>BSBK01009118.1:0-452500 GCA_027943335.1 Chamaecyparis obtusa
GACAAAAAGTAGACGGAGAAGAGTTATTATTGGTGAAAAGTGGCTATATAAGTGCATTTATGTTATGAGAGCTTTATTTAATATGTAAATATAGATGCATCACACTATGGCACAAACATATAGGACAATAATGTGATCATTTTCTAGAAAAAAAAATTACATAGTAAACAAGGAATGTTTCCATTCATCCTGAAGCATATGATTTGCCCCAGAACTTTATAAAAAATACCCCACAAGAAGACGATAAAATAAAAAAAGAAATAAATCAATACAAGATAAGACTCAGTGAGCCAAGAAAGTCAACAAACATTTTGATCTTATCATCAAAGTTGATCATTTTTCTGTATGATGATAATGATAATGTCTAGTTTCAGGAATGAAGTACCTTGTCTAAGACATATACCCTTTGGTTTTGAGTATACCACACCCTATATAAGATAAATGATAGGTTGATAAAGGACAAATTGATGTTATTGATTGATTAGACAAGTTTGATCTAATTGATTGTTGATGTGATTGGATAGTTTGTTAGTTAATGCACCATTTCATTAACGCATAATGTTTGACAGGTCTCCAAATTGCATCTACTTAAATGTATGTCTTGCCGCAAGAGATAATTTATTGAAAGAAAGAAAAGTGATTATGTACATGTTTATTGTAGATTTTGAAGGGTTTTGATTTTTAGGGTTTTGAAAATATTTGATTTTCTTTTGTTCTTTTTTTGGACCTTTTACCATTTTCAGGATTTTTTAGGACTTTCTATGCTTTTCAAAGATTTTTTAAAGGTGGTTTGTGATTTTTAAGATTTTTTCAAGGATCATATTTGTTTTTATGGATTTTTTCAGCTTTGTATTTGATTTTTATGGTCTTTTCAGGTCATTATGTGATTTTTATGATTTTTTTAGGATAATATATACTTTTTAGGGATTTTTTTAGGACATAAGTATTTACATGAGCAATAATTGCTCTAGTGTCTAGCAAGGTAGGGACATTATGGATGGCGAATTGGTAGATAGATGGAGGCCAAAGGTTGCTTGGTATGTCTTGAATTTTTTTTGATGCCAAGGACTATCTATAGAATGGGATAACATGTGACATGACAAGATAGGGTAATGAAACAATACACTATATGGAAAGTGATGCATAGGACTGGACATGTCAAGAGGTTTTTGAAATATATTTTTAATTTTATGTCCTTATTTTATATCAAGACCAAGATAGGAATTGGGAAAATGATCGAACGTGGGTAGGATAATGCAAGATCAATAATGGACAAGGGGGAGGGATATGGATTGAAGGCCATGATAAGATAGGAAATATGGACCAAATGGATCAAGATAATGTAAAGAAGATAGGACACCTGATGCTTCTAGGGAGATCCGTAATCTTGTGAAGATCAAAGTTGGGAAAAAGGGAATATGGAAGCTGATAGGATAATGGATATAAAAGGAAATAGGACAATGAAGGAAATGATAGGGATAAGAGAGGGAAACATGGGTGAATCCTACCACCAAGTATCGAATGCAATAATTTCATAAATTACACATGATGCATGTTTGCCAAGTTTTCATTATTGGACAAAATTATTTTTCTTTATTCCTTTTTTTGTGCTACCAAGATGCCTATTTTATAGGTTTTCATCAAGGCAACTATTTTTCCTTTTTCTCTTTTTTTTTCCTTTTCTCGACGTTTTTTCAAATTTTGTTATTGTTTTGACTTTTTAAATTTTTTTTTTTGCTATTTTTAATATTTTTGAAGATGATGGATATGACATGGATAAAGGACTAAAGCTTCTTTATTCTCTAGGAGGTTCTCTTCTAAGATATGAAATAATGGACCATAACTATGATTGTATGCTCAATGACATTGGTAGGGTAATGAAAAAGGATATGACATGAATGATTGAATATAATAGGATAAGGATTATGTAAAGGACCAGGTAGGTTGGATGAAAGAATGGAAAATAGGTATTGGATAATGGAGGGAATGTAGGAATAATTGAATTTGAATAGATGGAAAAGGAGGCAAGAACAAAATTGGCACACACCTTGAAGGGTGATAGCTTGATGGATGAAATTGAGATATTGGATTTGAATACATAAGAATTTTGGGACATATGGACCCAAAATGGATATGGAAGATGGAAGTATTTTAGATGCAGGGATAACAATTTTGGATGCCACCTTTGATTTCTCTTTGGGACTTTGTGCCTCAATAATCTTCTTGGGAATCCACATATATTTTGATTTTTCTTTTTTTTTGTGTGTCCTTGGAATGCATTACTTTACAAGAGATTTAGGAACCCTTATTAAGTTTGACTTTAATTATATATATATATATGGACTTTATGTTGGGCATACATACATACATACATATACATACATATACATACATACATATACATACATACATACATACATATATATATATATATACATATATATACATATATATATATATATACATATATATATATATATATATATGTATATCTTTATATATATGTATATGTATATATATATATATATATATATGTATATGTATATATATATATATATATATATGTATCTATATATATATATATGTATATATATGTATATATATATATATATATATATGTATATATGTATATATATGTATCTATATATATATATATATATATATATGTATATATATATATATATGTATATATATATATATATATATGTATATATATATATATATGTATATATATATATATATATGTATATATATATATATGTATATATATGTATATATATATATATATATATATATATATATATATATATATATATATATATATATATATATATATATATATATATTGACATATCAAATATACTGGACATGTTGATTCTCGATTGCATGAAGATTGATGGACTTATGGACTTTATGTTGGGCATCCAAATTTCTTGGGAAAGGAATGTGATTTGGGTGGATAGGATTGATATGGAGGCTTTTTGGATGGGTGAAGGGCTCTCCAATATTTTTTCCTTTGATGTCTTGCATACGAGAAAGGGTAAGTGGATTGTGAGCTAGTGGATGGAGTAATATATCAACCTAAAATGGATGGAACTAGTAAAGGGAGAGTTATATGTTTGGATTTGGGTTTTGAAGGGATACCAATGCCATGGGAGTGATCTTTGGAGCTAAGTTCATGACCTTTAGATTCTTATTAAACATGTAAGGGTTTTTATATAGTTTGTTCATAGATGCTTAACCCTTTGACTTGATAATACTTTTGACCAGTAGGAGACTTTCTACTAGATGCGAGTTTATTGTGAGGTGCATATGACATGGATGGAATGATAGGATCATGAAGTAGACTAGACTCAATAGAAATAGAGGAACCCATTTGAAGTGTAAGGGATTCATGAACATCTTGCATAAATGTGTTCAAATTGTTAGGGGGATCAAGAGGAATATTGGGATCCTGGGGTGTAATAGGAGAAATGATAGGATCATCTAGCATGATTAGATATTGTGGAGAAGATGGAGAATAAGGACATGGAAATAAAGATATGGAAGGATCTTGAGGAAGATCCAAAGGGATGATAAGATTTTGTGGAGGATTTGAAGGTATGATGGGATCTTGTGAAGGATATGAAGGTGAAGGGATACTTTGATATTGACTTAGAATGGGATCATTGGATTCTATTTTAAAGGTTTTCTTATCTTGACTTTTGATGGAATTGTTAGGAAGGATGGAAGGGAGGTCATGATATTTCTTAGGAAGTGGAAGGTCAATGGGACTTGGAAGGAAATTTTGGTCATGAAATGGAATGGGATCATCTTACATAAGAGAGTTAGGGATAGTGGGATCGTTATAAGGCTTAACGGAAATGTGATCTTGGTCAAAAATTGGATGGGATTGATCATTGTTGGGATCTTGATCTTGATTTATTTTAGGAATTATTTATTTGTGATTTGGATCATCCTCTTGACATGGGGTATGACTTGGAATATGCACAGGGGAGTCTATAAATATGTCAATGTTTGGACACAAAGGAGTTGGACTTTGAATTGGACTCTCTCAAAAAATATTGCTTGAAAATAGAGGACATGATGGAATTGGTTATAATGTTTTGGAATCATAAAAGGGATCAAATTCGTGAATGGGACTAGCTATACATTCTTCTATGGATAGCCCTTTGAAGGTTTCATCATTAGAAGTGTGACTTGATGGAGATGGAGGAATTTGATCTTGTGAATCTTTTGGGGATGAAGGAATGGAGGGAATCAATGATTTTTCTTGAAGGTCAATGTCTTAAGAGGATATAGGTGTTTCACCCATTTGATTATTTTGGGATGATCCATTGCTAGAAACAGGTGAATTATTTTCTTCATCCTCTTCATATATACTTGATCCAATTTTTTAAACAAACTCTTCAAAGTTTTTTATTTAAATTTTCTCTTCTTGATTGATCTTGGTGGTGACCCCACATCAATATTTAAATGGTGTATAGATTTTTTGAGTTGAAAATGTTCCAAAAAAGGTTTATCATTGATCATTCTTGGTTGATATCCCAAAGATGTCATGTTTGAAATTGACTTTATTTTAGAAAACTTCATTTGTGAATTCAAGGACTCAAAATTGTGTTCATTGACATGTAATGTTCTTGAAGGAAAAATTGTTTGTGACCTTGTTCTTGATTGACTTGTTTTCATTATTGGTAGAAGAGGTTGTGAAATTTTTTGAGGGATACTTGGTTGCATTGGAACAAAGATTGGTTCATAATTAGGTAGGGGTCTCCATTGAATTGTGCTATGACCTGGTTTAAAATTTTTATTTGGATCTTGTTTGAAAAATTATTTTGGGACTTGGTTGTAAATTTTTTTTTGCAAGAACATGATTGTATTGACCTTGGTTGAAATTTGTACTTTCTTCATCTAGTTCTGATAGAAGTATTGGTATTTGTGATCTTTTCACGAGAGCTTTAATGTTAATTTTACCAAATTTTTATTTTAGGTATTTAAGGATTTTTGACATGTGCTTGTCATTATTTTTTAAAAAAAATATTTGTTCTTCCACAATCTTCATTTCTTTCTCCAATTTGTCTATCAACTTTTGAGTCAAGTGTGCATGGGATTTATTTGGTCGATTGTTTGATTGTGCTAATTCTCTTTGTCTTGGTTCAACATGTGTTTGGATATTAGTTTATGTTTGTGAAATTCTCATGTGTCTTAGGTCATGAAGTTTTGGGTTCTCTTGTCTTCAAGGGTATGTTAGGTTTGGGTCAAAACATTATAAATGTAAGGGTGCACTTTTTCTTGGGTCAAAGGAGGTTTGTAAATTGTTCATGTTGTTTGGGTCAAAACCTTGTGTTTGAAAAGGTACACCTTTTCTAGGATCAAAAGGTACTTGTATGTTCTCATTTGAAATGTAAATGGTTTGATAGGAGCCTTTTTTCTTGTCACAATTAGCATGATTACTAAATACAACCAAGGATGAAGGATATGCAAGATGTAAATTGTGTTTTTAATTTTGGATTTTTAAATGATATGAAGTGTAAGATATGAAATAACGTAGCTTAGAATATGTAATTTAGGATGTGAAAAATGAAACTTTATCTTGGATCTTAGAAATTTTGGAAGCTTGGGTTATGCTACTTAGGGTTTGGAGTTTGAATATACAAATTATGCAAACTATGTTATTGGATTTTTTGACTTTGAAATTTTTTTAGAAAACAAAAATCTAAGGGAATAACCTTATGAAATTGAATAGGGATCTTGACTTAAAAGGGATCAAAATGAAAAAGGATAACTTGATAAAAGGGACAAGGTCAAATCCATTATGACAAAGGTTGAGTTTGACCAAATGATAGAGGGACAAAGAAGGATAAAGGGACAAAGGGACCAAGTCAAGATCTTATCATTTTAAAAAATAAGGAAAGACTCAAAGATTTGGATTTTTGTGGGCTGGATTTGCAAAGTTTTGAAAGGCTCTAAGTGAAAAATGAGGACTTATGTGAAAAGACTATAATGAGGACTTAGAATGGGGACTATGCAAAGGATTGGAGATTGATAATTCAAAGGGATTGATATAATATATATAAAGGTTACAAAATGGCTATGATATGAGGATGAAAAATGAGGACTATCATGAAAAACATGGAAAATATCACCCTAGGATTGAAACAAGACTCCAAGGAATTTTTTTTGAAATTTAATGTTTGGCAAAGTCTATAAAAGGGTCTCAAAATTTTCTTGATTGTCCTGGAATGTTTTTATAAGGTTTTGAATATTTTTCAAGGTTTTATGAGTGTTTTGAAAGTGTTTTGGAAATGTTTTAACACTCACACAAGACACATTAGAAAGTTTTAAAATTTAAACAAACATACCAAAACTTAGGGTGGAAGGACAATATCAATAGAATTCCCACTTTAACAAAGTTCAATCGTGCCTAGTCAAGGTGGAAAGCCTAGAAGCTTGGAGGTATATGATCCTCTTACAGTGTACCAACTTCTCAGATAGATGAAGATTTTAATTTCAAGGGGCATCACTTCTAGATGAACCACTGTCTCTACCAAGATCCACAAAAAGTATGGGATATCTTCATGGGCATGGGTGAGCCCTTACATCGGTGAGTAGAGGGTTTTCAGTAACTACAACATGATTTTTAGTATGGTACATCTAGTTTAGTGGGTGGCATGATTAAATAACACATAAGGTCTCTTAGCCTTGAGAGTTAACCTTTTACAAACCACAAGGGTAGTGGAGGAGAGCTATCACCCAGCCACACTATCGATTGGATTATTAGTCACAATCGTGCACTTATATACCATTTTTGATGGAGACATAGATTTTTCTTGTTATCACTTGAGTTCATCCCTTGGAACATTCAAATTTAATGCCTTGGTCCAAGGAAGACCTCTCTAAAATAATTGCATTAATTTCTCTTCACCCAAGATTTGTGAAGGAGAGGGGAGAGGATACACCTATAAAATTATTAGGAGATTAAAAATAAGAAGATACGCCAAACACTTAAAATAAAAATCTCATTTTAAACACCAAACCAAGTGTTTACTAACTACTAAAACACAAAAAAAAAATTTGGAAGACACAAAAGGTCTTCGTCAAGCACCCTACACTAAATACATTAGTAGTTTCATATTATATCTCCATCCCATGATTGCCACAAGCTAAAACATATCACGCATAAAAATAAATTTGCTGTCCTAAATGTAGAAATAAATTTTTGAAATTAGACAAAATAGATTTATAGATGAAACATAAATATTTTACCAATTGCACAGTTTAGAGAACCAACTGTGTAGTTTTGGGCCCCAACTATGCAATCCTGCAGTTAAGCAAAGAAAAAAAGTTCTTATGACTTCCAGATTAGGACCAACTTGCCAATTAACCCTAGAAACATGTAAGTATCTATAATGTGAACTCATTAATCTATTACTTATGATGTTTTTGAGTGAAATTTGAAAAAGATTTCTTGATTGAACCCTATACTAGGTGAAGTTTCTTTTATCAACCCAATTGAAGTGTGATGTACTTTTTAAGAAACACAAACTAAAATGTGATGTTCATTAAAAACCTTTTAGAAAATGTTTTGATCCATTTGAAAGATCATTTTAAGCCTTATAATGCAAGAGAAACAACCATAAAAGATTTGAAAAAAATGAATATCACCCTAAACTCTAAAATGTAGAATCAAGACTCCAACTATGCAATTTGCATGACCAACTCCGTAGCTCCAGTCCCTAAGTGCACAGTTATAGGCCCCAACTATGTATGTTATCTAATCAACTATGAAGTTTCTCCTATCAGTTGTGTAGTTTCTCCTATCATTTGTGTAGTTTCTCCTGCCAAGTGCCAGAAAGTTTGATGTGACCTACATATACACAAAAAACATCAAAAACCAATTAGATATGATTGATTCACATTAGATTCACCAAATGTAAGAAAATAAAATAAATGATTAGCATAAATGAGAGAACAAAAAATATCATAAACAATATATGAAAATCAATCTAGTCTACTATAAAAACCATTTGAAACAAGGATTCAAAAATATATGCAAAAATAACATAAAACCCCCTTCAAATATAATTTCCATGTTCTCCTTTCTTCCCCATTGAAGTTGATTGATGTATCTCTATGATCTTGACAAAAGATACACAAATATTGAATGAAAAATGGACTATAATAGGAATACTAGGAGTGTGGTTAGCTAAGTTAGTCCAAACGAGGCTCAATTTATAGGGTTGAGAGCCAAAATGAAAGAAAAAGAAAGTTAGTGGGCAACTTGGAAATATGCACAAATTAGTAGATTGACATAATTGGAAGGTTTTAATTGGAAAAGGTGTCATAAAAATGACACATTATGGCAATGTGTACGAAAATATGCATAGCAAGATTCAAGCACAATTAGGGGAAAAAAGGAAGGGAACATGTAAGATGGTGAAGCACAAAAAGAGGAAAATGTTAGGGAAAAGATGGAGGCTAAATAAGTGGAAGTGAACCATAATTGGCGATAATGTGTAAGAGTCATAATTTCAAAATTTTGAAGTCATTATTCCCTCCAAAATGGAAATTAGGAAATTCCATATTTGATGAAATTTAGCCAATTAATAAATATAAATTAATTAATTTTGGAGACATGAAAAAGAGGCAATAAATAAAGTTAATATATTTATTCAGGACTAGGGATAAAGCATGAGTTATTTACCCCTAAGGGAATTTAAATTAGTTTATTGATGACCGAAATGATGATGTTGATGTGAAATTGACTTGATTTGATGATCTTTATGATGATTAGGAAAAATCCCAATTATTACGAGGGATTGATGAATTTTGACAATGCACTCGAATAATGATTTAAAAATGATTGATGATGAGGATTTGAAAATATCATTGATGAACTTTCACAATTCTATTAAATTGAATTGGATCCAGTTGATGATGATGAGGCATTGACGATCTTTTCCAATGCCTTGGATTGATGATAATGATGAGGCATCAATAAAATTTGACAATGCCTTCAGATTGATGATGATGATGATGAGGCATTGATGAAATTTGACAATGCCTTTGGATTGATGATGATGATGATGAGGCATTGATAAACTTTAACAATGTCTTAGGATAGATGATGATGATGATGAAAAGGCATCGATGAACTTTGACAATGCCTTGGATTGATAATGATGAAGATGATGCATCAATGAACTTTAAAAATGCCTTGGATTGATGATGGTGATGAGGCATTGATGAAATTTGAGAACACCTTAAAATGATGAAAATATTTAAAAGATGACAAAGATAGACTAATTTGACTGAATTTTACTTGGCATTGATGAACTTGTGAAATACCATTAAAGTCAAGTTGAGGAAATTGACTATGTTCAAAAATATTTTGGACTGATTGAGGATAGATTAGGACTGATTTGGAATGATTAGAATTCATTTAGGAATGTTTAGGATTGGTTTAGGAATATTTAGTAATGGTTTAGGAATGTTTAGTATAGGTTTAGTAATGATTGAATGATAATTTAGACTAGATTAATTCAGCTAAAGAGATCAATCTATTATAATGCAAGGTGAGATAAATGTTAGTAACTGATAAAATGAGAAATGAAACAAGATACAAGACATGTTAAAAGGGGGCACATAGGTGTGAGCCATTTTTAGGCATCTACACACACTTCTACTATGTAGAACCTTATCAATATATACCTAACTACATTGTTCTCCACTTTTGAACTTTTAAAACACAACACATGTGCATATGGATCACAAACAAAGACTCTAAAATATCTCAATGAGGGATTCTCACCAGACCACATCTCCATGGGAGTCTTCTTAAAAAGTGTTGAAGTAGGAGATCTACTAATTAAATAACATCTAGTGGCTACAACTTAAGTTTGAAACTTCTATTCAACCCATGCACCACTCAACATACTCCTAGCCCTATCCATCATCAATTTGTTTATCCTCTCCATAACACCATTTTTTTGTGGTGTGTATAGAGTTGTCTTATGTCTTTAAATAATGTACTATTTAAAAATATTATCAAACTCTATAGAAGGAAACTCACTACCATTATTAGTTGTCAAATATTTAATCTTTCTATCAATCTAATATATAACCAAGGATTTAAAATCCTTAAATTGACTAAATACTTTAGTGTTACTCTCAGGGAAATAAATATATGTCCTAATGTAATCATCTATAAAATAAAAAATTATATATAGATGTTGATAATGAAGGTATGTTTATAGGACCGAATATATCTGCATGAAGATAATCCAACACCCAAAAAGATTTGTGAGAACTTTTATAAACTTGCACATGATTTTTTTTACCAAAGATATAATATTCACAAAATTCAAACTTGAGATTGCAATATTCAAGGATTTTTACAAGACTCTTATATTTTAAGGTTCAAATACCATTCTCATTAATATGGCAATGTTTTTAGTTCCACAACATCATCTTTTCTACTAGAAGCTTCATTTCAAAAGAATAAGAAACTGGTGCAGGAGAAACCAATGAAACTCAATAAATAACTCATTCTTCATGACTCCTAAGGGGTCTTGTGGATGTTTAGGTCCTAATAGGGATACTTCTAATCTAGTGATCCAACTTGTAATGCCTGGTTCCAAGATTTGGCATTCATAAGCCACTTGGTCAACCATGGTCAAATGCTCCCAAAACATTATGATTTAGGATATTTTCATGTTTTTAGGTCCTTTTCATCATGTTTGAACCATAAGTTCATGTTTTGTAATAAATTTTCACTCTTGGTGCACAAATGCAAAAATTGTCAAATTCTTGTCAAGCAACTTTTTGACAACTTAGCAACTTTTAGTTTTAAGTCCAAATGACTTCCCCAAAAGATTGATGGTTTGAAATAAAGTTATAACCATTGGGGAACACCTTCAAATATCCCTACCAAGTGGGTAGTGTACACACTAAATAGTACACTTCTCTAAGTCATTACTTCTAAGGGAATCCATGAATGGGAAACCTTGAGAAAGTCACCTAGAGCTCCCTAGGCATGGAGTCACAAGGATGTTGATGGTGCTCTCAGCTAGACCTATTGAAGCATGCAAGCTTGCTAGTAAACCACACAATGGGAGATTCAAAGAGACAAGGGAAAGAATGCCAATATTCTCAAGAATCAACAATGGAAATGCAATGCAATGCAAGCTATGCTAAGGATGAAGATGCAAGCTAAGCTATGAAAAGAAAGATGAAAGTATTACAAATCCTTGCTAATTAATCTATGTGAGCTAGTCTAAGCATAAAGGAAACTAAGCTAGAAAGCATAAACATGAAGCTAAGCTAAGAATGCAAGAATGAAACTAGAATAAAAGAAGATCTCCAAAGCTCCAAAGTCTCCAAGAAATCCTACAGCATAAGATTAGCATAAAAATTTGGGATCTTAGAATGAGGAAAGAGCTCTCCTTTTAAAGGAATTGAAAATGAATGGACCATGGAGATTAAGAGGCAAAATATTTAATCAAGGGTGGAGATTAAAAGGGGAGCAATCCATGTGCACAAATATCCTCCAATGAGAAAATAAGAGTTGACTTTTGTGTCCATATGAGACAAAAGGCCTTTTCTTCTTTTTATAAAATAAGAATAATGCTTTATTTGTGCAACTTAGGATAAGAGGAAAAGTGGGGGCTTTTTATTTAATAAAAGGGGAGGAAATTCCTTTTAAATAAATAAAGACTTTAGGATAAAATGGTTAGGCCATAGAAAATAATCAAATAAATGATAAAAATAGAATTTGATCAAAGAAATTGATATAATTGAAAAATGTTGATTTTTGAAAATATTGATTCAGGGATTTGATAAATTGTTGAATGGGGGCCCAAAGTCTAGGTGAACATTTTAAGGTGCATACATGTTCCCCTCTTTGACTAATGTGAGATCAATTTGGGACCACATGTGGTCAAAGAATGGAATTGAAGTGTGAGATTGATTTGGGATTACAAAACAACTCATATGTGTGTTCAACGGATGGGAACACATCAAGACAAAGATAAGCATAAGCTGACAAAGATAAGCTGAAAGACAAGACCAACACCTGTATAGCTAGGTGATAATCAAGTCTCAAATAAGAGATAAGAATCTCAAGCAAAGCTAATTGATAAGTTGAATCAAGGATTGAAGTTTGATAGGTACTGCCCCCTCGGAATCAAAATCAAAATCAGGTAGAGGAGAAGAGAAAATTGATAAAATTGATTAAGTCACTAAAAATCACAATCAAAGATGAAAAATGATAGGATAACCATCAAGTAGTGAAGACATGCCCTAGTTTGACTAGGTTTGACTTAGAAAGATATAGGATAAAGATGAAGTCAAAACCTTAGAGAGATGGATTGAATGAAAATGAATGAAAGACTAGAAGGTTGAAAGAGATGGAGATGAAGAAATGAAGATGCCCCAACAAAAATCGAAGGATCGGGCCTCAAATGGTCAGCCAACTGCGCAGAAGAAGGAGAAATTTTAAAATGCAATTTTTACTATCAAGATGAACTTATATTTCGATTTTGATCCCAAAAATGGATCCAAGACATCAAAATTAGCTAGGGGTACAATTTTGGCACAATTTCAAGGTGTTTTGAAAATTAGGTCAAAAAGTCAAAAGGCTATATAAGGGGCAAAAAGTGTCATTTTCAAATCATTTGTCTTATTGTGATTTGAGAATTTTGAGAGCTTAGAGAGAGAAAATGGCCCAGCAAGCAGTGATTTTGGTTCACATGCATCGATTCGAGCATGCCCAGTTGCATAACCGACCTCTGCAATATGGTGCCCCAGTATGTTTTCAGAAAAACTCACCCTTGTAGGTCATTTATGAGCATTTATGTCACTTTAAAACACATTTTTAATGTTTTTGAAAAAAATTTCAAATTTTAGCCATACGAAATTTCATACGATACTTATAAAGTATCACACTCTTTGATAATATCCATTGTGCGATAGTTCATGGGTCAAAATAGTATCGCATGGGTATGTAATCCAGTATCACATGATACCGGATGAAATTTCATGCGATCCTATGCAAACTATTGCACTCAAAGATATTATCGTACTGCTATTAAGGAAAGTATCACATGATACTTAATCAAAAAATAGTATCGCACAGTGTAAAAAATGTGACATGTTTTAAATTTTGAGCACTATGACATGGGTCTAGACAATATTTTCTTTTAAGCTATTTTCTATTGATTTTATACATCCATCATGATATGTTCTGACATCTGGTTTGGGTTAATGGCCTGTAGGAGAACTTTCCTACACTCCTCATTAGAGTGCTGAGAGTGACCAGGTCATGATGCATCCGGGATCTTGATGATCCAGGATAGGCAAACCTCAGGGAGATGGGTTTTGGTTACTTGATGGAGATGCCCCACATTCGAGCTGATCATGGGTTATTGACAACATTGGTTGAGAGGTGGCATAGTGAGCATAACACCTTTCACTTGCCAACTAGAGAGGCTACTATTAGCTTGGAGGATGTCTATCAGATCCTTCAAGTTCCTAGCCATGGAGATCTAGTGAGTATAATCATGTTTATAGGTATTCATAGATGTAAAGTTTCCATATGATAGAAACTGACATGATTGTTTTTTGGCACAGGTATACTATGATCAAGATCTAATTGAGGGATGGAATATTATGTAGGACCTGTTCTAGGATGTCACATTTGTTGACAGACACCTTAGTTGGGATAGGCTGATGGAGGAGTTTGGTAGGGACTTCCTAGTTTCATGCATTGTATGTTCTATAGTAGCACAAGCCCTTATTATTGATAGGAGTCAAAAGGGTTTCCCACTTGGATGGGGTAGGTTGGTGGTAGATCTTATAGCACACCCATGATGGATGGCATGGGGACCATCCATCCTAGCTGACATATACCATGAGCTCCATGAGATTTTATACCAGGAGAGCAGGACTTGGGAATGCAGTGCTATCCTAGCACAGGTATGGGTGTGGGAGCACATCACCATTGTGTGCCCACGTGTGTAGCTGAGGGAGTGGAGATGCCCCTATATATATAGATATATAGGTTTTATTAGTCAGCCACATAGCAAGGATGTGACTTACTACCGTGGGTTACTGGATGAGCTCACATCATTTCAGTGGAGACCATATAGGGCTTGTGATAAGTGGGGTGATCGAGAGGAGGAGCTAGGTTACATACTATGCAACCAGCCACTAGTAGGTCGGTATTATGATATAGTCAAGTGCTTTGTGATCACTTGGGTCTGGAGATAGTTTAGGCGATAGTAGAGGGTGCCTACCGAGACCACCACCTATGCTTAGGTTATAGACGAGGAGGGATAGGGATGGATACTAATGCTGGACTACCAATAGGTAGTATAAGATACCAAAATGATACATAGGGAGCCATGGGACTATCTC
Organism: Chamaecyparis obtusa; assembly: GCA_027943335.1. NCBI lineage: Eukaryota > Viridiplantae > Streptophyta > Pinopsida > Cupressales > Cupressaceae > Chamaecyparis > Chamaecyparis obtusa. Next base: position 14,416 of record BSBK01009118.1, read on the forward strand.
CTAGATATGGCAGATGCAAGTGTAGATGCAGCGTACAGGGTAGAGTGGTGGAGGCATCCATTCCCTAGATTTACTATACCTAATGCACAACTGATATCATAGGGAGATGATGGAGACAATGGGGATAAAGGGGATGGAGGAGGGAGAGGGAGGGTTAGGGAGACAGGACAGGGATCTTGATCAGGTGGCCAAAAATGGTCATGGAGATAGGGTTCTAAGGATGAGGGGGATGACATGGTGATTCCATCTCGTCAATGGGTGGATATTGGGTAGGATCAGCCTGTAGGGGGAGACGATCTCACAGAAAGGATCCAGGTGCTAGAGATAGAGATGAAACAATTGTGGATTACTATAGCCATGAGAGACTAGCAGCTGACTGATCTGATAGTTGAGATCAAGCAGTGGGAGAGGGCAGCACATGCCGATGTAGTAGAGATCTGGTGAGAGGTGGCATGAGCTATGTATTATCATGGACTCTACATATAGGTTGTACCTGAGGGACAAAGAGTGCCACTATACTCTCATAGGGAAGGCATGTTAGACATGGTACCTGATAGGGTGGTAGCACCACCTCCACCACCACCACCACCTCATGATGGGGCTAGCCAAACTTAGGTTTAGGATGATAGATGTATAGAGACATATCCTAGGACATTATCTAGATTTTGGATCCCACATTGTATTTGTATCATGACATTTATCATATATATATGAGATTTACTAGATTTGTGATAGATCTTGTGTACTTGTCCCACTTGTGATGGATGTTTCATTTTTTATATTATCTTGTCATATTGCTAAAAAATTTATGATGTTTAGTTCTCATGTTTATGATATAGACTCATGTTTTTGAAAATGATCTTTTTCATAATATAGATATGATGATAAGATTAACCCCTTGTGATGACAGGAAAAGAATGTGATGTGAAATATAAGGAGTGAAAGACATGATCAAGAAAAAGTGAAAGGTGAGCACAGTTGACAAGTCCATGAAAGATGAAAGGAGAGCTCTCTCCATATGTAAGATGCAAAACTAATCTATCATGAACCTAAAAATGCAAGCTACTATGAAAAAGTGGCTTACTTGCAAGGTCACAATGCTTTTAGAGTCTAATACTCATCATCAAGTGTTATTGGTAGCATCACAAGATCATACAATACACACTAGTATGACTATGTGAATCTGAATATGATTTATATCAGATAGATATGTGAGAATCCCACCTAGGCACCAAAGACATATAAGTCAAGATGACTAGTGCAATGAGATTTCCTAAGTTTAATATGGAAAGATTATACTTCCATCAAGATACAAGGAAAGTCAAGATGACTATAAGTATGCACTTGCGAAATAGTCAAGGATAATACCTTGTAGACCCTAATGTCAAGGGGAACAAGCATAAATTCTAATGATAGTTAGGACCAAAAAAATATACCCACAAGCAGAAAAAGCAATAAAACATGTCCTCATGCCCCCAGTCTTCTAGCTTGGCATCATTGAAAACTATTAGGGAGAGAACACTCATCAAAGAAATCATCATAGATAGCACACAAAGAAATAAAGTCAAACAAGTCTTAGCGAGTTGAGTGTTTAAGTGCGCGTGTGTAGGTCATAGAGTCAAACTTTGAGTATCACATCTGCCAGTGAGAAATATCATATCATGCTAGACTGCGGGCAAGATATTTGATAAGTGTTGAGAAACACTTGATTCTAGGGTAGTGTTGAAAAACATAGTTGGGGTGATATTGAAAAACACCATTTGCAAGATGTCCTAAAGACCAACGCATCCTAGAGACCAAAGATAACATAGTTATGCCCCCTAGACAAAGAAAAAGACCAATTCCAAACCAAGGAAACAAGGTCAAGGCATGATGGAGAAAGGTTAAGTGTCGAGGATGCATGCTAAGAAACAAGGGTGCAAAGGCCTCTAGTAGCACATGTTTCCAAGTTTTCAACACTTGGAGATTTTATTTTTTTTTAAATTTTTTTGTATTTTTGCTACCAAGGCACCTGTTTCCAGGTTTTCACCAAGGCACTTTTTCTATTTTATTTTATTTTGTATTTTTTCAAGACTTTATATTCTTTTTAGGATTTTTTCAACAGCATATATGAATTTTTTTGGAATTTTTTTAGGATCAATAAGTATGTACAAAGGATGCCTCCAGAAAGAATAGGTATCATGGATATAACTTCTTGAGGTGCAAAACATTGATAGGATTAGGGAGTTATTCTCCCTCTAGATTAGATAGTAAATAAGCACCTATCCCAAAAGTAGTAGTAGTGATATATATGGTCCAAGCCAATTAGGTTTGAATTTCCCCTTTTGCTCTCTATGTTGTTGGTTCTTAGGATTTTCTCGTAGGACAAGATCCCCCACTTGAAATTCTCTAGGGCAAACCTTTTTGTTGAATGCTTTGGACATACGCTTTTGGTAGACTCTCATGTGATCAAAGGATCCTTTATGCTTTTCATCTAGAAGTTCTAGTTCTTGTAGCCTCATGGCACGGTAGTCGTCATCTGTCACTAAAACTTTAAGGGAAACCCTAAGTGAAGGAATCTCCACTTCTAAAGGTAACACTACTTCAGCACCATAAGTGAGGGCAAAAGGAGTAGCCACTATTGGAGTATGAATACTCATTCTATAGGCCCACAAGGCCAGATTTATCTGTAGATGCCAATCTCTACCATTTTTGTGAACTATTCTATGGAGAATTTTGAGAATGGTATTATTCGAAACCTCTACTTGTCCATTTCCTTGTGGGAAGTAAATGGAGGACCAATGCTATTTTATCTTGAATTTCTTGCAGAGATGTTTAAGGTCCTTGTTTTTAAACTGACCTCCATTGTTAGTGATTATTTCAAAAGGCACTCCATACTGACAGGTGATATGATTCAAAATAAACAAAGAAACTATGTTGCCCGAGGCAACAGAAAGTGGGATAGCTTCTACCCATTTGGTAAAGTAATTAGTAGTAGTGATAATGAATTTGTGTCCACTTGATGAGTTGGGATGAATCTTCCCAACAAGGTCAAAGGCCCAGCACTGAAATAGCCAATGAGAAATAGAAGGAATAAGCTCCCTGCTTGGAGCATGTATCAGGTTACCATGTTTATGACACTTTTCACATGATTTAGCAAAGGCCACTGCATCTATCTGCATGGTAGGCCAATAGCATGCTACCTTAAGCAACCTTCAAGCCATGGCAAGACATTTAGAATGTCCTCCACAAATGCCCTCGTGAATGCCAGCTAACACTTGGTTGGACTCATCCTTTTCTAAACATCTAAGAAGTGTCCCATCTAAACCCCTCCTATACATATCACCAAAGATAAGGGTGTGGCGAGAGGCATTTTAGGTTAAGTTTCTTTGTTCAGAATGGTTGAAGGTTTTAGGGATGATGCCATCATAGATGTATGAGTAAATGGCACCATAGTGGGATGACTCATGGCCAACAAGGGTACAAACAATTTGGCTTTCTTGGGATTCATAGATAGGGTAGCGTAGCTCTTCACCAGGAATTCGAATATGGACTCATGCTATTCTAGCTGAAGAAGTGAAGCCAATATAGCCATAACATCAACTACTTTATTCTCTACTCTAGGGATTTGTTGAAATGTAACAAAGGTAAAATATCATTGCAATGAATCAACCATTTTTTTGTAGGGTACTAGTTTTTCATCTTTGGTTTGGTATTCTTCATTAACTTCGTTGACTATTAATTGTGAATCCCCAAAAATATGCAGCTCTGTGATTCTCCATTCTATTGCCATTTTTAGTCCATTTGTCAAGGCCTCATATTCAACAATGTTATTTGTGCATGGGAAAAATAGTTTGTAGGACTTAAGAATTGTGTACCCATGAGGAGAAACAAATAACACTCCAGCTCCTGAACCATTTTGCATGAAAGAGCCATCAAAGAACATCTTCCATGTTCTTACAGTCATGTACATTATGTGCTCATCTAGAAATTCAACTTGGATTGGTGTTTTATCTCGAATTGGAAAATCATCCAATTGGTCTGCAATGGCTTGTCCTTTTATAGCCTTATGCTAACCATACTCTATGTCAAATTCTGATAAGACCATCATCCACTTAGTAAGTCTACCTATGAGAGCAGCCTTACCAAGAAATATTTGAGATGATCAATCTTTGCAATGAGGTGTATTGTATGCGCAAGCATGTAATGTCTCAACTTTTGGGAATCAAACACCACTGCAAGGCAAGATTTTTCAATACTAGTGTAATTGACCTCATATGACACAAGAGTACAACTAGTGTAATATATAGCTCTTTCTTTTCTAGTATAATCAAGTTGAGCCAATAATGCCCCATGGGAAGATTATGTTGCTGACACATACAATATGAGTGGTTTTCCTAGGATAGGAGGCATTAAGATTGGAGGATTGGCCAAGTATTTCTTGATTTGGTCCATGCTTTGCTGAAAATCTTCATTCTAGACACATTTAACCCCTTTGTGTAAAGTCTTATTAAAGGGTTGAGCTCTATCAGCCAGTTGTGAAATAAACCTCCTGATAGATTGAAGGTGTCCTTGAAGACTCCTTATTTGGCTAATGTTTTTGGGATGTGGCATATCCAATATTGCTTGAAATTTCTCCGGGTCCACCTCTATGCCTTTAGTTGAAATGATAAATCCTAGGATTTTTCCAGAGGTGACTCCAAATGCACACTTTTTGGGATTTAATCTTAATTGAAACTATTCCATATGATCTAGAATGACTTCTAGATCACCTAGGTGTGTATCCCATTTTTTAGATTTTGCCAAGGTGTCATCCACATAATCTTCCATATTCTTATGCATCATGTCATGGAAAATAGTAGTCATAGCTCTTTGGTAAGTAGCTCCTACAATTTTTAATCCAAATGGCATGATGTTCCAGCAATAGGTTCCCCATGCACAAGTGAATGCAGTCTTTTCCTGGTCTTCAGGAGCTATTTTGATTTGATTATACCCAGAAAAACCATCCATTAATGAATAGATCTCATAACCTGCGGTCATGTCCACTATCATGTCTATGTTTGGAAGTGGAAAATCATCCTTTGGGCATGCTTTATTAAGATCTCTAAAATCTATGTAGATGCGAATGGACTTCTCATGCTTTGAAACTGGTACAATATTTGAAATCCATTTAGCATAATCAACGACTCTTATAAATCCTGCACTAAGGAGTTTTTCTAGTTCAACTTTGACTAAAAGAGCAATGTGAGGATGCATTTTCCTCAATTTTTGTTTCATTAGTTTTATACCTGTAGCTATGGACAAGTGATGCATAATGAGACTACTATCCAACCCTAGCATGTCTGAGTAAGTCCAAGAAAAATTAATTTTCTTTCTCTGTAGGAACTTGGTATATGCTTCTTTTTCTTGGGTTGATAGAGATTGAGCCAAATGCACTACTTGTGGAGCCTCTTGTGTATTCAAATTAATTGGTTGTGTAGGCTCAGCAAGCACTGAAGATCTATCCTAAAAATAACTTGGGAGATGATCAAGTACATCATCCTTAGGTGCCTCCGAGAGGTTTTCACCCTTGGATACATCCTTTATTTTTACTTTTTAAGGTTCTAACACTGCCACATAGTGGTTTTCACCATCAGAACTCTTATTCTTTTTCTCTTTTCTTTTCATTTTGTGATTGGGGTACTTGATATTTAGTTTTGTTATGCTTGTAGTTGGTTTGTTGGTGGAAGAGACTACAGGCTCAAGGCATTTAGGTAACATGCTATCTCATAGTCATTTTAGAAAGTTAGGAGCTGAGGCTCTTGATAACACTGAGACCAATCAATTAGGTGAGGATTGGTAAGGGGTAGGTCAATGATAGGTTCAATGTTGTGGATGTGAATGGTATCCCCTTTGGTGATTATAGAGTCAAGGTCTATCAAGTATCCCTCTAAGGTACCCAAATTAGGACTTATCCTACCAAACAAAGAATCATCCGCTAAAGCGACATGTGGATTCAAATCCTCTAATCCTACACTAGACTCGTTAGCTACCTCAGGTTGGGAACCATATGTATGAACAACATCAATGTCCAAATCAACTGTAGAAGAATCAAAGATAGATTCCCACTCATACTCATGTAACTCTGTATCTGAATCCCAGCTGGGAGTTTACACCAAGCATATTTATGACATCTAGATGTGGAAGCCCCAATCTCACCAAGGGTAACACCTTCTTGAATGCCATTTGTGTATTGATGTTCTTGAATAGGATCCTCAACATGGTCTTCAACATCAGACTCTTCTTGTTCTAGGTCTAAAATTGTTGGATTGGTAACTGGAGTATCTAAATCTCCCCAAAAGAGATTGGTGGAAGGGACCCAATCTTCACACCTATCTTGTTTATTTTTCAAATTGGGTATGTAGCTTGATTCATCATCACTATCTGTCATAGCAAGGATAGGAGCAGTTTTATGACTTTCAAAACCTAGGCCAACCATTTTTTTAGACCTGCGTCCAAAAAGAGCATGATCAAGTGGTTCAACCTTAGCATCTAATCTATAACTAAGAGGACCATGTCCTGGGTAACCCATGCTTTTGACCAAAGTGTATCCTCTCCCAAAAGCCTTAGGAGATGGGGAGAAATTTTCATTGTGCTTGTATTTTTCCTCTTTGTAAATCCAATCTCTAACAACCACCTCTTATTTTTCATCCTAGATGGGCACTAAGGACTCTAAAAATGTACCAAACAAAGTCATGGCTGAAGATGAAGGTCACATCTCTTGTGATGGTTTTCCATAGGACCTAGGTGAGACTGGTAGTTTAGTGAAGGAGTCAATTGATACCCCCCAATACCAAGGTCTATGGACTTGAACTTATTCTTGCATTGTTCTAGAGTTGCATCAAAATTTTATGCTTCTCTATTGAGAGGAACATGAGTCCTTGCTGTAATTGCATTAAAAGATAATGTGCTATTCCTAGGTATAAAAAATTCTATTCCATTATAGGGGAACTTAACACATTGGTGGTAGGTGGATAGCACCACTTGCATGTCATGGATCCATGGTCTACCACTAGGATACTATATGCTAGAGGACTAGCATCAACAATTTGGAACAAAATGTCCTTTTCAACAAGGCCGATCCTGACAGGAAGGATAGCCAAGCCCTTGGAGCTTCTCTTTGCCTCATCATAGGCTTTAATGGTAATTTTCTTTTGGGTATCAATAACTTGCTTGTAATAACCCAGTATCTTCAACAGACTTAAAGAACAAATGTTGAGCCCAACAGCCCCATCAATCAACACACGCCTAACATGGGTATTGTGGATCATGACTTTGATATGAAGGGAAAGATTATGTGGATGGCTCAAGGCTTTGTCATCTTCTTTTGAGAATTTTAGTTAATGAGGGCTGGAAAGGTGGTTAACCATGTTCTGGAATTGGTCAACATCTATGTTGTTAGGAACATTGGCTACACATAAAGAATCCTCAAGGATACGCTTATGTCTTGGAGACAATTCCAAAAGTTCAAAGATTAAAATTTGAGCTGGCATTCTTTGTAACTAGTCAACAAGATTATAGCTCATTTTAGGGTTGACTACTGACTTGGTGGTGACATTCTTGAATGTCACTTGTTTGGGTTTGCTGGACTGGTTGGAACTAGGACCTCTAATAACCATAGGACCTTGAATTTGGCTTTTGGTGACAATGTTAAGAGCTTGGGATGACCTTTGAGAGTGAGGACCCCTAAGCACCACCACAAGTTCTTCATCAAATATAGGAGGAGAGCCCACATCATAACTATAAGGATCTTTGTCTCTCATCATGTTGATACTTTCCTAGACAACCTCAAGCATATTTACCACATTTTCTACACCTGTGTAGGTATAGTTGATTTCGGCCTTGCCATTCTTGGGTTTAGAGGTTTCTCCCTTTTCATATTTGGGAAAAGGCTCCTTGAATGCCTTATGGTCTGCATTGGTATTCAACCCATCAATCTAAAGTTTTCCATTCTCACTAAGATCTTGAATAAGGTGCTTAAGTTTCCAGCAATGTTCAATGTCATGTCCAATGCCATTGTGGAATTTGCAGAAAGCTTTTTCATTCCACCAATGAGGTTTAACATCAGGTATGCATAAATTTGCTAGATCTTATGGTTGTGCAAGGTTATTGGCAATAAGCATCTTGAAAACATCCTCATAGGAGTCACCCAGTTTAAAAAATTGCCGCCTCTCCTTTTTAGGCTTCTCTTGATACTTCAGTTTATGCTCTTATTGGTTGGAGGATGTATGGAGCTTCATAGCTTGGAATGCACTAGAAAAATGGAGGACTCCTTGATCCTTGGGTTGGGAAGAGTCCACAAATCCATCATTGACTACTTGCTTATTCTTGTATTAGTGCGAGTGTTTTCCTTTGTCCTTATTACCATTGTTAGTATTCTAACCATTGTTGTTATTGCTATGTTTGGTCAAGATGCCTTGTTCTTTCAAGACATCCTCAATTTGACATGTGGTTTTGACCATAGTGTTGAAGGAATCAGAGACCATCTTTTGAACCTCATAACGTATTTTAGGCACTAAATTTATAACAATGATATCAATCCTTTCATGCTTAGGAATAGTCCTAGAATAGCGGGAGCACAATTGCCTCCACCTTTGCAAGAAGGTAACAAAGGATTCCCCTTGGTTCTATTTCAAATTGTACAAGTCTAACATAGTGACTGATCTTGACAAGTTGTATGCAAAATGTTGAACAAATCTATGGACAAGTTCCTTGAAATTTTTCATGGGAGGGGTTATGTTGGTAAACCACTCCATGGCTTGGCCCTTGAGACTCCTTGGAAATAACCTCATAAGATAGGAGTCATCTTGGTGAAACTCAAAACTCATGATGTAGAACTGACGCACATGATCATGTGGGTCACCATTGCCGTCATACTTGTTGTATTAGGGAATTTCAACTTTCCTAGAAAAATCCATCATACTTACACTTCTGTCAAAAGGATTGGGACAAATAGAGTCAAGTGAAAAGGAAATTTTAGGTGCCAACACCTTTTCCATCATACGTTTGAGTTGCTTGATTTCCTCTTCTTGAGAGGGTCCTTGTTTCTTGATTCTCCTATCCACATCAAAGTTGTAAGGGACTCTAGCACCCTTGTTAATCAAGCTCTCTAGGAACCTATCCTTGTTTTGATCAAGATACTTCTCCACATATTATTGAAATAGTGGTTCTTGTTGCATTCTCATAGAATCTTGATCATAAAAACTTGCACTACTTCCTCCATGTTGAGAGCCATGATGAGCTCATTGGGAGGGTTGTCTCGAGTTCCTAGGAGGTTTTCATCTCCTATGTTGTGAAATCTTCCTTCCTCTAGGACTAGGATATCTTGAAGGGGTCCTTGACCACCTTCTACTTCTTGGGGTTCTTGAGGGAGTAGATGGTGGAGAGTTGTTCCCACTGTTGGTACCCCTATTGTTGAATTGGTCATTGAGTTGTTGGGATAAAAGCCTATCTTGTTCTTCTTGGAATGATTTTCTTCTCAACTCTAGCAAGGCTTGTTGCTCTTCCTCTAGGTGTCTAAACCTTTCTTCTTTAGTGACTTGTTCATCCAAAAAGGCTTTCTTTTCACACTCAATTCTTTTAAGCGTTTCATTTGCATATCTTGAGGTTTTTTTGAGCAGAGAGTTGGATCTTGAGTGTTTGAACTAGTCGTTAGTGAATGATGCATTCACATGAGCATCATCAGATTCATTGTTTTGGTCTTCATGTTGTGACCGTGCATCTTGGTGAGCTTCCCCATAATGTCTTTCAGCTCTTTGATGGGTGTCTAAATATCTTGAGTTAATAGGGGGTGATTTAGGTTGATTATCATCACCAAATAGCATGTTATCCCTATGTCTTTGGAAAATGTCATTAAGAGTTTGATCCATCGCTTCTCTTTGTTTCTAGTCATGGTTTAGCTCATGTCCATATCTAATTGAGAAGGTGGTAAAGAGTTACTCAGCTCACTAGGTTTTCTCTTTGGGTCAAACCAAGCTTCAGACTTGCTCCTAGGTGATTGATCAAAGACGGGTTTCTTTCCCTTTCATTTTGACGAGTTTGGACTGAGGGTAACTAATCAAAGACAACTTGAGGTCATTTTCCTTGACTAACTTGGTACCTTGTTGTAACCAACATGAAAGAAAAAGACCCTTGGTGATAAGATGGCCCTATGAAATGTCAATACCAAACTAGGATAGTAAAAGTGTTCAATTGTCCAAAAAGAGATGGTGAGATAGAAAGCTGCAAAAGGTGTAAACCAACACTACCACAGAGGTGTATAATAAAAGGATGAGTATCCTAACACATATGGACTAGGAGGATGGATTTACCAAATATATAATTACAATTGAAATTGAATTTTTATGGAAGTGAATTGGATAAAAGAGTACTGAAACTCTCCAAGTGTGTTACCAAAGAATCTAAAGGTGTACTTTTTCAACAAGGATAATTCCTAACTTATTGATGCCAAGCAAGACTACTTTGTAAAATCAAAGAACACTAATTCAAGGGGTCTAAAAATAGGAACCCAAGGTACAAATAGGTTTCTAGTAATAGAGTAAGTCACCTACTAAAATCTGGTCAACTAAGGAAAGACAAAAAATTGCATAAATGAGATAAACAACAGAAAGACTCTATGCGACAATTTCCAGGTTAATAGTATGATAATTTCTGAGCAGACAATATTTCACAGTAAGTAGTACAATGGTTTCCAGGCAGTGTGTGTGATACTTTTTAGGCAAGCTGTGTGATAGTTTTGTAGGAATGAACTATCACACGATAATTCTCAGTACAGTGTGCGATATAGTTTCAAGATCATATGACTCTTGACTAGTGAGTGTTAAAAATTTTAGTTTTAAGGGCAATTTGGTCAAAATTTTAGTTTGAAGGTTGGATTTTTTTATTTCAAGCACAGTGAAAGTAGTAATAAAACAAGTTTTCAAACAATAGGGGATCAAACATGTCATAAAACACTTGCACAAGGGAAAAAGCAACCTTTGCAAGACAAGCAATTGGGATATCAAAGCAATAAAATCCTATGAATGCTACTATGATGTTTGAATGTTTGAGAATTTTTTCATGGGTAGATCACAGTGAGAACACTTCAAGCACTTACTAGACTAAAAAGACAATGGCTCATTACTTAACAACTTGGCCCACACTTGATGCTCCATTGCCTCACACAAAGTGGTTTCCCATAATAGATATTGGCTTTGTCATGGAAGTGCCAATGACACAACCAAAGGAACACATATGGTGAGTAATCTTGGGGTGATCTAGGTTAGTCCACTAGGATCAATCCTTGCACCAAGAAGCTAAGTGGAAAAATAGGGTGGCTTCTATCTATGGTTCTTAGTAAGGGCTTCCATTTGTAATACCCCTCTTGCTCCCCAAAGAGACTCCTTACCTTGCAGAAAGTAATGGACCTCGTAGCCACAAGAGTACCTTAAGCATTCTTGCTCAAAATTTTCCTCATGGTCACAATCCCACAAGTACTCACATCAAGTGAAGACAAGTACTACATCTACCAAGGTTTTGTGTCTTTGATAGCCTTGAGTTTATAGTGGGTTGGAATAGCCAGCAAAAATATTGTCCCCACTTGGGTCATTCCTCTTGATTGCTCAAGAGAAGGCCCGCTAAAGGATTCTAAAAACTAAACAAAGAGTGGATCAACCTTTGAGTGTAAAGATTTTTGGTTCACCTCAAGGGTGAAGATCATACTCTCCTAGCTCAAAAATTTCTCCCAAACACACCAAGAAAAGGTTCAATTACCCTCTTGCTTTCAAAATCTAAAGATGCATCAAGATTTTCTAGTTCACCACAAGGGTGAAGATCATACTTCTCCTACCACCAAAAGAATCCTACAACAAGATATTAAGTGCCTATCAAATGAAACAACAGTATATGCTGCACTCAAAAGAAAGCAATTAAATAAGAACTTGATTGGTTTTTATGCTTAGGGCAGCCCTGCAAAAACTGTTAGTAGCCCTTGTGCATTTGGAGCTTTGACATGCGTTCTTTTAAGAAAATAATCAAGCAATGAGAGCACCTACAAGCACAACTTGTTATCCCTAAAAGGGTTAGCACATCAAAACCAAATGAAATTTTCAAATAGACTCCTATTCTACCACAACAAACTAGAAATCTGAATCAAACCAAGTAAATCTTGCAAAAAAATGACAAAAATTGCTCACTGCTAGGCTTGGGTGATATTTCTATCAGAGGAAGAGTCATGTGACACTTCGCTATGTACTAGTGCGATACTTTATCTCCATGCTATAATTCCTAATACCTGCGTGTGATAGAGAACAGAACAACAGTGCGACACAATCTACTAAAGCATGCAATATTCTAACTAGTAAAATATCACACTAGTATATAAGAAACTATCGTATGACACTGGAAAATTGTCACATGATAATTTTGTCACAAAAAACTAGAGAGCAAATATTAACAAAACAAAAAGAAAATATTCATGAAAAATTGACAGCAATGCATAAAAAGAAGGACAAAATAAGAATGTTCTGCCCCACGGTGGGTGCCAAGAATATACACACTAAATAGTGCACTTCTCTAAGTCATTACTTCCAAGGGAATCCATGAATGGGAAACCTTGAGAAAGTGACCTAGAGCTCCCTAGGCATGGAGTCACAAGTATGTTGATGGTGCTCTCAGCTAGAGCTATTGAAGCATGCAACCTTGCTAGTAAACCACACAATGGGAGATTCAAAGAGACAAGGGCAAGAATGTCAATATCCTCAAGAATCAACAATGGAAATGCAATGCAATGCAAGCTATGCTAAGGATGAAGATGCAAGCTAAGCTATGAAAAGAAAGATGAAAGTATTACAAATCCTTGCTAATTAATCTATGTGAGCTAGTCTAAGCATAAAGGAAACTAAGCTAGAAAGCATAAACATGAAGCTAAGCTAAGAATGCAAGAATGAAACTAGGATGCAAGAAGAGCTCCAAAGCTCCAAAGTCTCCAAGAAATCCTACAGCATAAGATTAGCATAAAAATTTGGGATCTTAGAATGAGAAAAGAGCTCTCCTTTTAAAGGAATTGAAAAGGAATGGACCATGGAGATTAAGAGGAAAAATATTTAATCAAGGGTGGAGCTTAAAAAGGGAGAAATCCATGTGCACAAATATCCTCCAATGAGAAAATAAGAGTTGACTTTTGTGTCCATATGAGACAAAAAGGCCTTTTCTTCTTTTTATAAAATAAGAATAATGCTTTATTTGTGCAACTTAGGATAAGAGGAAAAGTGGGGGCTTTTTATTTAATAAAAGGGGAGGAAATTCCTTTTAAATAAATAAAGACTTTAGGATAAAATGGTTATCCCATAGAAAATAATTGAATAAATGATAAAAATAGGATATGATCAAGGAAATTGATATAATTGAAAAATGTTGATTTTTGAAAATATTGATTCAGGGATTTGATAAATTTCTTAATGGGGGCCCAAAGTATAGGCGACCATTTTAGGGTGCATACAGGTGGAAGGTATAAAGATTTAATTTGGATTTTCAATCAATAAAATAGACTATTTTCCTTCATATTTGGCTGCATCAGAGAATTATAGGAAGATGTACAACATCTAAAAGGAAAACTCTATATGATTCAATCCTTCAATATTTTACCGTTCATATTAACTTGGTTTGATGATTTTATTCAATTCCTAACTCAAGTTATTGTCATTTTTGTCTCTATTATTCGGATTTGGCTTGTTCACCTAGGGTTTTGGATAAGTCCTTTCATTCTAAGTTTTTCCACCATGGGAAATTGATCACCTTTGGTAGAATTCTTCCTTGTATCATGTGATAAAATAATTTATAGGCTTTTATGGTGATCTCATAGGGAGATGGGAGGAACAATCAGCCCTAGGTGTATATCTCTATGTATGCACCTATTCTAAACACACTCAGTAGCGAATAAATCATGGTAGAGAAAGTTCCAAGGAATCTAGATTGGGATTTTGTGTGGTCTTAACATCCTCTAAATGATCCAAGTGGTGAGAGGAAGAGAAACTCCCCGAAGCTAGTACTTCCTTCACAAATGGAGGCCTAATTAGCCCTCTAGTCCAGAGAAAAACTAGTAGGTCTCACACTTGGCACAACTCCTCAAATATTGGTGCTTCTAATATGACCATAACTTCCAAAAGGGTACTCTATTATGTGACCATCATTCCATGTCATTTGGGACTTTGGAGAATAAAATTGAATATTTAGTCCAAGTAGGGCTACAAGGCTTTTGGTGCCTTGTTGAAGGACAGCCCTCTCAATGAACTCCTTGAGAATCTTCATTTGTTGGAACATGTTTGATTAGTCCCAAAACCATCCCTGACTAGATGATCCAACTCCTTTATTCCTAGCTTATCATTTCCTTTTGTGAACTAGGTTTGGTCATATCCTCAAAAGGGATAGGATGAATCAATATGTCAACCATCTAGTATGCATATGGTGGTGATGGTTGGAAGGTTAAGGATGTCTTTTTTTGAAAATTAAAGGTGTAATTCTAGGCCCTAGTGTTGGTGTCTTATAGACTCTTGTTGAAGGTTTTGAAGGACAAATTTCCTTAATCCTTCTCTTTTATCCTAGCACTTATAGAAAGTGGTATCAGAGCTTAGGTTTAAAACCTAAGGGATTGTGAAAATTTCTACAAATGGTTATGATGGTGAAGAGAACATAAATGAGAGGCCACCTAGGATAAAAAATGTGGAATCCTCAAAGAGGGTACAATCCCTAATAAAGGTGGTCAATCACCTCAAGGGAAGGCTTGAAAGGAGGGAGTGAGGAGAAGACCTTGGAAGAGGGGAAGAAAAGAAAGAAACCTATGGTAGGATGAGGAAGAAGACATACTTGCAAACCAAAGGTACCTTGTGGATGCCCTCATGACAGTGGCAAGAATAACCACTAATAACAAGCTTGATTTGCCTAAGTTTGATGGAAAAATTGACCCTGATGTGGTCACAGAGTGGATGGATGCCCTTGACTACTACTTCAAATGTGAAGAGATCCCTAAAAGCTAGAGGGTTAAAATAGCCAAAACCATGATGATACGTGGTTCTCTAACATGGTGGAACTTTCATTAAGGAGAAAGGACAAAAGATGATAAGAATTTGATTTCCTCTTGGAAGACCATGAAGGAAAAAGTAAAAGAGGTCTATATATCGACAACTTATGAGGTTCAAATCCATAGGAGAATGAAGAACCTTAGACAAAATTATATGGAAATTAGTACATATATCGAGGAGTTCCAAAAATTATGCTTGAAATCAAAATAGTAGAAAGAGAAAGTGAGAAACTAGCCAGACATATGAATGGCTTGCAGATGAATATTCAAGATAAACTGAGTCTGTGTACCCTTGAAATAGTCCAACAATGCTATCAATTGGCACTTAAGGTTGAGGATAACGTAAAGAGGAGGCATGAGAAATACAATAGGGGTAGGGGAAGCAGCAACAAAATTTTAGAGGGCAAAACAATTTTTGGAATAAAGGGAAATCTAGTAACAACAATAGTAACAAGCCCATAGAACACTCATAAGGAACCAAAGACCAAGGCAAAGAACAAGGAGAATCTATCTATAGAGGGAGCTATAGAGGAAGGAGATATTTTAGCAGAGGCAGGGGCATATCTACTGAACCTTTGAGGTGATATAATTTCAACCAACTTGGTCACCATGTTGGAAGATGTCCTAAGAAGGGGAGCAATAGTAGTCAAGGAGAAACAAGGACACAACTGATCCTAGAAGAGAAGAAAGACCTAGATTCTAAAGATGGGATAGATTTGATGATGAGACAAAATTTTCTACAAGTTCCCCACACCCAAGAACCACCCCAAACGAAGAACCTATTCAGAAGAAGAATCAAATGCCAAGGCAAGGAATGTAATTTGTTGATTGATTCTGGTTAAAATGAAAATTTAGTTTCTAAATAAATGGTACAAAACATTAGATTAACCAAGACACCCCATCCCTATCCATACCATGTCTCTTGGCTCATAAAAGGGAAGTAGACCCTAGTAACTGAACAAACTTTGGTAGAGTTCTCCCGTGGTAACTTTAAGGAAAAAGTTTTTTGTGACATTGTATAAATGGATGCTTTCCATCTTCTACTTGGAAGACCATGGAAATATTACATGGATGTCACATATAGTGGTAGGAACAATACCTACACCATTGCAAGGCATGGAACCACACACACCATGAAGCCTGTAACAGACCCCAAGATAGGAAAAGAACCTACTATCATAGTGATTGGAGAAAAAGAAATGGTCAAAACATTTTTGGAGTCTAAAGAGGAGAGTTATGCCCTAGTCATGAAGCCTAGAGATATGGAAAAATATATTGAAACAATACCTATACCTAATGCAATAAAAGTCAATTAGAAAAGTATAAAGATGTCACTACTAATGAATTTACCTCTTCCCTCCCACCCTTGAGAGATTTTTTCCATCAAATGGACCTTATACCTTGTAGATCCTTGCCCAAAAAAGAACCATATAAGTTGACTCCTGATCAAAATGCATAGATATGTAATACCCCTCTAAGCCTAATATAAGTTTTGTGTTTTTGAAAGAATTAAGATCCTTCGATGTTTTCTTACAGCTTAAGTTGTACATGATACTTGTTTGATCTATTCCTATAGTTGTTTATAATAATTTCATAAGCTAGTACTCAATGATTCTAATATCAGACATACTATCTAAAGGTATCATTTTTGTATGTATTTATCTCCATGTATGTATTGAGTACCTACAAGACCTTTATGAACATAGTTAGGATGTTATATGATATGTACTTGATAGATATATATAAGTGGTTATTTATATTTTCTTCTATTAAGGTTACCTTGGATGAATATTGTATCTCACTTGATGATTTGATTATGTTAATTTATTATTAGTATTGATAAGAGACTAACACAATGCTTGAGATTCTAACCTTCATTATGATGATGCTACATGCTTTGAGTGTATATATATACATGATGTGTTTTCATGATTCAGGACGAAGTCGTAGTTACTCACATAGCTGAGGTCCACACGATATATCGATCCTGGTCATCTGTCTGCAATGTTTTCTTTTATATGTATATCCGTGCACATGTATTTCTTCTTTGTGATGCAGGCTTGCAGGTACCAGGCATCGACTTCACCTGGCTTCACAGGTTTGAGCATGCCCTCAAATCCTCGATGGTTTTTGTTATGGAGATAGTACTAAGGCCCCTACATGAGTCTTCCTTTGTCATTATTCCAATTTGGGAATATTAGGGTTCCTTCTTTGTCAGTCAACCTTTGGGTCAAAAACCCAGATCCAACGCACCCGGTTGGGCATGGTTGTAGTTAGTGCCTTGTGGCCACTTGAATTCATTTGGTTGTATGATTTGTTTACTCATTTTATTTATTTCTCCTTCTTGGTATGATTCTTAGTTAATCTTTCTATGTTGTGTTTCAGGAGTTTGGCTTGACTTTGGTTGACCTTGTTTGATCTTATGGTTTTCTCAATATGTTTCATAGATGATTTGTATGGCCTCTTTGGATGATTAGATTTATTTTGAGGCATGTGATTTTATTCTACCTCAGTGTTATATCCTATAGCAATTATAAATAGGTAATAATATTGTGATCTATTACTTCATAATCTTATAGATTATAGTGTTTGGTATTTGGCATGTATCTATATAAATATAAATATATATATATATATATATGGAAATATATATATGGGTGCACACATATATGTATTTATATATATATAATTTATATGTGATTATATGTTAATTATTGTAGATATTGTTGATGGTGTATATTTTGAGATTAATGTAAAGTATAATATTATTAATAATTAAATATTAAATAATGCGAGGTATATTATTCTCAATTGTTAATTATTAATAATGAGGATAGGTTATATATATAGATATTGATGTAATTAATGATGGCATATACATATATGTTAGGATAATATTACATATGTGTATGAATGAATACAACTAATCTTTTATTGTATATTTCAGTAATATAGTTGTATGATATTAAATTATTTTATAATACCCTTTAGTTAAGAGTTAGTTGGGAGTTGGTTACTTTTCCTCTCAACCTTTGGAAATCTATTTATATGCACTAATTTCTCATTTGAAGAGGGGGGGATTTTGGGGCTGAAGCATTGAGGAGAGGATGGCCTTAATTTTCATGGTGATTTTGGAGAGAAAACTTGGAGATGTGAGGGAGATTTTGTAAGCATATGTCTTTAAGAATTTTTGGTTATCTTTGCTTTTGGGAGAGAGACATTTTTTGAGAATTTCAATAGTTGAGAGAGGGATTATTTTCTATGGAATTATTTATTTCTTTCATGGAGATTTCTGAAAGTGGATAGGGTTTGAATGATGCATCTCAAGTTTGGATTTGTCTTCTCTTTTGTTTCCTTCCTTCTTCGATTCAACCTTCGTAGGACATGAGGTATGGATTGAATATGTTAGTTACATTATGTCTCTGATAGATTATGGATCTATTTATATATTATAATTATTTATTATATCTGTACTTTTAATTTCTATGGTTATTTTAAAGTTTTGATTTTTTGTTTGTAAGAATTGGCATGTGTTTTCCTAGGGTTTTTAGCAACCCATTTTTGAAGATATATTATTATAATAATTTAAATTGCATCTAGGGTTTTACTAAATTGATTTTCTGGAAGTAAAATTCACAGAGCTCAAATGGGTATCTCTCTGATTTTATTTTTAGGGTCGAATTAATACCTTATTTTTGACATTTTGGCAGACTATGCCTGTCCATTCTTGATTCTAAATTTTCTGTCAAATGTATTCGTATGCTACAGGCTAATATGATTATAAAAAATTCTAAATTTGATATCAGAGATTCTCTTAAGTCTTATATTTCATTTCCAATTGGTTTGGTGAATTTTAATTATGTTTTGTGAAAATTACAACCGTTTTAGTGAAGGCGGGTCTGAACCCTAACCAGAATTTTCTATTTTAAACCAGAAGTCATAACTTTCTTTCCCACCGTTGGATCTTCCTAAAAATAAAATTGAAAGTCCATAATTATGTTATCTAAATCTCCACTGAAGCGATTTCCTTTATTTTATGTTTTGTGGAAGATATGGATGACTGTTCTATGATGACTATTCTTTGCATTTAATCCTTGCTTGAAATAATTCAATTTAAGAACATCATTAAGTTTTAAGGTTTTGTATGGTTACCAGAGGCTATTAGAATTTTTTTTTGGTTAATTGGATTTATTTATACTCTGAATATGTTTATAATATCACTTGGATGTCTTCTTATATGTTTGGAACATTCTTAATGTCATATTGGGTTTAGGGTTGTCAAGTGGACTAGGGACAACATATGTTTTGCTAAACTCAATCAAATGTTGTTATGGAATTGATATGAATTCTTGATGATGAATCTATTATGTTCTTATGATTTTTATATGTATGTTAGAGAACCTAAGTACACTAGGTGAGTGGCTCATAGTGAGGGGCCCGAGCCCTAAGTGGCTAGTACCATGATAACTTACTATGAGTTATTTAATCAAGTGATAACCTAAATAAATGAATTGGGAATGGGAAATTACACATTAATCAAGATTAATTGTGCCTCGCCCATGCCTTTAGTGCTAGTAAAGACTAAGGATGGGAGTGGGAGAAGGTACCTATGCGTAGGTACAACTGAATGACCTTGTCTGTACGAGAGGCATTCGGTTCCGCATGTGCCTACTTGGGGGCCGGGGCCAAGAGTGGCTAGTACCAGGACAACCCAAGGGGTGAGGGCTATGCGATGACACTCACCTAGCTTGTAGCTTAGAGTCTCTACTAAATTTGATCATGCCTTTGGTAGTCCTTGTGATCTTCTTGTCTTTTCTTTTGTGTTGTGACTTTGGGGAAATTTTATCACCACCTTAGGAATTTCTTAGTTGTTACCTCTTGTATGGGCCTTTGATTCTATCTCCTAGCTCAGGGGAGTGGGCCTATTAGTTCCACGTAGTTGGGTGGTTAATATTTATATCAAGGTATTGATCGTGATTTTTTGGATGATCCTAGCACATATTCCTTTCCAGATCTGCAGTTGAAGATTTCTTATTGGATATTTTAATATGTTGAGATGTACTTATGTATTTGTATTCATGTAATTTTTAATCTCCTAAAAGGAGTCTTGTAGTATTGATGCAATCTCAATTCAAAGCAATGCATAAGGGAATGGGTAGTTCTAGGTAAAAGAAAGGGAAAAGAATGTGGAATATTGGACATGTTACTAGCATTAAAAGAAAGTGTTTATGTTATTTATCCTATCCTCTTATGTTGTCCATGTGTAAAGGAAATAATCTTAAATATAATTATATATAATGATGTATCACAACAATAATGTATTCTCTCTTGATGAAAGAATTCAAAGAGATTATTGAGAAATGATAGATTAGTGATTGGAATTATTAACAATGAATGGTTATGAAACAATGCAATAGAATAGTAATTTGATTTTAATGTTAATACTTGGTTCATGTTAATAAAGTACCTAGGATGATGCCTACCTTAATTAATATTAATCTCTTACCTAAATTATTATAGAAAAGTGATATAAACGATAGTAGATATAGATGAAATCAATATGAATTTATGGAATGAGTTGATAAAAGGAATAATGATGTTGGATGATTAACCTATGTTTAATAAAAGAAATAAGTTAGGGACATTTAACTTGGTGCATTAAAATGAATGTAGATCTTTTAAGCTCATGATTCCGTGAATATCTTATGCATGTAAATGGTTTATATGATGTTTCTTTAGTAGCGACGTTAGGGAACTCGGGAGGACTTAAGTTGTATAAATCTTACATTCAAGTAGTAGAAAATTATTTCTTCTTTTAGAAATATGAAGTGTAATGATGAATATTATTCTAGTTAAAATAAATAAATAAAATAAAATAAAAATTCACTACTTGCATTTTATAGAGGTTTTATGTCTTGTCCTCTTGGGTTGCTTGGCGGGGCGTTACATATGGTATTAGAGCCCTAGGTTTCTACACTGGGAACTCTGGGTCTCATAGCTCACCTATGCGTAACCTTGAGTATCTTAACTTTGTCTCTTTTTAGGTTATGTTGTTATGCTAAAACTTGAATCTTAGGAAATGAAGGCTACCTTTCGTGTTCTTATGTTGTATTGTCTTACAAGGGCACACCCATTCCTCTATGATTGAGTTATATTTTAACAATTATTTATGTTTTTGCATAATGAGATCAGTGATGTGTTAAGTGGATATTTCCTATAATATTAATGGAATGGTGAAGAATTTTTGAGACTTGTGTTTGTTTTCTTGAAAGGTACTAGTATCTCTAGAAGGGTCAAAAGTTAAAGGATGCTAAATGTTTTGAATCTTAATTATGGTAGTAGATAATATTACCCCTTGATCATACCTATAATATAATGTTGTGCACTCTATCTTCTTACAAATACCTAGTTGAATTTTATCCTACTCAAGGTATCTTAGAAATAGATTTTTTTTGGATCCTTAAAAGAAAGAAATGATTGTGGTAGTACTTGATAGGATTAAAAGGGAAATAATTAAATTACATGGCTAATAATATGTACCTAGGAAAGAAGTGAAAAAAATAAATAAATAAATAAGGAACAAATAATCTACTGTCATATGTATTTCTCTCTCTCTCTCTCTTCCCTCTTAAGAAATAATTTTTGCATGACTAAAATTGTTTAGACAAGGCAATAATATATTAGGAAAATTTGTAAATACTCAATTAGGAAACCCTTGGGTGAAGGACCTATGTCCCCAAGATTTTATCATAGGCTATAATTCACATTTTCATTTAGGAAGAGGAATTTTTGTCCTTATCTTGGTAAGAAGTTATATCCTTTCTGCATATCTTATTAAATTGCACAAAAATGATTTAAGATAACATAATCAAGAAATTCTAGGGAAGAGTATGTGCGATGATGGATTATCTGTACTAATGATAGAAGTGTTTTTATTAAATATATGTCTTGCAAAATGCCTAGTGAATAGTTAGGATCCTAGATGGGTATTTTGGAAACAAATTCATGTTTTGTATACATTGTGATCAACACCATAGCAGTAAGAAATTAACAACATTAAGTGATTGAAAAACTATGAATAAGGAGTTGTTGTGGTAAATAAATGTTATAGAAATGTACCTTACTCAATTTCTACTTAGAACTAATGTTATCTCAAAATTTTAAAGTGTATGAGGGTAATGTTTCAAATAGGTAAAGGGTATAAATTAAAGTTATGTACAGTAGTTAATGTTATTAATTTAGATGTTGTGGTTATAGTAGTAGGACTCGTATACTTCTTTCTCTCTTGATGGATCTATGATCATTATGAAATAAAAAACTTGAAATAACTCTTAAGTAAATGCTATATGGAAACCTCCTGACATGCAAATTAGGGAAAAGTGCATAGATAAATAGTAAGCTTTAAGAAGGGATCCCAACTTAATGAATAATAGTGCAATAAATTGTAAATTGTTTAGATCTCCTCTAGGGGGTGAATGTGTTTTTGGAAATCAAGCACTACAACTATTGTGAAAGATGACTTAGAATATGTATATTGTAAAATTTGTGTGTCCTATGTCATTGGAATTCTACTTAAAGCTTTGATGGAAAGGAATATTTCTTATAAAACTATGTGTTAATAAAAATGGTAAGTTTCAAGTATCTAGATTATTTTATTTTCATGATTACAAAAATAAATAAAAATTATCTGATGTATTCCCTTCATGATCATAACAAATATAAATGTTACATACCTCTCTATGTTTGGTACTCATAGCTTGTAAGGGACACAAATTTTGGACCCTATTTGTAATAAGGTCTCACAGGTTGTATTATGTAGGGTTAGATTATGTCTCAAAAGGGAAAATATATCATAAATTATTTCTTTCTTTTTATACTGGTTACCATAGATAGAAACTTTGATATTGTGAAAGGAAGTGATAATCTCAGTTAGTAAAACATGCAATTTCATAATATATTGATATTAGTGAGTAAACATGAATACCTTAGAGTTTCGACTTGATAACAATAATTTTGATGTAATTTCAAGTATCTTGTTAACAAACTTACTGCATAAAGTGATAGAATCACATAGGTAATTCTTTTTCAAAGTCATTACTAATTGAATTGAGTTAATCTACACTAAAGTTGTAATAAGATAGGATTTACCAAAACTCTTGATAGGAAAAGAATGTGTGCAGTCATTAAATTAGGATCTAGAATAGTAATAATATAATTCTGTTAGATAATGTGTGATATATAGTTCACATTCCCGACTTCCAGGAGTAAGTCGAATCTTAGTGGGGGAGGATGTAATACCCCTCTAAGCCTAATATAAGTTTTGTGTTTTTGAAAGAATTAAGATCCTTCGATGTTTTCTTACAGCTTAAGTTGTACATGATACTTGTTTGATCTATTCCTATAGTTGTTTATAATAATTTCATAAGCTAGTACTCAATGATTCTAATATCAGACATACTATCTAAAGGTATCATTTTTGTATGTATTTATCTCCATGTATGTATTGAGTACCTACAAGACCTTTATGAACATAGTTAGGATGTTATATGATATGTACTTGATAGATATATATAAGTGGTTATTTATATTTTCTTCTATTAAGGTTACCTTGGATGAATCTTGTATCTCACTTGATGATTTGATTATGTTAATTTATTATTAGTATTGATAAGAGATTAACACAATGCTTGAGATTCTAACCTTCATTATGATGATGCTACATGCTTTGAGTGTATATATATACATGATGTGTTTTCATGATTCAGGACGAAGTCGTAGTTACTCACATAGCTGAGGTCCACATGATGTATCGATCCTGGTCATCTGTCTGCAATGTTTTCTTTTATATGTATATCCGTGCATATGTATTTCTTCTTTGTGATGCAGGCTTGCAGGTACCGGGCATCGACTTCACCTGGCTTCACAGGTTTGAGCATGCCCTCAAATCCTCGATGGTTGTTGTTATGGAGATAGTACTAAGGCCCCTACATGAGTCTTCCTTTGTCATTATTCCAATTTGGGAATATTAGGGTTCCTTCTTTGTCAGTCAACCTTTGGGTCAAAAACCCAGATCCAACGCACCCGGTTGGGTATGGTTGTAGTTAGTGCCTTGTGGCCACTTGAATTCATTTGGTTGTATAATTTGTTTACTCATTTTATTTATTTCTCCTTCTTGGTATGATTCTTAGTTAATCTTTCTATGTTGTGTTTCAGGAGTTTGGCTTGACTTTCCTTGTTGACTTTGGTTGACCTTGTTTGATCTTATGGTTTTCTCGATATGTTTCATAGATGATTTGTATGGCCTCTTTGGATGATTAGATTTATTTTGAGGCATGTGATTTTATTCTACCTCAGTGTTATATCCTATAGCAATTATAAATAGGTAATAATATTGTGATCTATTACTTCATAATCTTATAGATTATAGTGTTTGGTATTTGGCATGTATCTATATAAATATAAATATATATATATATATGGAAATATATATATATATGGAAATATATATATATATGGAAATATATATATATATATATATGGAAATATATATATGGGTGCACACATATATGTATTTATATATATATAATTTATATGTGATTATATGTTAATTATTGTAGATATTGTTGATGGTGTATATTTTGAGATTAATGTAAAGTATAATATTATTAATAATTAAATATTAAATAATGCGAGGTATATTATTCTCAATTGTTAATTATTAATAATGAGGATAGGTTATATATATAGATATTGATGTAATTAATGATGGCATATACATATATGCTAGGATAATATTACATATGTGTATGAATGAATACAAATAATCTTTTATTGTATATTTGAGTAATATAGTTGTATGATATTAAGTTATTTTATAATACCCTTTAGTTAAGAGTTAGTTGGGAGTTGGTTACTTTTCCTCTCAACCTTTGGAAATCTATTTATATGCACTACTTTCTCATTTGAAGAGGGGGGGATTTTGGGGCTGAAGCATTGAGGAGAGGATGGCCTTAATTTTCATGGTGATTTTGGAGAGAAAACTTGGAGATGTGAGGGAGATTTTGTAAGCATATGTCTTTAAGAATTTTTGGTTATCTTTGCTTTTGGGAGAGAGACATTTTTTGAGAATTTCAATAGTTGAGAGAGGGATTGTTTGCTATAGAATTATTTATTTCTTTCATGGAGATTTCTGAAAGTGGATAGGGTTTGAATGATGCATCTCAAGTTTGGATTTGTCTTCTCTTTTGTTTCCTTCCTTCTTCGATTCAACCTTCGTAGGACATGAGGTATGGATTGAATATGTTAGTTACTTTATGTCTCTGATAGATTATGGATCTATTTATATATTATAATTATTTATTATATCTGTACTTTTAATTTCTATGGTTATTTTAAAGTTTTGAGTTTTTGTTTGTAAGAATTGGCATGTGTTTTCCTAGGGTTTTTAGCAACCCATTTTTGGAGATCTATTATTATAATAATTTAAATTGCATCTAGGGTTTTACTAAATTGATTTTCTGGAAGTAAAATTCACAGAGCTCAAATGGGTATCTCTCTGATTTTATTTTTAGGGTCGAATTATTGCCTTATTTTTGACATTTTGGCAGACTATGCCTGTCCATTCTTGATTCCGAATTTTCTGTCAAATGTATTCGTATGCTACAGGCTGATATGATTATACAAAATTTTAAATTTGATATCAGAGATTCTCTTAAGTCTTATCTTTCATTACCAATTGGTTTGGTGAATTTTAATTATTTTTTGTGAAAATTACAACCGTTTTAGTGAAGGCAGGTCTGAACCCTAACCAGAATTTTCTATTTTAAACCAGAAGTCATAACTTTCTTTCCCACTGTTGGATCTTCCTAAAAATAAAATGGAAAGTCCATAATTATGTTATCTAAATCTCCACTGAAGCGATTTCCTTTATTTTATGTTTTGTGGAAGATATGGATGACTGTTCTATGATGACTATTCTTTGCATTTAATCCTTGCTTGAAATAATTCAATTTAAGAACATCATTAAGTTTTAAGGTTTCGTATGGTTACCAGAGGCTATTAAAATTTTTTTTTGGTTAATTGGATTTATTTATACTCTAAATATGTTTATAATATCACTTGGATGTCTTCTTATATGTTTGGAACATTCTTAATGTCATATTGGGTTTAGGGTTGTCAAATGGACTAGGGACAACATATGTTTTCCTAAACTCAATCAAATGTTGTTATGGAATTGATATGAATTCTTGATGATGAATCTATTATGTTCTTATGATTTTTATATGTATGTTAGAGAACCTAAGTACACTAGGTGAGTGGCTCATAGTGAGGGGCCGGGGCCCTAAGTGGCTAGTACCAGGATAACCTACTATGAGTTATTTAATCAAGTGATAACCTAAATAAATGAATTGGGAATGGGAAATTACACATTAATCAAAATTAATTGTGCCTCGCCCATGCCTTTAGTGCTAGTAAAGACTAAGGATGGGAGTGGGAGAAGGTACCTATGTGTAGGTACAACTGAATGACCTTGTCTGTACGAGAGGCATTCGGTTCCGCATGTGCCTACTTGGGGGCCGGGGCCAAGAGTGGCTAGTACCAAGACAACCCAAGGGGTGAGGGCTATGCGATGACACTCACCTAGCTTGTAGCTTAGAGTCTCTACTAAATTTGATCATGCCTTTGGTAGTCCTTGTGGTCTTCTTGTCTTTTCTTTTGTGTTGTGACTTTGGGGAAATTTTATCACCACCTTAGGAATTTCTTAGTTGTTACCTCTTGTATGGGCCTTTGGTTCTATCTCCTAGCTCAAGGGAGTGGGCCTATTAGTTCCACGTGGTTGGGTGGTTAATATTTATATTGAGGTATTGATCGTGATTCTTTGGATGATCCTAGCACATATTCCTTTCCAGATCTGCAGTTGAAGATTTCTTATTGGATATTTTAATATGTTGAGATGTACTTATGTATTTGTATTCATGTAATTTTTAATCTCCTAAAAAGAGTCTTGTAGTATTGATGCAATCTCAATTCAAAGCAATGCATAAGGGAATGGGTAGTTCTAGGTAAAAGAAAGGGAAAAGAATGTGGAATATTGGACATGTTACTAGCATTAAAAGAAAGTGTTTATGTTATTTATCCTATCCTCTTATGTTGTATATGTGTAAAGGAAATAATCTTAAATATAATTATATATAATGATGTATCACAACAATAATGTATTCTCTCTTGATGGAAGAATTCAAAGAGATTATTGAGAAATGATAGATTAGTGATTGGAATTATTAACAATGAATGGTTATGAAACAATGCAATAGAATAGTAATTTGATTTTAATGTTAATACTTGGTTCATGTTAATAAAGTACCTAGGATGATGCCTACCTTAATGAATATTAATCTCTTACCTAAATTATTAGAGAAAAGTGATATAAAGGATAGTAGATATAGATGAAATCAATATGAATTTATGGAATGAGTTGATAAAAGGAATAATGATGTTGGATGATTAACCTATGTTTAATAAAAGAAATAAGTTAGGGACATTTAACTTGGTGCATTAAAATGAATGTAGATCTTTTAAGCTCATGATTCCGTGAATATCTTATGCATGTAAATGGTTTATATGATGTTGCTTTAGTAGCGACGTTAGGGAACTCGGGAGGACTTAAGTTGTATAAATCTTACATTCAAATAGTAGAAAATTATTTCTTCTTTTAGAAATATGAAGTGTAATGATGAATATTATTCTAGTTAAAATAAATAAATAAAATAAAATAAAAATTCACTACTTGCATTTTATAGAGGTTTTATGTCTTGTCCTCTTGGGTTGCTTGGCGGGGCGTTACAAGATATCTATACAAGTGCATGAATTAATGGAAAAAGGACTCATCCAAAAAATCCTTAGCCCTTGTGTTGTTCTTGACATACTAGCACCCAAGAAGGATGGAAAATTGAGGTTATGTACTGATAGAAGGGCCATTAAAAAAATTACTATCAGATATAGATTCCCCATTCCAAGAATAGAGGACCTTCTAGATCAACTTGGAAGTGCCTCCTATTTCTCTAAGATAGACCTCAAATATTGCTACCACCAAATTTGAATAAGGCCAAGGGATGAGTGGAAAACAACATTCAAGACCACAAATGGATTATATGAATGGTTTGTTATGCCATTTGGGCTGAGAAATGCTCCATCAACATTCATAAGGTTTATGAATAAAATCTTCAAGGATTTCAATGGTATGTTTGTTGTAATTTAGCTTGATGAAATTTTAATATTTAGTGGCACTCTAGAGGAGCATATTAACCATTTGTATTAGGTACTCAAAAGGCTTCATGAGAAAAAACTTATAATCAATATAGACAAGTGTATCTTCATGAAGAGGGAACTCACCTTTTTGGGATTTTTTATTTCTAAGGGCACAATGAAGATGGACTCTACTAAGATAGAAGCAATCCTCAAATGAACACTAGCAAATAATGCAGGTGATGTAAGAATCTTTTATGGCCCTGCCAGATTTTATAGGAATTTCATCAAATAATTTAGCCACATTTTTGCTCCCTTTCTTGATACTATAAAAGGGGGTAGGAAAAATAAGTTTGAATGGACTGTTGCAGCTAATAATGCCTTTGAATATTTGAAGAATAGAGTGGCCCAATACCCAACCCTCACCCTCCCTAACTTTAATAAAGTTTTTACTATTGAAATTAATGCAAGAAAATAGGCCACAGGTGTTGTCTTAAGACAAGAAAACAAAGCCATAGCCTTCTTTTCAAAAAAAACTATATGAGGCCAAAAAGAGATACTCTACCTATGATCTTGAGCTATATGCAATGGTCCAAGCCCTAAAAAAATGGAGACACTACTTACTTCCCAAGGATTTTGTGGTCTATACTGACAACCATGCCCTTAGTTACCTAAAATCCCAAGAATAACTTAGTGTTAAGCATATCAAATGGATGGAGCATCTTCAAGCCTACACTTTCACCATCAAACAAAAAAAATGGCAAGCCAATAAAGTGGTAGATGCATTGAGTAGAAGGGTTGGTCAAATACAAGAAGTACAACTTCATAGTATTGGAATTGAAGCCTTGTAACATCTCTATGTAGGTGATCTAGATTTTGGAGAAACATTTGAGCTTTGTTCTCAACTTGTAGGCAAGTACCATACTGAATTTTTTGAGTTTATCATGCAATATGGTCTTTTGTTCAAAGGTTCCCAACTTTTCATACCTAGGTTTTCAATGAGACTCAATATTGTAAAGGAAAAATATTGTGGTGGCATGGGTGGCCATTTTTGGCATAGACAAAACTCTAGATTTGGTGAAAAGGAGTTACTTTTGGCCAAAAATAGATAATGATATCAAGAAATTTTTTGAAGTCTGCACTATATGTCAGCAAGCCAAGGGTGTGTCTACAAATAAAAGGTTATATCAACCTTTTCCAATACCTACTAGGCCTTGGAAGTCAATTTATATGGACTTTTTCATGGGACTACCTAGAACTAAATAGGGCTTTGACAATGCATTTCTCATTGTAGATAGGTTCAGTAAAATGGTGCACTTTGTGGACCTTGCAAAAGCACAAATGATTCTTCACATATTTCTCATCTCTTCTTTAGAGAAGTTGTAATAATTCATGGGTTACCAAAAAAAATAGTCTCAGACATGGATGTAAAGTTTCAAGGCCATTTTTGGAGAACACTTCATAAGAAGTTAGGGACAAATTTGACCTATAGTTCAACATATCACCCACAAACTGATGGACAATCAGAAGTGGTGAATAGATCACTAGGAAACCTTCTAGGTTCTTAATAAAGTAGCACAATTAGAGTTGGGATGCAATTCTTCCACAAGAAGAGTTTGTCTTTAATGATTCTCTCAATAGATCCTCTAGAAAAACACCTTTCTAAACAGTGTGTGGTCTACATCCCAGTGGTCCATTAGATCTTGTAGACTTACCTTCAGATTTCAGAGTTAGTGCCGAGGGAGAAGAATCGGCACAACTCATTGCCCAAGTCTAAGTGGAGGTTAAAATAAAGTTACTATAGAAAACTCACAAATAAAAAGAGCACACATATAAGAGAAGGAGAGAGGTTCATTTCCAAATTGGCTGAGACAAAGTCTGGGCATAGCTCAAGAAAGAGAGGCCTTCTAAGGGAAGATACTCCAAGTTACACATGAATAATGTAGGACCTTTTAGAATCTTGCATAAAATAGGTGAAAATGCCTATGAAATCTCTCTTCCACCTACTTTGTCAATTTATCTAGTCTTTAATATAGCTAATCCAACAACTTATAAATGTGTTGCAAGTAGTGGTGATGCAAGTACCTCAACTAACCAAAACATGTACAATAATGAAGCTTATGTCACAAACCTACCTCCTAATAAACCAGTTGAGTTGGAGTTAATTTTGGACTCCAAGATCCTCAAAAAAACCAAGAAGCATAGATACATGCATTATCTTGTGAAATTGAAAGGTCTTCCCAATATTGATGCCACATGGATGACAACTGACCAAATCACACAACATGGCATTTCTATTGAACAACTTGACTCAAGTGGGAACTTGAGTTCTAAAAATCATGGGGAGTATGGTGCAAAAGCACCCAATGAAACTCAATAAATAACTCATTCTTCATGACTTGTAAGGGGTCTTGTGGATGTTTAGGTCCTAATAGGGATATTTCTAATCTAGTGATCTAACTTGTAAGGCCTAGTTCCAAGATTTGGCATTCATAAGCCACTTGGTCAACCATGGTTAAAGGATCCCAAAACATTAGGATTTAGGAGAATTTCATGTTTTTATGTCCTTTTAGTCATGTTTGAACCATAGGCTCACATTTTTCAATATATTTGCACTCTTGGTGCACAAATGCAAAAATTGTCAAATTGGGGTAAAAAATTTGTCAATCAACTTTTTTACAACTTAACAAATTTTAGTTTTAAGTCCAAATGACTTCCCCAATGGATTGATAGTTATAAATATAGTTGTAACTATTTGGGAACACCTTCAAATATCCCTACTAGGTAGGTGGAAGGTAGACACATATAATTTGGCTTTTTAATCAATAAAATAGACTCTTTTCCTGCATATTTGGTTACATGAGATAATTGTAAAGACATGTACAACATATAAACAAGGAAAATTCTATCTAACTAGATCCTTTAATGTTTTACCCTTCATATGCACTTGGTTTGATGGTTTTATTCAATTCCTAACTCAAGTTATTGTGGTTTTTGTCTCTGCTATCCAGATTTGGCTCCTTCACCTCGGGTTTTGGATAAGTCTGTTAGGAATGAATGTTAAATGTTTGGTAGTCATTCTGTAGTATTTTTTTTTGCATTCATGACTATGATTGTCATTGATGTCAACACAGTGATCTTCTGGAGACTTGCAAAGAAGCAGACAGAATTTGGATTAGCACATGTGGGATATTGTAGTTGGAGCTATATGATGTTGAGGATATATTATTTGATATGTTATATGTCTATGGTTAAGAGTGAAGATAGTAATTCATTTATTCAAGGAAGTTATGAGCATTTTGGTGGAAGCAGTATTCAGGCAGTGTTCCTAAGTAGCGGTTTGTGGAAATCGGATAATATCTCCTAATCAGGATGGAATTTAGTTTTGTGCAATTAAAGGGAAGTTGAAGACACATTGATAGTTACATGGATGATAGCACAAACTTTGAGGTCACATGAGTGAAGAATTATTGTATTTGGAAGCTGACAGTTTTGTGTAATTTTGATGTAGCGTGTGGAATCTTTCATTTTGTAATTGTATGCCAACTCATTTGTAATTATTTGAGTGTGGTATAAAGGAAGGAATGTATTTCCTTTTTGTATGGGAGTGGATGAATATGAAGTGAAGAAAAGAGCTAAAAGTGAAAGTGAATTTGTGAAGGAAGACATGCGAAGTACAAAGATCTGAAATTGAGATCTAGTGTAACAATGAGTGCGGTTTGGCACAGTCAGAGAAGAGGTAACATATTATTTTATTGAGTAATACAAGATTATTTGGACAATGTGTTCAGTGATGTTACCTTGAAGTTGTTTGGGTAGTGGGTCCTTCTTTCTTCCATAACTCTTAATAGGGTTAGAATCTTTTAACATGGATTCAAAATCTCCTAACAGGGATTCATATGTACTAAATGTATTTCATAAGAATCCTAATAGAGTCCATCCTTTCACAAGGAATATTCATATTAGTGCATCTTTTTTGGGCATCATTCCCACTGGGGTTTACGCTTTGATCAAGAGGTTCCCTAGTCAACATATCTTTTGTCATTGTGTTATTGTGTATGAATATCTTTCTATGGTTGGTAATTATATTGCTTACATGGTTTAATGCTATTGAAGTTGATAAAAGTTATAATTATCTAATAACTGATTCAATGCCTCCCCCCTCTCATTTATCTTGGTGGACTTTACTTTCTAACAATTGGTATTAGAGTGACAGGTCCTTGAAAAAGAAGTTTAACAGCTTAAGGAGATCCATGGCAAATTTGAGGAAAAAAAGCCCTAAGTTTGATGGAGTAAATTTTGACAGCTGGAAAGAAAAGATGAAGACACACCTACTGTGTTTAGGACTAGGTTATTGGTTGATTAAAAAGAATGATAAGACTATCATTGAAGAAGACAATCTTGAAACATGTACTGCTAATGAGAGAGATCTATTCATGTGTAACATACTTGCAAGAGAAGCACTTTTTTAATAAAGTTTTTTTAAACTCAATGGGTTTTTGAAAAATAAAATATTAATAAATAAGCAAAATTGGGAACACATTTTTTGTTTGCCACTTGTACACCTATTTTGTAGCATCATCCAATTGGCAGAAGGGGGGGAGGCCAATTTTGTCCCAAAGATTTCCTAGCACAAGGCCAACAGGAGGACATTCTTTCTACAACATTTGACAAGGTATCATTGGTGGCTTCATCTTCTACATGTTTCTAGTTTTTCATTTGATGTTGTATGCTCTTGCATGAGCCATGTTGTACATGCACTATCAAGTGCCACATTTTTTTGTACCTTTTCATTGATGAAACATTTGATGTAATCCCTATGTTAGTAGATTAGGAATATCATGGGACTTGGTTCTTGAAAGTTATGCTCCAACCAATTAATGGATGCACGACACAAGTTCAAGTATACCAACCTATTAGTTGAGTAACCAGTTGGTGCTTTCAAGTGTCTCCATGCCTCATCTCTATCATATCTCAATGGGCATTTTGTCAGTCATTCTACATTGACATTGGTACCTGATTTTGTCACACTTTGACATTCTTGGTGCAGCATTGGCTCTATTTTCTTCTTATGGAGGAGTATTGGTCAACATCTTGGACCATCTTTGCATGAGATTCAACATTGAGGGGGTGCTACTTTGTCTCTCTTCCCTATTTCCTTCCTTTGGGGGGATTCTTTATTGTATATTCATGATGTATGTCATAATAGGGGGGTCTTGATTACTCCATCCATGCATGCATCTTGTATTCATCTCTCTTTTTGGGGGAGGGTTTTTCGCATGAGGTTTTCCCTCTTTCTCTGCTTTATGAGAGATTGCATTATCTTTTGCTCTTGCGTTTTGTACATGGGTACCTAACATGGCCTAGTAGCTGGGACCCATCTTGCATTGTGAGCTTAAGTGCATTCCCCTAAGTTGCACTTAAGGGGGGGTGTTGGTTTAATTAAGTATTTACTAATTACACTTTGCTTAAGTTTACTTAGGATAATGCATTTGCATATTAGTTGTCATTGTGACACCTAAGAGTTTGCATTTCATTTTAGCACATGGTTAGGAGAATCTCCACTTTAGGTGGTCATAGTTGTCTTCTCATACCTCTTTGTGTGTGACATTCACCTTTAGTGCTCTTATCACATTATCATCCTCTCATTTTTGCACATGTTTCTCATACTTTGATGTAAAATGGAGGATGATCCACCTTTGGTGGACATGTGATTCCACCTTGTGTGGGTGATATCTTATCATCTCCTTATCATGTAGTTGTATTGCATTGCTTATATATTTAGGCACTCCTACATTGTATGTAATCATTCATTCAATCTATTGTTCATTATTTGATCAGTTGATCATATCATATTTTGTCTCTCTTGTGATATCTCTTGAGCTTCTAGATCTTGGTTTCTATTCTTTTCCTTAGGCAAATTCTTACATGGAGAATGAGTACAGTCAGGTAAATTGTTTGAAAAAATCTCATGAAATTTGGAATGCATTACACTCTACTTTTGAAGGTGGTGAACATGCAAAAAGAGTTAGATTACATAATTGGATATGTGCATTTGAAGATATAAGAATGTTGGAAGATGAATCTGTTAGAAGCTATATTGGTAGAATGTTAGAAATTATTACAAGTATAAAATCTTGTGGAGGAATAAAGATAGAGAATGAAGTGATATGGAAAAATTTTTGAACATTGACTCCTATATTTAAGAAGACAACACAAATGATTGAAAAAGTTATACCTTGTACTACAAACTTTACAAGATAGACTCTTCTTGGAAGATTAGAAGTAGCAGAAATGAACTTGAGGTTATTAGGAGACTTACCTAGAATGGAGATAGCATTCAGTGCTCTTAGTGTTCGCCCTACTTTGTCAAGAATCATCAATGTGAGTGGATATTATGCTGGCAGCAGCAGATCTAGAAATGAAGAAGATAAGAAGATTGAAGAAGGTATTGCCTTGCTTGTGAAGAGAGAACTAGATGGTAAGAAATTTTTTAAATGTTGGACTTGTCAAGAATATGATCATTTTGCATCTAAATGTCCTAAGAGAGTTAAAAAGTACAGAAACAATTTCAAACCTAGAAGATCTAAGGAATTTTATTATGCTAATGATGAAGATCATGAAGCTACTATAGAGAGAACTCTAAGTGAAAGTGATACTGAGAATAATGATGACATAGGATTTGTAGCAATTAAAGAAGAGAATCCTGAAACTAATGTTAAGGAAGAAAAAGCCTTAGTTTCTCAAGTTGAAAATAAATCTGATTGGATTATAGATAGTGGTTGTTCACATCATATGACTAGAGACATGAAAAAGTTCATAAAGTTTAACGAATAAGATGGAGGAGTTGTTAGAGTTGGAAACAATGCACCTTGCTTGATTAAAGGTATAGGATCTATTACTCTTGATGGAAAGACTAATACTGATGATGTTTATTTTGAGGATGGATTGAAACATAATCTTTTGAGTGTTGGATAGTTAGTTGATAAGGGATATCAAGATTGGTTTACTGAGAAAACTTGTGTGATTATGGATAAAGATGGAAATATGATTGGAACTAGATCTAGAACTAGAGGTAATGTATTTCAGTTGAATCCTACTAATATTACATGTCTGACTACTAAGATTGATGACAGGTGGTTATGGCATAGAATTTGTTGTCATATAAACTTTGACAACATTTTGAAAGTAAGTACAACACTTACAGTAAGAGATTTGCCTAAAATTATGAAGCCTACTAAAATGATTTGAAAAGAATGTCTGATGGCTAAACAGAAGAGAATTTCTTTTCCCAGTAAGAAGTTTACATCTATAGAAAAGCTATAGATTGTTCATACATATTTGAGTGGTCCTACCAGGACTAGAGGATTCTATGGAGAAAGGCATTTTATTATTCTTGTTGATGATTTTACAAGAATGATGTGGATTGCATTTCTTAAAGAAAAGTTTGAAGCATTTGATAAGTTTAAGATTGTTAAGAATAAAGTTGAGAATGAATCTGGAATGAAGATTAAATGTTTCAGATCTGATAGAGGTGGAGAATTTACTTCTAGAGAGTTTAACACCTTTTGTGAATAAAATGGCATTAAGAGATAGTTCTCAGCCCCTAGAACACCTGAACAAAATGGTATTGCAGAAAGAAGAAACATATCAGTGACTAAAGTAGCAAGAGCTATGTTATTTGAGAATGATTTGGTGAAGATATTTTGAAGAGAAGTAGTGAAAACAATAGTGTATACAATGAACAAAGTAAAGATCAGAGTAGACATAGACAAGACACCCTATGAATTATGGTTTGGACATGCACCCTCAGTTAAGTATTTTAGAATTTTTGGAAGCAAATGTTATATAAAAATTGATGATTATATTGGAAAGTTTGATACTAGAAGTGATGAAGGTATATGTCTTGGATATTCTTTGAAAAGAAAAGCCTATAGATGTTACAATAAAAGAACTAAGACTATTGTTGAGAGCGCAAATGTTAAAGTTGATGAAAAGTTCAAAATTCAGGAAAGAATGTTTGATTATGAATCAGATGAAGAAGCTCATCCTAAACCTAACAATGGATCTACTGAATTATTTTATGAGACTAACAGTGATTTTTTTAATGAGAGCCATAGTGAAGTCATTGAAGAACCTACACTTGAAGTGAGATCTGAGATAGTGACACCTAAAAAGAGTTTATCAAGAAATCATCCTATTGGGAAAATTATTGGAAGCATTAAAAGAGGATTTCTAACTTAGAATTTGGTACAAGAATAGTTATGTTTGATTTCTCAAATTGAACCTAAAACTACTAGTGAATCTTGTGAAGATGAAAGTTGGACTAATGCTATGACAGAAGAACTAGATCAGATTGAAAATAACAAGACATGGGAATTGGTGCCTAGACCTTAAGACAAGAATGTCATTAGAACTAAATGGGTATTCAGAAATAAGTAGATGTAGTAAGAAACAAAGCAAGATTGGTATGTAAGGGATACTCATAGCAAGAAGGAATTGACTATGAAGAAACCTTTCCCCTATTGCAAGAATTGAAGCAGTAAGAATGTTTTTTGGCTTATGCAAGTTACAAGAAATTAAAAGTATATCAGATGGATGTGAAGTCAGCATTTCTAAATGGAGAATTGGAAGGAGAAGTTTACATTGAGCAGCTTGAAGGTTTTGGAGACATGGTATGTAAACTGAAGAAAGCTTTATATGGACTAAAACAAGAACCTAGAACTTGGTATGCAAGATTGAACAAGTATTTGTTAAAGTTTGGATTTACTAAAGGAATAGCTGATAATAATCTGTACAAAAAAGAAATTGAAAATTATTTGTTGGTTATAGTTATTTTTGTTGATGACATTATTTTTGGAGGATAAGATGAAGCTAGTGACAAATTTGCTAATGAAATGAAGATTGAATTTGAAATGAGTATGATTGGTGAAATGAAATACTTTTTGGGATTATAGATAACATAGAACAATGATGGTATCTTTGTAAGTTAGACAAAGTACCTAAATGACTTGTTGAAAAAATTTGGAATGGAAAATTGTAAACTAGTTAGAACACATATGGTAACTGGACATAAATTATCTGGCATAGATGAAACACTGATAGTTGAATAGAAGAAATACATATCTATGATTGGAGGATTGTAGTATTTGACTCATACAAGACCTGATATAGCACATTTAGTTAGAATTGTAGCAAGATTTCAAGCTAAACCTAGAGAATCACATTATGCAGCAGTAAAGAGGATAGTAAGATATTTAAGAGGCATAATGGACTATGGATTGTGGTATGAAAAATCTGATGATTTTACCCTATGTGCATATACAAATGCTGATTGGGGAGGTAGTGTTGATGATAAGAAAAGCACCAATGGTGGAGCATTTTTTCATGGACGAAGATTGGTTTCTTGGTTAAGCAAGAAGCAAAATTGTATCTCATAGAGCATAGTAGAAGCAGAATATGTAGCAGTAGCAAAAAATTATAACCAGATAATTTGGATGAAGAAAATGCTGAAGGATATTGGAATAAAGTTTTTTGAACCTATTGTCATACATTGTGACAACACCAACATAGTTAGTATGTATAAGAATCTTATATTACATTCTAAGAAAAAACATATAGAGATCAAGTATCATGTTGTAAGAGAGAAAGTTGCTGAGAAAGAAGTCAGACTTGAGTACATAAGTACAAAGGAGCAAATAG
This sequence comes from Chamaecyparis obtusa, assembly GCA_027943335.1. Classification (NCBI taxonomy): domain Eukaryota; kingdom Viridiplantae; phylum Streptophyta; class Pinopsida; order Cupressales; family Cupressaceae; genus Chamaecyparis; species Chamaecyparis obtusa. The sequence continues at coordinate 52,436 of BSBK01009118.1, forward strand.
AAAATATATTTACAAAGCATTTTCCTAAGGATACATTTGAGTATCTAAGAGGTATGCTTGGGGTTATGCCCCAGCCTACTTTTGAGAAGTGATGCAGTTGATTGCATCTGTCCAATGGTATATGAGCCTTATCTTTCTTCTGGACTAGATGTTGGTACTTCTTCTATGGGGGAGTATGTGTATCTGAGCTGAGTCATGAGGACTCTAGTGAATGTATTTTCTGAATAGTGTCTTTTGACATTGGAGTTGTTGTTGACTTAATGATGAAATTTATGTCATTAATGTCAATGGGGGAGAAGTGTACATGAAAAAAAACTATTTGTACTATCTAAATAGGAAAATGAAGAAAGATTTAATTGATGAAAAGGATTTGAAATATTTTTCAGAGCAACACTATTGCAGTATTGGATTTTTGGAGCATTGAATGTTTTTTCATCTATGTTTCCATCAATGCCAATGGGGGAGATTTTTAGGAATGAATGTTGAATGTTTAGTAGTCATTTTGTTGCAATTGTTGTTGCATTCATGACTATGATTGTCATTGATGTCAACACAGTGATCTTCTGGAGACTTGCAGAGAAGCAGACAAAGTTTGGATTAGCACACATGGGATATTGCAGTTGGAGCTATGTGATGTTGAGGATATATTCTTTGATATGTTATATGTCTATGGTTAAGATCCCATATAGTAATTCATTTATTCATGGAAGTTATGAGCATTTTGGTGGAACCAATATTCATGCAGTGTTCTTGAGTAGCGATTTGTGGAAATTAGATGATATCTCCTAATTGGGATGGAATCTAGTTTCACAAGGTCAAAGGGAAGTTGAAGACACATTGATAGTGACATGGATGACAATTCAAACTTTGAGGTCACACGAGTGAAGAATTATTGTATGTGGAAGCCAACAGTTTTGTTTAATTTTGATGTAGCGTGTGGAAACTTTTATTTTGTAATTGTATGCCAACTCATTTATAAATATTTGAGTGTGGTATAAAGGAAGGAATGTGTTTCCTTTTTGTATGGGAGTGGATGAATATGAAGTGAAGAAAAGAGCTAAATATGAAAGCGAATTTGTGAAGGAAGACATGCAAAGTATAGAGATTTGAAATTGAGATCTGGTGTAACAGTGAGTGTAGTTTGGCACAATTAGAGAAGAGGTAACATATTATTTTGTTGAGTAATACAAGATTATTTGGACAGTATGTTCAGTGATCTTACCTTGAAGCTGTTTGGGCAGTGGGTCCTTCTATCTTCCATAACTCTTAACAGGGTTAGAATCTTTTAACAGGGATTCAAAATCTCCTAATAGGGATTCATACGTACTGAATGTATTTCATAAGACTCCTAATAGAGTCCATCCTTTCACAAGGAATATTCATATTAGTGCATCTTTTGTGGGCATCATTCCCACTAGGGTTTACTCTTTGATCAAGAGGTTCCCTAGTCAACATAGCTTGTGTCATTGTGTTATTGTGTATGAATATCTTTCTATGGTTGGTAATTATATTGCTTACATGGTTTAATGCTATTGAAGTTGATAAAAGTTATAATTATCTAATAACTGATTCACCACCCCCCTCTCAATTATCTTGGTGGACTTTACTTTCTAACAAAGTCCTTTCATTATAAGCATTTCCACCATGGGAAATTGATGGCCTTTGGTGGAATTCTTCCTTGTATCATGTGTTTAAATAATTTTTAGGATTTATGGTGATCTTTCAGGGATATGGGAGGAATAGTCAACCCTAGGTGTAGATCTCTATGTATGCACCTATTTTAAACAAACTTAGTAGCAAATAAATCATGGTAGAGAAAGCACCAAGGACTCTAGATTGGGATTTGGTGTGGTCTTAACATATTCTAAATTATCCAACTGGTTAGAGGAAGAGAAAATACATGAAGCTAGTACTTCCTTCATAAATTGAGGCCTAATTAGCCCTCTAGTCTAGATGAAAACTAGTAGGTCTCATACCTGGAACAACTCCTCAGATCTTGGTTCTTCTATTATGAACATAACTTCTAAAAGGGTACTCAATTTTGTGACCATCTTGTCAAGTCATTTGGGACTTTGGAGAATAAAATTGAATATTCAATCCAAGTAGTTTTAGGAATGAATGTTAAATGTTTGGCAGCCATTCTATAGTAGTTTTTGTTGCATTCATGACTATGATTGTCATTGATGTCAACACAGTGATTTATCGAAGACTTACAGAGAAGCAGACAGAGTTTGGATTAGCGCACGTGGGTTATTGCAATTGGAGCTATCTGATGTTGAGGTTATACTATTTGATATGTCATATGTCAATGGTTAATAGAATATATAGTAGTTCATTGATTCTGGAAGTTATGGTCATTTTGGTAGAAGCAGTGTTCGGGTAGTGTTCCTGAGTAGCGGTTTGTGGAAATCGAATGATATCTCCTAATCGGGATGGAATCTAGTTTTGTGCAGTTAAAGGGAAGTTGGAGACACATTGATAGTGATGTGGATGATCATGCAAACTTTGAGGTTTCACAAGTGAATATTTATTGTATTTGGAAGCTGACAATTTTGTGTATTTTTGATGTAGCATGTGGAAACTTTTATTTTGTAATTGTGTACCGACTCATTTGTAATTATTTGAGTGTGGTATAAATTTCCCTGTTGATGTGTAATGGTAATGTAGTAGCATGATTTTGTGATTTGAAACTATGTAATTATGATATGGTAGCAACGGTTGTGATGTTGTATGCATGAAGTGAAGAATAAACCTAAGTATGAAAGCTAATATGTGAAGGAAGAAATGTGAAGTAAAAAGATTTGATGTAATTGTGAGTGTGGTTTGGCATAGTCAAAGAAGAGGTAACATATTATTCTATTGAGTAATGCAAAGATTATTTGGACAGTGTGTTCAGTGATCTTACCCTGAAGTTGTTTGGGCAGTGGGTCCTTTTGTCTTCCATAACTCTTAACCAAGTTAGAATCTTTTAACAGGGATTCAAAATCTCCTAACAGGGATTCATATGTACTGAATTTAATTCATAAGAATCCTAACAAAGTCCATCCTCTCACAAGGAATACTCATATTAGTGCATCTTTTGTGGGAATGATTCCCACCAGGGTTTACTCTTTGATCAAGAGGTTCCCTAGTCAACATATCTTGTGTCATTATGTTATTATGTATGAATATCTTTCTATGGTTGGTAATTATATGTGTTATATGGTTTAATGTTGTTGAAGATGATAAAATTTATAATTATCTGATAAATGATTCACCCCCCCCCCCCCACCCCTCTCATTTATCTTGGTGGACTTTACTTTCTAACAATTGGTATCAAAGCAGCAGGTCCTTGAAAGAGAAGTTTAACAGCTTAAGGAGATCCATGGAAAATTTCAGGAAAGAAAGTCCTAAGTTTGATGGAGTAAATTTTGACAGCTGGAAAGAAAATATGAAGACACACCAATTATGTTTAGGACCAGGTTATTGGTTGATTACAAAGAATAATAAGACTATTATTGGAGAGGACAATCTTGAAACATGTACTGCTGATGAGAGAGATCTATTCATGTGTAACATACTTGCAAGAGAAGCACTTTTGACAGCACTACTGGAGAATGAGTATAGTTAGGTTAAATATTTGAAAAATTCTCATGAAATTTGGAATGCTTTACACTCTACTTTTGAAGGTGATGAACATGAAAAAAGAGTTAGATTACATAATTGGATATGTGCATTTGAAGATATAAGAATGTTGGAAGATGAATCTATTAGAAGTTATATTGGTAGAAAGTCAGACATCATTTTAGGTATAAAATCTTGTGGAGGAACAAAGATAGAGAATGAAGTGATATGGAAAATTGTGAGGACAGTGACTCCTGTATTTAAGCAGAAAAAATAGATGATCAAACAAATGATACCTTGTACAACAAAATTTATAAGAGAGACTCTTCTTGGAAGATTGGAAGCAGCATAAATGAACCTGAGATTATCAGGAGACTTACCTAGAATGGAGATAGCATTCAGTGCTCTTAGTGTTAGCCCTACTTTTTCAAGAAGCGTTAGTGTGAGCGGAGACTATGCTAGCAATAGTAGATCTAGAAATGAAGAAGACAAGAAGATTGAAGAAGGTATTTCCTTGCTTGTGAAAAGAGAACCAGATGGTAAGAAAATTTTTAAATGTTGGACTTGTCAAGAATATGGTCATTTTGCATCTAAATGTCCTAAGAGAGTTAAAAAGTATAGAAGCAATTTCAAACCTAGAAGATCTAAGGAATGTTATTATGCTAATGATGAAGATCTTGAAGCTAGTATAGAAAGAAATTTAAGTGAAAGTGATACTAAAAATAATGATGACATAGGATTTGTAGCAATTAAAGAAGAAAATCTTGAATCTGATGTTAAGGAAGAAAAAGCCTTAGTTTCTCAAGTTGAAAAGAAAGTTAATTGGATTATAGATAGTGGTTGTTCACATCATATGATTAGAGATATGAAAAATTTCATAAAGTCGAATGAATATGATGGTGGAGTAGTTAGAGTTGGAAACAATGCAACTTGTTTAATTAAAGGTATAGGATCTATTACTCTTGATGGAAAGACTAATAATGATGATGTTTATTTTTTTAATGGATTGAAACATAATCTTTTGAGTGTTGGATAGTTAGTTGATAAGGGATATCAAGTTTGGTTTACTGAGAAAACTTGTGTGATAAAGGATAAGGATGGAAATCTAATTGGAACTAGATCTAGAACCAAAGGTAATGTATTTCAGTTGAATCCTACTAAGATGACATGTTTGATTACAAAGATTGATGAAAGTTGGTTATGGCATAGAAGGTTTTGTCATATAAACTTTGATAACATTGTGGAAGTAAGTACTACACTTGCAGTAAGAGATTTACTTAAGATTATGAAGCCTACTAACATGATTTGCAAAGAATGTGTAATGGCTAAACAAAAGAGAAGTTCTCTTCCTAGTAAGAAGTTTACATCTACAAAGAAACTAGAGATTGTTCATACAGATTTGAGTGGTCCTACCAGGACTAGGGGATTCTATGGAGAAAGGTATTTTATGATTCTTGTTAAATGATTTTACAAGAATGATGTGGATTGCATTTCTTAAAGAAAAATATGAAGCATTTGATAAGTTTAAGATTGTTAAGAATAAAGTTGAGAATGAATCTGGAATGAATATTAAATGTTTAAGATCTGATAAAGGTGGAGAATTTACTTCTAGAGAGTTTAACAACTTTTGTGAAGAAAATGACATTAAAAGACAATATTCAGCCCCTAGAACACTTGAACAAAATGGTATTGTAGAAAGAAGGAACAGATCAGTGACTAAAGTAACAAGAGATATGTTGTTTGAGAATGATTTGACAAAGGTATTCTGGAGAGAAGAAGTGAACACAACAATATATACAATGAACAGAGTACAAATCATAGAAGACACAGACAAGACACCTTATGAATTATGGTTTGGACATGCACCTTTAGTTAAGTATTTTAGAATTTTTGGAAGCAAATGTTATACAAAGAGAGATGATGATATAGGAAAGTTTGATCCTAGAAGTGATGAAGGTATATTTCTTCAATATTCTTTGAAAAGTAAAGCATATCGATGTTTCAATAAAAGAACTAAGACTATTGTTGAGAGTGCAAATGTTAAAGTTGATGAAAAGTTCAAAATTCAAGAAAGAATGCTTGATTATGAACCTAATGAAGAAGCTCATCCTAAACCTAATACTAGAACTACTAAATTGTTTTATGAAACTAACAGTGATTTGTTGAATGAAAGCCACGGTGAAGTTATTGAAGAACCTACATCTGAAGAGAGATTTGAGACAATGACACCTAGAAAGAGTTTGTTAAGGAATCATCCTTTTGAACAAATTATTGGGAGCATCAAAAGAGGAGTTCTTACTTGGAATAAGACACAAGAACAGTTATGTTTGATTTCTCAAATTGAACCTAAGATGACTAATGAAGCTTGTGAAGATGAAAGTTGGACTAATGCTATGAAAGAAGAACTAGATCAGATTAAAAAGAACAAGACATGGGAATTGGTCCCCAGACTTAAAGAAAAGAATGTTATTGGAACTAAATGGGTATTCAGAAACAAGATGAATGAACAAGGAGAAGTAGTAAGAAAAAAAGAAAGATTCATATGTAAGGGTTACTCACAACAAGAAGGAATTGACTATGAAGAGACTTTTGCACCTGTTGCAAAAATTGAAGTAGTAAGAATGTTTTTGGCATATGCAGCCTACAAGAAATTCAAAGTGTATCAGATGGATGTGAAGTCAGTATTTCTAAATGGAGAATTGCAAGAAGAAGTCTACATTGAGCAGCCTGAAGGTTTTCCTTTAACTCAAGAAGGAGACATGGTATCTAAATTAAAGAAAGCTTTATATGGACTTAAACAAGCACCTAGAACTTGGTATGCAACACTGTATAAGTATTTGTTAAAGTTGGGATTTATAAAAGGTACAACTAATAGCCATCTTTACACAAAAGAAATTGAAAATGGTTTTCTAGTTATAGTTATTTTTGTTGATGACATTATCTTCGGAGGAGAAGATCAAGCTAGTGACAAATTTGTTGATGAAATGAAGACTGAATTTGAAATGAGTATGATTGGTGAAATGAAATACTTTTTGGGATTGAAGATAACACAAAATAATGATGGTATCTTTGTAAGTCAGACAAAGTACTTGAACGATTTGTTAGATTTGGAATGGAGGATTGTAAACCAGTTGGAACACCTATGGTGACTGGACATAAGTTATCTAGCATAGATGAGACTCGTGCAGTAGAACAGAAGAAATGTAGATCTATGATTGGAGGATTGTAGTATTTGACTCATACAAGACTTGATATAGCACATTCAATTGGAATTGTAGCAAGATTTCAAGCTGAACCTAGAGAATCACATTATGAAATAGTAAAGAGGATACTGAGATATTTAAGAGGGACAATGGAGTATGGATTATGGTATGAAAAATCTGATGATTTTACCCTATGTGCATTTACAGATGCTGATTCGGGAGGCAGCGTTGATGATAAGAAAATCACCAGTGGAGGAGAACTTGTCCTTGGAGGAAGATTAGTTTCTTGGCTAAGCAAGAAGTAGAATTGTATCTCACAAAGCACAGCAGAAGCAGAATATGTAGCAGTAGCAAAAAATTGTAACTAGATAATTTGGATGAAGTAGATGTTGAAGGATATTGGAATAAAATTTGTTGAACCTATTGTTATACATTGTGATAACACCAGTATAGTTAGTATGTCTAAGAATCCTATATTACATTCTAAGACAAAGCATATAGAGATTAAGTATCATGTTGTAAGAGAGAAAGTTTATGAAAAAGAAGTCAGACTTGAGTACATAATTACAAAGGAGCAGATAGCAGATATATTAACAAAGACTTTTCCTAAGGATACATTTGAGTATCTAAGAGGTATGCTTGGGGTTATGCCCCAACCTACTTTTGAGAAGTGATGTAGTTGGTTGCATCTGTCCAGTGGTATATGAGCCTTATCTTTCTTCTGGACTGGATGGTGGTACTTCCTCTATGGGGGAGTATGTGTATTTGAGCTGAGTCATAAGGACTCTAGTAAATGTATTTTCTAAAAAGTGTCTTTTGACATTGAGTTTTTGTTGACTTAGTGATGGAAGTTTTTTCATTGATGTCAATGGGGGAGAAGTATGCATGAAAAATAATATGAGAGAACTGAATAGGATACGAAGCAAGATTTGATTGATGAAGAGGATTTGAAGAAGCAGTATTGCAGTATTGGATTTTTGGAACATTGGATTTTTTCATCTATGTTGCCATAAATTACAATGGGGGAGATTGTTAGAAATGAATGCTAAATGTTTGGCAGCCATTCTATAGTAGTTTTTTTTACATTCATGACTATGATTGTCATTGATGTCAACACAATGATTTACCGAAGACTTGCAGAGAAGTAGACATAGTTTGGATTAGCGCACGTGGGTTATTGTAGTTGGAGCTATGTGATGTTGAGGTTATACTCTTTGATATGTCATATGTATATGGTTAAGAGCATAGATATTAATTTTTTGATTCATGGAAGTTATGATCATTTTGGTAGAAGCAGTGTTCAGGCAGTGTTCCTGAGTAGCGGTTTGTGGAAATCAGATGATATCTCCCAATCAGGATAGAATCTAGTTTTGCATAGTTAAAGGGAAGTTGGAGACACATTGATAGTGACATGAATGATAGCATAGACTTCGACATTTCATGAGTGAAGATTTATTGTATTTGGAAGCTCACAATTTTGTGTATTTTTTGTGTAGCGTGTGGAAACTTTTATTTTGTAATTGTGTGCCAACTCATTTGTAATTATTTGAGTGTGATATAAAGGAAGGAATGTATTTCCTTGTTGATGTGTAATGGTAATGTAGTAGCATGATGTTGTGATGTGAAAGTGTGTAATTATGATATGGTAGTAGTGGTTGTGATGCTGTATGCATGAAGTGAAGAATAGAGCTAAGTATGAAAGCTAATATGTGAAGGAAGACATGTGAAGTACAAAGATCTAAAATTGAGATCTGATGTAACAATGAGTGTGGTTTAGCATAGTCAAAGGAGAGGTAGCATATTATTCTATTGAGTAATGCAAACATTATTTGGACAATGTGTTCAATGATCTTAGCTTGAAGCTGTTTGGGTAGTGGATCCTTCTATCTTCCATAACTCTTAACCGGGTTAGAATCTTTTAACAGGGATTCAAAATGTCCTAATAGGGTTTCATATGTACTGAATGTATTTCATAAGACTCATAATAGATTAAATCCTCTCACAAGGAATATTCATATTAGTGCATCTTTTGTGGGCATCATTCCCACCAGGGTTTACTCTTTGATCAAGAGGCTCCCTAGTCAACATATCTTGTGTCATTATGTTATTGTGTATGAATATCTTTCTATGGTTGGTAATTATATTGCTTATATGGTTTAATGTTGTTGAAGATGATAAAATTTATAATTATTTGATAACTAATTCAACCCCCCCCCCGCTCTGAGTTATCTTGGTGGACTTTACTTTCTAACAAGTAGGGCTACAAGGCTTTTGGTGGCTTGTTGAAGGATCACCCTCTCAATGAACTCCTTGAGAATCTTCATTGGTTGGAACATGTTTTATTGGTCCCAAAACCATCCCTAACTAGATGATCCAACTCCTCTAATCATGGCTTATCATTTTCTCTTGTGAACTAGGTTTGGTCACATCCTTAAGAGGGATAGGATGAATCAATATGTTAAGCATCTAGTATGTATATGGTGGTGATGGTTGGAAGGTTTAGGATTTATTTTGTTTTAAACTAAAGGTGTAAGTATAGGCCCTAGTATTGGTGTCTTATAGACTCTTGTTGAAGGTTTTGAAGGACAAATTTCCTTAATCCTTCTCTTTTATCCTAGCACTTACATCAGAAACCTTAGGCACTAAAGAAATAGCACCATCAAAAGTAGGTGTAATAAATTTATTTACAACTTTATCTAATAGTGAAGATGAAGAATAAAAAATAACTTTTTCTCTAACTTATTAAAATAACTATTCCAATAGAAATTGCACATGCAAAGCTTGAATAGGGTTCCTATGTGAACTCCTCTTACCAAAACCATAGCTCCTTTAGTAATCTTATATCCTCCACTCAATAAAAAAACTTGAATATCTACATCATTCAATTTAATCATTGAAAGGAGGTTTTGTGCCAAACTTAGGATATATAACACATAATCAATTCACTTCACTCTACCATTGTGAAATTTTCTTTCCACTCTTCCACTACCAATAATCCTAGATGAGAATCATCACCTAGGTACATCACTCCACCATCAAATTATTCATATTTTAGGAACCGATCTCTATGTGGGATCATTTGAAATGATACCCTAGAATCCATTAATGATACATCTTCTAATTCCTACATTAAAAAAGTTATAACCAATTATTCATTGAAATAATAATTCTACATCTTAACCCTTCCAGATGTGCTTCCCATATTTTTTTGCAACATGATATCAAGAAAATTACTTTTTTAAAACTCCCACTAAAACTTAGATCAATAAAAATATCCCAACAAACCCCACAATTGTGATCAAAGGTGATGAAGCTCTTATACAAATTGAAAGGAAAGTAGGTAGTAGAAAACAATTTCCTAAATTGAAATATTAGGAAAGTGAATGCAAGAATTTATAAACCCTTTAAGAATTATAGTTTTAGATGCACATCTAATCAAAACATAAATAAACATTAAAAAATAGAATAAACACATAACACAACATATATGTGGGAAAAACCTCTCAGGAAAAAAGCCACACTCCAAATTGTCAACTCAATTGTATTAATTAGAAACAACAATATTTTCAATATATCTCATAGCTATACTCTTTAGGAGTGTTCACACTATTTTAGGATTGATGTTTAATCCTGTCAACACAAGAACTTATCACAATAATGTTTAAATATTTATCTTCTACAACACTTTGTATTTAGAGTTTACAATACAAAAAGAAAAAAACTTCTTAAAAAAAGTCTGCATTCAATGTAACTACAACATATGATTGGAAACTTCATTTGTGCATAACTCTTGAATAAACACTATTTATTACAAATGTAATTTATTCCATACATATAAAAAATTTAAGATGAGATAAGAAAGCATTTTTCCAAGTAGAACCTTTTATTTTACTCCAAGCCTATCTAGGTCGAAGATTGGTCTTACTAATATTATCTCCAAAATAATGCACAAAAATAAAACAAAATCAACATAGGACAATTTAAAATAATTAAATAAAATCTATTTGGATCTCCTAGACTTAAGTCACCTTAATCCCAATAGTATTTGTTTACAAATTTTAAAAGTAATCATTGTTATTTATTATTTTATAATTTTATTTTAATTATTTTATATATATTTAACACTAGTGAAAATTTATAATTTTATAGAAAATCAAGAAAAATTTACTATTGGAATGTAATTTATTAATCTTATCCAATATTTTCCCCTTTTGTAGCTTCTCAATGTATTAAATAATGTCAATGAATATGTATCAAAGTTTGAATGAGATAGGAACAGTTTGGAAGGCAAGAATTCTCTGGAAGTGTATGTTAGCATTTTTTAAGGTTGACTTTTAGGGTTACCATACAGTCATTGCACCAATTACTTTCAAAACACATTTACTGAGATCATTTAAAGGTCTTCTAATGGCTTCAACCAACTTTACAACAATAGTTTCTATTGGAGCTAGAGTTTTGGCATTAGGATTTCATGGCTCCTATGAGAAATCATCCCCACAATTTTGAGCTAAAAGTGTTCCATGAGGTAAGGCTTTTGTTAGCCCAGATGTGATTTTACTAAGTCAAGATTTTGATAATGATTGTGACTAGATTGATAAATTTACTTCAATAGGATACTTTGTTGGTCATGTTCCTCCTAAAAGTGTGTTGCAGGATTTGGTCACTAAGGCTTGGGCCCCTCATGGGGTCCGCCTTGATGGTGTGCAAAAATTAATCAAGGGTATTAAATTATTATTCTATTTTGGGAATCCTTCTCATGTAGAGGGAATCCTTGAAAAAAATTTTTTGTTTGTTCATTCATCCCTTTTGATCTTTCAGCCTTAGTATCAAGACTTTTCAGTCTCTAATGAGAGGAAGCTTACGGTCCTTGTTTGGATTGAATTTCCTAGTATCCCCTTTCCCTATTGACCATTTTTGTAGAATATTTCTCAAACCCTCAGTAGGGTTGTTTTCATGTTGCCAAAAAAATTTTTCTATGCCTGCTCTCAAAAGAGGTTTTTTATGGAAATTGACCTTGCTAAAGAGCTTAGAAAGTATTGATATTCAGGTTGATGGGAAATGTTTTTTGCAGAGTGTCTTGTATTCAAATTTTCCCAATACCTATTTCTACTATTGGTTTGTTGATCATAAGATCAAGGATTTCCCTTTGGAGACTCTAAGAACCAAGTCCCTCCTAAGGAGACCATTTCTTCAAGAGCCCCAGATACTGCAAAGATAGATGCAAATTGGGCAACTATGGTTTGTAAACAAAAATACATAATGGATTTGAAGTTGAAGCAAGATTCTCCTTCTACTTTTTCACCCCAGGATTCTATACCATCAAAGGATTCTAAGAAATGTCCCCTGGCCCGTGGGGAATTTCAAACTCTGGTTCTCAGTGGACTACATCACTAACCACTATGTTTCCAACCAAAGTTCAAAATTATTATGTATCTCATTCACTGGGGGTTTGCACTCTACAACTGGATTTTTTGGTTTCTAGTACTTTTTCTTCCTTACATCATTCTCATGGCCCTCCAGGGAGGGATGACATTGAATAAGAAGGGCCTAGGAAAGGAAAGGTGATCCTTGGAGATCTTTATCCTATTTATCTCTTGGATTTAAAATTATTTCATAATAGTTTTTCCTTTCTTGCAGACAAGGATTGCATGAATGATGTCTCAAAATAAATTTCATTTCATCAAATTTTTTAGGTCGCACAGACCTCTCCTATAAGTATTCAGTGTGACATGTTCATCAAATGTTGCTTGTAATTAATGTTTTTTTTTTCCTTCAAGAAGTTAAGATTGTGACTTTTTTTCTCACTGTGATATGCTTCGTAATTTGGCCCAACAACTTGGTTTTTTATTCCCACCATGAAGTTGGATGTGGAGGGGTGGTAACCCTTCTTTGACCATAATGGAAAGATACAATTTTTGGTCATTGTGATGACCCCATGCAAAAATTAGTTTGGGTCCTCATGCAAGTTAACAATCCATGTGCTTTTGTGATAATTAATATATATGCTCCCAATGATGTAGTGGATAGAGCTCACCTTTGGTGGTGGATAGATGATTCTTTACCTCCTTTCACCTGGGTTTTCTATGGAGACTTTAATATGGTTGAGGTGGCTTTTGATAAGGATGGCATTTCACTATTTTGGTGGACACCCAAGAGGCTTGGTTCTACATGTTTAATAAATTAGGCCTTTTTTATTCCAATACCAATTATCACCTTTCACATACGATCTTGCATATTTGGAGTAATTTTTGGCCTAGTTCTAATAGAGTCTTTAAGAATATCAATCATGCCATGATTGTTGGAATCATTTGCTGTTGCACCAAAAACTCAAACTATCAATGCTCGATACAAATGCCAGATTCAACCCGATCCATGGGAGGCGGTTAAGCCATGTCATGAATCTCCAAAGAGGTGCTGACCACCAAGTCAACAATCTCCCCCTCAACACCAATTGAGCCTTCAGCACCCATTGAAGGGAGATTCAAACCCGTGACCTAAGGCTCTGATACCAATTGTTGGAATCATTTGCCATTGCACCAAAAACTCAAACTATCAATGCCCGATACAAATTCCATATTTAACCTAATCCACAAGAGGTGGTTAAGCCATGTCATGAATCTCCAAGGAGGTGTTGACCACCAAGTCAACAATGATCTCCACTAAATATTTTTTCTTTTTTGGGGAAGATCAACTTTATCCAATTTTACCATTGCCTGATGTCACTTTGTCAAAAAAAATTCCAATTAAATTTAAAATTAAATGGTATATTGTCTTGCTACATTCCTTTACATATCATTTTTTTGTTAGTACATTGTTATTGAATCATCCTCCTAAACTAGCCAATAATTAGTGGATTTGGAATTTGGAACCTAGACCCACTTGACCAACATGTTGGATTTAGTGGTGGAATGATGCTATTCATAAAAAAATTGAATTCCTCCACTTTTATGGTAGACAACTAGCATAATTCAGCTAGCATTCTTATGTTTATAATACCAAGGAATTGTGTTCCACTAGATATATTTTGGTAGCTCAACCTTTTTCAATAGAATTATAGTTAAAGGTATCTACTCTCCATCACCAGAAGCAAGTTGTTGACAATTATGTATCTAGAGCTGCCTAGATTAAATCTCGTATGCACTAGTTAAAGGTTGATATTGATGTAGAAATTATTTTTTCTCCTCTCTACATCTTTTAAATTCTTCTCCTAACATTGTTCAAGACTTTTTTAATGATTAATGAAAGGTTTTTACTTCTCAAGAACCTATAATTATCATTTAACAAGCCTTGCAAGATTTTCGAGAAGCTATTCCTTATCATCTTTTTGATTCACAATAATCCTTATATAACAAGATATTAACCATTGAATACCTTAAAGAAGCCATAATTTTCATGGAAGATGATAAATCTTTGGGTTGTTATGGCTTGTGATTTGGATTCTATAAATCCCTTTGGCATTTTTTAGGATTTGACTTATATCATGTATATATAGAAAATTTTCAAACTGGTTCCTTAGGAAAATAAATTAATAAAGGCAATATTAAATACATACCTAAATTTGATGATCCTAAAGATATTTACAATGGGTGCCCCATCACCTTTCTTAATGTCTTCTACAAAATTATAGCCAAGGCCCTTGCTTTAAAAATTTTCCACCTTCTTCCCCAAATCTTGCTCCCAGAGTGGATTAGTTTTATCTAATCCAGATTTATTCTAGATAATATTATAGCTATCTGGGAGGGCATGGAGTGGGATTGGTGATCTAACCAAAATGATATTTTCTTTAAGATTGGTCTCACCAAAGATCATGATCGCATTGAATGGCCTTTCATTTCATTCTTACTTTAAAAACTTGGGTTTGGCCCTCGCTTTATCTTTTCTATTCAAATGTGTTTTGTTGATGCCTCTTCCTATATTATAATTAATAGCCAACATCTCATACTTTTTTCTTGTATAGGTCTATCTATCAAGGTTTACCTCTAGCCCCATCCTTTTATATTATTTCTATTGATGGTCTTGTTCATTTTCTTCCCTCTTGTATCTCAGTAGGTTGGGTTCAAGGTATTTCCCTTCCAAAATAAACTTCTTATCTTGTGAATGGTCACTTTGCTGATGATTCTTTTCTCACCCTTATTGAGGATAGAGAAAATATCCAGAATGCACTTCAATGTTTAGAAACCTTTTGATTTTCCTCTATCCCAACAATTTAATACAACAAAACCCCTTTTTATTGATAATCATTCTTCACAGTACCATATTGGATTCTCCATTATATGGTTGCAAATGGATTCACCATGAGGAATTTTTTCATTTTCTAGGAATTCCATTTTCCTTTCATCTTTTTGCACCTAAGATTTGTAATTTTGTACTTTCAAATATTGAAATAAAGTTGGTCTACTAGTTAACAAAGCCTCTTTCCCTAGATGAGAAATTCAAATCTATTCAAAATTCCTTGTACGACTACACATATTTATTATTCCTCTTGTTGGGAACCTTCCAAATCTTTATACAACAAGCTTAAGAAACTACTATGAGATTTTCTTTGGGCCTCAAACAAAAAGAAATATGGTTTCCATAGAGTTACTTGGCACTATTTCTACCTTCCTAGATATTTTTGAGGCCTCAACCTCATCTACACCTAGAAACAAGGAAAAGTGTTGTGCGTCAAATGGGTTATTCATTCTATTTGAGGAAACGAGGCTTGTAAAGTTCTCATTCAATAATTCATTTCCTCTAGGTTTCCTTTACACTGCCTATCTTGGAAGAGGATTGGCTTTCAAACCCTTCTACTCATGTCAGAAGTAGTGTAAATCTAGGGTTATTTCATTGCTAAAAGCATCTGGTGCGCTCAAGAGGTAGCCAAACCATAGATTCATTAGGATGGAGCTGGATTTCCAAATGGGTTATCTTTCAATGATCATAATCTGGGGTGGTCTCCTTTGATTTAGGTTCAAGGCCTTCATCTAGCCCATCTCCAAGGTATCCATGGTCTTTTCTTTCATAAGAAATAGATTCCGACCCCTCGAGACCTTTTTTATAGGCTTACAATGTCTTTACATACTTGGGAGGATTTCCAAGTCCAATTTCACTTGACTCACCAAGATCGTCAAAATTATGACCTCCTAATCTCAACTTTTCTAGTGTAATTATTGCACAGGATTGGTATCTCTAGCATCAATCCTTGGTGGAAAGACTAGTGATGGTACCCACATACACCATTTTCCAGATATCAACCTTGGTACCTGGTTATCGATGGCTCTTTTCTTATTTTCCTATGGTCTAAGTTATCAACCAATAGTTTCATTTGTAGTCCTCACAAATTCCACTTGGAGAATGTGGTTCGCTACTATTTTTTTGGCTAACATAGAACCCAAAATAGCATATTTCACAATGGTGTATTCTTTTCCAAGGTTTGTATTTAGGGTCCCATGTATACCAGATCCCCACTGCTCTTTTTGTTTGCAATCTAAATCCCTTCTACATATTTCCTTATTTTGTAGAAGGGCCCATCATTACTAGGTATAGATTAATGATTTTTTAGGCCCTTTCAACCATAATTTTTCTCTTGGCATATGGTTCTTTTGCGTGATAACCCTAGATTCTTGTCCCCTTTTCTACAACTCTGGCATACTTTCAAAATGAAAATCTTATTTTCTATATGGAAGGACATAAATGTGTCTATATTTTCACAAGCTCATATTGATACTAATGTTTTTCTTTTTGTTAAAGCTTGCATATGTAATAATGTGATATTATAGATCCAAGTATAGTGTGACAAGATGGCTCTTGGAGTGGTCCAATTGTAAGAGTTCTTGGAACATTAGGGTAATTACCCTTTTATAGTTGCAAGGGTACCACCAGATGATTTTTTTACCAGTGGCCATTCACTATCTTGTGGTCTCTATCATGGTCACAACTATTTTTCTAGGTGTTCACACACACTACATTTCCAAGCTCTCTAACATCACTCAAATGACCATCATGATGCCACTCATAGGAAGTCTAGTTCACCACCTCACAATAGTTCTATGTTTGGTTGTTCCACTACTAGTGTTACTCCTCCTGCTACTTCAGGTTGGTGTGGTTTGGTGGTTATTCTAGTTGGCCACGATACTCTAAGTTTTTTATTAAAGGAAAAAGAAGATTTTTAAGGGACCCCAAAACCATTTACAAATAGTTACAAAAGAAAATCATTAAGATCCATCAAAGAAAAACACTATTGGAAACAAGAAATGAGTAGAACCAAAATACCAGCCAAAGAAGCAACATAATAGAACAAGAACCAGACACAAAAACACAAAACAATTAAATCCACAAAGACACCATGATGTAAACCTAAGCCAAACCCTTAAGATTATCTGTCCTCCTCTAAGTTTACCACATTATCCTTGTCTATTTCTCTATGCAGGGAGGAGATAGAGACAAAAGAAGAAAATGCAAATGGTTGGACTCTTCTAAACCCTTATCTAGACCCCAAAAATGGCTAGGGAAAGAAGGACAATGTTGGCCCTCCTCCTTTAGCTAGTACTATGCTTTCCACTTAGGGTTCCCTATTTCTAGGAATTGCCGAAGTATTTTGCATAGTTTTTCCTCTCTGAGAAAGGCCCATGTGATACTATAAGGTGTTGGGATTATGGAAAGGTGAGTTATCTTAATCCTTGAAACAGAGTAATGCATTAACCAACTATAGTAATTATTGTCTCCATGCATTCATTAACATAACTGAAATGTAAATACTTCTAATATAATCAAATAAGGAATCATAAAACTTCATACACATAACAAAGGTATTTTGGTATCACAAATATCCTTCTTAGAAGGTAAAAACTATGGTGGGGATGACACCCACAAATCTTCACTAATTGTAGTAATAAAGTTTTCCAATTAAGGCTACAATGTTTGATCACTTCTTATGATCTTACCCTGTTAGGAGTAACAATAAAGACTTGTGAGGATCTACCTTGTTAAAGGATTTTAGCAACACAAATAAATGTGCACTTGGTTAAGATATTTAAGAAAAAATATTGTTAGGTCTACTCTGTTAAGATATTTAAGTCTATAGATATGGCTAGAATGCAATAGTGAAATTGATCTATAGATAGTAACTAAATTTGCCTAATTTTAGATCTGATAAGTACTTAGTGTTATCACCTTGTTGTGATAGATCTCTTCCCTAAATTCTACTCGGTAGCCTTCTGATCTAATATTTGATTCAATCCTTGGATGGTCTGTCAATGATTTATCTTCACAACCATGTCTGATCTTAAAATGTCTATATGTGTGGCTACTTCATGTGTGGTACATGTCAAAATGACATCTTGACAATTCTTATGATAAAGGATTTTGACCTAATTAGGGTTATGACAATATCTTAGAAAAACTAAGATCAATGATCCAAATTAGTAACCTAAACATCATTACATAGGGATCATGAATCATTAAATTATTACACCCATATCTAATCTTCACCTCAATCTTGGTAAACTATTTACCTTGTAGTTTGTGCCACTACAAAATTATATCTCATTTCTTGGTTTACTCAGTATATACTACATTCATCACTTGGTAATTTACTGATGCTCGGTACATATGGATGCTTGGTTAAACTATGCTTGGTATGAGTGCTTGGTCAAGACTATATTTGATTATTATGATTTTTTTTCCTTGTGCTCTAATCGGTATCTATTCTTCATGTGTTGACCGACTAGTCTATTTTCTTCCTTTACCTACTATATGTGTGACACTAATGATAACATATAGCTAACAGTCTCCTCCTTTGGCCTTAGTGACAAAAACACATATGTATCCCTTAAGAAAAAATTGAAAACTGTATACTCAAAAATGTAAACTCCCCCTCTGTATGTTCCTCGGTAAGTATACATGCTACTTATACATATCTTCTCCCATCCTTGTAAGTACACATATACATATCTTTTCCCCCTTTATTTTGAATAATACCAACATTTGTATATACTTAAAACTTATAAAAAGTAGTTTGATGGATTTTCTTCAAGTTGGCAAAGAGGTTTTCCCATTCCTCTTTCAAACTATCTAAGGCAATCTTCTCCAGACCAACTTGTGCATGCACATACAAGATATGATCTACTACATATAGCTTAGGAGTAGCTACTAGATCTTTATCTTTCTTTACATACTAAGTATCATCACCTCAATGTGTGGTAACAACTCTTCTTGAAGCTCGGTTGTTTGATCCTATATTCTATATACTTCTCTTCTCATCTCATTCCTTAACCCATGTATATGCTTGACCTTAGCATAATGTGCTTTGAATTCATTTGGGTCTATAAGAAATCTTTATGCACTCTTCTATAGATCATTATCTAATTTCTTGAGCTTTTTGGTTGTCTCTGCAATGAAGGACTCAGTAGTGCAAAGATTTTTCAAAGTGGTGATTATCTACTAAATTATATTTTCAATTTCATTTATGGTTTCAGATAATTTCACCTTATTTATTTCCAATTCTTGGCTGATTTTATCTACAATTTTAAATTGTACCTTTGATTTTTCTCTCTTCTATTCTCTTTTCGGCATCAACATTTGGAGAGTTGATGTTTCTGGTAAGTGTTGCAAGCTAGTCAATTATGGGAGTTGTCTCATCAACATTGACATCAGCTACAACTTGCATTAATATCTCTCGCACGTCTTCTAATACCAATTTTTTCTTAGTCTCTTGTCTCAAATTCTCCTGATTTTCTTTCCTTGTGCAAAATTCACCATATCTTCTTAGTGCTTTGGGGTATAAGGTTCTCAAGTCACTTGTAGGTATCTCAATGACTTCATCTAAAGTGACTAGACCTTTACCGTGTTTCTTCTTCTTTTTCTTGTCCTATTTACTTGAAGTTGGAGATTTTCTATATGGTACTAGACCTTTCATCTCTAGATTTGACTTTGTTTTCTCAGTGGAGATACTTTCCTCCTTGTCTTTCCTTTTTGGTGTACCCTCATTTTGAAGTCCTTGGAGTTCTGGCCTTTTACCTATTGTAGAATCATCTATATGTTTCAGTTTTTGCTCTTTTATTTTCAGCCTCTTTGTCTTTAGGCTTGGTGATCTCTTTATTTACTTCATCATCCTATCCTTTGTTAGTGTCCATTTTTTGCTTGGGTGTTTTCTTCTCAGGTTTCTCTTGAGTAGCAATATTGATGGCTTGCACCAAAATATGTAAATTACCTGGTATATTTACTATAGCTTCCTCGGTAGTTTTATCTTCCTCCATGCTCTTAGTAGTAGTAACAGTAACATCATCATCTTTTTCCTCATCATTAGGATCTCCTTCAGTGTGTAATACCCCAAAAATGGGCTATAGGTTCATTAACCTCCTATATCAACATATCAAATGAAATCGACATCAAAGTCCTAACCTAAGGCACATCTAAACATCATCAAATCCTAATTGATTATCTTAAATTCTGCATTGGGGAATATTCCTAGTAATATTCCTAATTATCTTAATTATCTTTAATTTAATGATTATTTGGCAATAAATCCAATTTATCCTAAAGTTTGATTAATTGAATATTCTCAATATTTCATTAATTAGATTTAATTCTGCCACTTAATTGTTTAATTGAAGTTAATTCTATTTATTCCTAAATTGTATTATTTAAATTTTGACAATAAATCCAAAATCCTATGAATAATTGATTAAATTTTTATTTAATTAATTAAAGCAAGTTGTTAATTTTTAATAATATTGTTTTTTGAATAAAAGTTTGAAAAATAATTGATTAACCCATAAATCAATTGTTTTATTTTTCAAAATCAGTTAAGTTGGAAATAAATCACTTTATTATTAATTAATTCATACTAAATGATGCACAATAAAAAAAAGTACAACTATCAATTATCAATTAAAGCTAAACTCTATTTTGAGTTGATCTCTGCTTTTGCATGTTTTTGTAAGTTAAATATCCTTTATTTAAAAATAACTCAAAAATCAACCTGAGTTATTTGAGTGATTTATGGCTTTTCTTCCCATGCACCTTAAAGCCTTGGATTTCTATAAATTAAGGCTTTAGCTCATCTTAAATGATGTCATAATTTTGTGAGCTCACTCTGCCCAAATCGTCTACAACTTGCACAACTATTTTGAAGAATTGGAATTTGGTGAATCAAAGCTTATTGTGAATCCAAGCTATTGTGAGATCATTCTTGTGTTTGAGTATTTCATATCATTTAGAATTCATCTTAGATCAATTCATTACATATCAATTTCATCTTAAATTCTAGATTCATATTAGTTTTGATAATATCATTGCATAGAAAATAAAAAAAGATAGATTAATTGCATTCATATTTCATATCAGTTTTGCATTCAAATCCTTCATTTAGGTGTCGTCAAGGTCACTAATCTCGATAACAATTTGAGAACATCATACTTGCACCTATTAGAAGGCAGTAAATCACCTGGTTAGTTTAGCTTTCAATTCATTGCATGATTTCGATTTTAGCTAACCTCTAATGTTTTACTGAAGTGTTGTGTCTATAGTCAGGTAAAAAATTCACACACACATTTTTGGCACCCATAGTGGGGCCCTAAAATGGGTTTCCATTCTATTCTATCAAATTTCTATCATTTTTCTCAAACCCAGGACCACAAGGTTAATTTTTGTGAGTTTTGTGATAAATTTTTGGGCTATTTTTCCAGAAATCTAACTGATGTTTTTATTGGTACATGCACAAATGAAATGATAAAAATCTAAAATTTATATTTCTAGAAAGGTATTTGAGTTAGCTTTCATTTTCCGTTAGTTTGGATTAATTGCATTTTGATTTGCAAAAGTCATGATCATTTTAGTGCAGACTGGTCAGAATCTAATTTTTTATGACAACAGGTTTTTTGATTATCAAATGACATATTATCTTTGACTAACTTCATTTTCTACCACGTGGGGTTGACAAGTTGTGTTTATTTTTTTGATGGATTTTTATAAGATTGGGTTTCATGTACAAGAATAGGTAAGTTTTTCATAACAGTGGGTTGCAAGTCCAGGTGCAGGTACATCTTGTGGGTACAAACGATAGAAGACAAAATGCGTAAGAATTGCTAAAAATAGGTAAAAATATACTAAGCGCATTGCGAGGAATTTAGGTAATCTTCTTAGCTGATAAGACTTTGATTTTGGATCTAAAAGGAACATCTCATGTGTCTAGCTTGAGTGACTTTTATTGCTTTCCTATCACAGACTTCATTTGGGCTATAAAAATGAACATAGTTTGATTTCAGCATCTTTGTTACACATAGAAATTAGGCCCCATGAACTCTATTTGTGGATCTTGAGAGAGTGGGTTTCCAATGAAACTCTTCTCAACAAAGGATCCCTTGTAGGTGGGGAGGCTACTGAGGGAGTCTCACATTCCACTAGATCCGTGTGTCTTCAACATTTGATCGAGGCATTCTCTCTCCAGAGAGGTTGATAGATTCTAAGGGGTTGACGTCATAGATCTTTGTGAGATAACCTTGGTCTTAGCATGTCAGATTAATCTGTCTACATTGTTTGGCTTAAAAGTGAAAAGGCTAGGGGATTATGCTCTACTTCCTTTTTGGATAGTACCATAAACCCAAATCCTTGAATCTAGAACTAGTCTCCATGTGGTATATCTTGTGAGTCACCTTTAGAGAGGGTTAACCATAGTGGACATTCCCTTAATTGGGTCAACCACGTTGATGAAACCTCAAGTGGTAATAGCCATTTTCACCATGGTAGTGACAGCAGCTATATAAATGTCCTCATGGAAGAAATTTTCACAAGTGTGGTTCATTGTTGGGTTGTCAGATCTCCCTAGCAACTCCTGATTGATTAAATTCTTAGACTATGTCAAAACCCTGGTGCACTGGGATTGGAGTTCACCCCTTTGGATCATAAAAGTTGTAGAGTCAAACCATTACTAAAAACCCGAGCGAGGCCAAATTTTTATTTTCTAGGGTATATGTGCGTTATTGCAAAACATTTTTGGAACATACACAATTAGAACTTCTAGGGATTAGCACAAATAAGTCACTTGTTTTTTCATGTGCAAGGTTGCTTTTGCCCTTGTTCATTGTTTTCAAACATGATTGAAATCGCTTGCTTGTTGTTTTGTGTGCTTGCTTATCTATCTGGTTACTAAAAATGAACAAATCTATTACAATCTTCAAGTCTGGATAGATATTTTTGTGAACAATTTTAAAAACCTAAAATTTGCAAAATCTGAAGCAAAATCCTTTTTGGTGTCAAAAAGTCATCCTAAAATTTCAAAACTCGTATCAAAGCCAAAGTCAAAGTTGTTAGAGGTTGGTCAGATTTGTCAAAAATCTAGTTTATACAGCCTATTTCTAGAATCTGTCAAACAAATCAGTGTTAGGAACAGAGCAGCAACTATTGAGAATCCAATCATTATCCCAAAGTGGCCTCTTGAGTCTGATTTAGCCTTCTGTTTTATCAATTTGAGTCTTTTTCATCTTGTGTCAAAACCTTGTCATAACTATCAATCTTCAATCAATCATCAAAATGGCTAAGTGTTGTGAACTCATGTCTGCTATCTTTTGGGAATCTACCCATACATCTAGGGCACAATATCCCTCATCTAAGTAATATCTATACTTCAATCAATCAAACCTTGACAAGGTTGCGTCATCTGATCATCTTCATTCAATTCATTCTTCAGTTGTCTTCATCTTATTCTTTTGCTTCACCCAAGGTTAATGGTGGAAACTAGAGCTTCCTCCCACAATAAATCTAGGGAAATATCTCATACTTTACCTTTGACTCACATAGGTCCAACTTTTGAGCAACTCCATGATTTTGGTCTTTACGAAGATGACGGTCTTCGCAACTTTCGATTGAAATCTGGTTACATTTCCCCTCCATCAATTCAAGGAGTCAATCAACAAAATCTACATCAATCTATTCCAGGGAGTCCTAAAACTCCTAACATGTCTCAAAGAATCAATACACATGAGGAAGAAATTCTAATCATAGCTATGATGAAATAGATACACGCTATGCAAGTCAAACTTAACAAACTTGAGAAAGAAAAGGAACCTAAAGAGTTCTCCATGGAAGCACTATGCCCTTTTCCATTTGATAAAGAGTTTTACATATCACCACTATTAATGGAAACACTATCTACTTTATTACAATAACCTAAACATGAGCTATGCTATGAGTTTCTGGTGGAAGCACTATCTTATCCTGCATATGATTCCCTTGAAACCCACATGATCTACACTATTGTTGGTCATGATTCATCCAAATACAAAAAACCTATTTTCCTATCTCCAAGACCAAATCATTCCTGATCCTTTCAACCACCATGAAAAGAGATACCTTATCCATAATACCTCCCGATATGTCATCATTGGTCATGATCTGTACAAACGAGGTCTAGATGGTACACTACTTAGATGTTTAGAATGGGAAGAGTCTCAACATGTGTTAGAGGAAGTCCATGATGGTATTTGTGGGTCACACTTGAACAATTTAAAACTAGCTTGAAAACTTATTAGGGCTGGGTACTATTGGCCTGAAATGGAGAAAGAGGCTATCAAGTTTGCTAAGAATTGTCAAAAGTGCCAAGTGCATGGCAACTTAATTCATGCTCCAGGGAGATATCTAATCCCCTTTACAACACAATGGCCTTTCCATCAATGGGCATTTGATCTTATCAGGATGATTCATCCTCATTCTTCCAATGGACATACCCATATAATCACAGCTACAGATTATTTTACAAAATGGGTAGAAGTAGTCCCTTTGACACAAGCAACTGGAAAGCAAATATCTATGTTCATATTGAACTATATCATATGCAGATATGGGATACCTCATTCCATAATCACAGATAATGGTGGACAATTCAAGAACAAAGACCTAGATGATCTATGTGCCAAATTCAATATCACACAACATTGGTCTTCTATCTACTATCCTCAAGGGAATGGACAAGCTGAGGCATCTAATAAGAATCTATTGAAAATATTGCATCAAACTGTTAATAAGATAGGAAGAGACTAGCATCTCATGATCAATCTAGCTCTTTGGGCCTACAGAAAAAGTATCAGAACACTTATAGGGGCTACACCTTTCACTTTAGTTTATGGGTCTGAAGCGGTACTACCTATTGAGGTTGAAATCCCATCACTAAGAATCAAAATGCATGGTCTAGTAGCTAATGATGACTATAGAGTGTCTAGGTTGCAAGAAATTGAACTACTAGATGAACGTAGACAAAAATTGTATGATCATCTCAGAGTATATCAGAAAAGAATGTCTAGAGGCTACAACAAGAAAGTCAGACACAAAGAATTTCAGGTTGGTGATCTAGTCTTGAGAGAGAATCCTAAAAATCAATCACATCAAGAATGCAAGGGGAAGTTTGAACCCAATTGGCTGGGTCCCTTTGTTATCACTACTACTTTTGGCTCTGGTGCCTACCAACTCTCAATGACTAAAGGAGAATAGCTCCAGGAACCAATCAACATTCTCCATCTGAAGAAATTCTATGCCTAAGGCATTCAGTCTATGGTAAAATGTCCTAAAAAAATATCTTAAAAAATTGAAAAAGTCTTGAAAAAATGAACATCTTGGTGAAAACCTAGCAATAGGTGCCTTGATGATTCACAAAAAAATCAAAAAAATTGAAAAAAAAAATAAAAAATGAGAAAAAGAAAAGGTGCCTTGGTGAAAACCTGGAAATAGGCACCTTGGTAGCAAAAATAGAATCTCTGCCAAGATGGTGAAAACCCAGAAAATGGGCACCACTTGTTTCAACACGCTCCATCTATCAACGCAATCTTGGTCTTTCCTAGCTTTCAGTCTTGCTTTAGTTTGTACATATCTCCTAGTTTTGTTTTGTTTTTCTGCATTTCCAATTTTCAATAAGTCAGTCTGTACACCAATCAACTCAAGCGTCTTTATCCTATCAATGCTTAACACTTGGGGGAAATCAATGTTGTATCCTATGGCCTCCAATGTATGTTAGATGTATCATCTCCAGTCAGAGTCCTTTGAAGCTTCATTTGAGTCAATCAGTCTGTCTTATCTCCAGAAAGGATTTTGCATCTACAACAATGCAATCAAACACAAACTGAAAATAATCGATGATTTTTACATGCTTTTATCTCCTTGTATGCTTACTAATTCACATTGAGATTTCTTTCATATTATGTCCCTTTGAGCTCTTCGATGATGTCCTTTACAGGATTTAGAGAGTGATGACTGGGAACATAATCTTTTCTTTGTTCTCTTCTTGTATGTGGAAATCTAACAACTTTGGAAATTCTGGATTGAAATGGTGTCCGACTGTAAGAGCCTCTATCTCAAATTGGATGGCCATGCGTACCTCAACCATTGATACCCAAAAAATTCAAGGAAGTTTGATCTAACTATTATCTTTTTGAGTGAGTTCTTTCTCCTATTGTGAAACGCGATCTTACCTAAGGATGTGAAAGATAAAGGGTCACTATAGGTAATTCACATTGGATTTAGAATGATCTCTTGACTGTTTGATATGTTTGTTAACTACAAGGCATATTATGGTCATCATGATGTTTATGTTTTGATGCTTATACAAAATGCTATATCAAAATGGACATGATATTCAGGTCATCCTGGTGTTTGTGCCTTGGTGCTTATATCTAATCTGACATTCTGAAAATAAAATCAATATTCATATATCCATGGTTTCCTAACCAGTGGGTGTTGTATTGATTCATGCGCATACAAATCGATATTCATATGTCTATGGTTTCGTAACTAGTGGGCATTCTATTGATTTATCCGGTTACCTAGAGTCCAATGATGATAACAAATTGACACATGATCAGTGACTAGCTCCTAGGTCTTAGGTTGCATTTCATTTTGCTTGTTTCTTTGCATTTTGCATGTCTACATGATCTCACAAATGATTGGAAACACTTCAAAGCTTAAACAAATCTTCATATCATTTCTTCAAATCTAACAAGAGTTGAATCTCACATGAAGGTTCCTCCAATGAAATAGCAAGTAGAATCCTTTTTCGGGATCAAAATTGAAATCTAAGATCATTCATATTGTCTACTACTTGCATAATCGACCTTCCATCATCACAAAAATCTAGTATTCAACTTCACTGATTATCTTACATCAAACTATCAAAATTTCAACTATGGTCAACTCATGGTCAAACCTAGTCAAACTTGGTCTTCTGGACCTCCAAATGATGCAAAATGCATTTTCAAACGTGTTTAACCATTTTTCCAATCAATTAGCATGCTTCTAAACTATCAAACACTGGCTTTTCTTGTCAGATTTCAATTTTCATCTCGAAGGGGGCATGGTATTGCATATCATTCAAAGTCTATAATCTAAAGCTAAAATCATATCTTTCCTCAGTAATCAAGACAACAACCATATCTAATTTTTGATTCATCAAAAGACCTCATCGCTTGGGGCAAATCGATCATCGCTCAGGGCATATCAGATTCATCAAGATTCATATGAATCTGATATTCTCCTAATTTTGTAAACTATAGCAATTTTTGCAACTATCGGCTCAAATGTGTTATTTCCTTGGTTCTTTGGTAACTGAAGGGTTCAGATGTGATACCTACATGATTCTTCTAAGGACAATCGAGTCTGGAATCGGTCACTCACTTCTTCGCAATCATAAGGTTCAAAATCAGGTGTTTTGACTTTTTTTTTTGCAATCATTGGTTCATTTGCTGTTATAGTTAACATTGTCTTTGGTCATTCAGGACCTATCATCTTCATATCAAATCTTTCAATCAGCTTCTATCTCATATCAATTATCAATTTCAAACATCAATTTCATATCTCTATCAAACATAGACTATCTTTGAACCACTGCGCTTTGCACAGCAATTCAAAGAGGGGAAAAATGTAATACCCCAAAAATGGGCTATAGGTTCATTAACCTCCTATATCAACATATCGAATGAAATCGACATAAAATTCCTAGCCTAAGGCACATCTAAACATCATCGAATCCTAATTGATTATCTTAAATTGTGCATCGGGGAATATTCCTAGTAATATTCCTAATTATCTTAATTATGTTTAATTTAATGATTATTTGGCAATAAATCCAATTTATCCTAAAGTTTGATTAATTGAATATTCTCAATATTTCATTAATTAGATTTAATTCTGCCACTTAATTGTTTAATTGAAGTTAATTCTATTTATTCCTAAATTGTATTATTTAAATTTTGACAATAAATCCAAAATCCTATGAATAATTGATTAAATTCTTATTTAATTAATTAAAGCAAGTTGTCAATTTTTAATCATATTATTTTTTGAATAAAAGTTTGAAAAATAATTGATTAACCCATAAATCAATTGTTTTATTTTTCAAAATCAGTTAAGTTGGAAATAAATCACTTTATTATTAATTAATTCATATTAAATCATGCACAATCAAGAAAAGCAGACAACTATCAATTATCAATTAAAGCTAAACTCTATTTTGAGTTGATCTCTGCTTTTGCATGTTTTTGTAAGTTAAATATCCTTTATTTAAAAATAAATCAAAAATCAACCTAAGTTATTTGAGTGATTTATGGCTTTTTTTCCCATGCACCTCTAAAGCCTTGGATTTCTATAAATTGAGCCTTCAGCTCATCTCAAATGATCTCATAATTTTGTGAGCTTACTCTGCCCAAATCGTCTACAACTTGCACAACTATTTTGAAGAATTGGAATTTGGTGAATCAAAGCTTATTGTGAATCCAAGCTATTGTGAGATCATTCTTGTGTTTGAGTATTGGATATCATTTAGAATTCATCTTAGATCAATTCATTGCATATCAATTTCATCTTAAATTCTAGATTCATATCAGTTTTGATCATATCATTGCATAGAAAATAAAAAAAGATAGATTAATTGCATTCATATTTCATATCAATTTTGCATTCAAATCCTTCATTTAGGTGTCTTCAAGGTCACTGATCTCGATAAAAATTTGAGAACATCATACTCGCACCTATTAGAAGGCAGTAAATCGCCTGGTTAGTTTAGCTTTCAATTCATTGCATGATTTTGATTTTAGCTAACCTCTAATGTTTTACTGAAGTGTTGTGTCTACAGTCAGGTACAAAATTCACACACACACAGTGATGTCTACATTTATCACTTCATCATTCCCGGTTATGACTAACTACTTGGGAGTATCTTCTTTTTCTTCCCCGATATAGCTAGCCAAATAGAAGTCCTCTACATAAGTTTCATCATCTGGCTGCTCAGTGTCAGATATATGTATAGGCTCTTCTATTGTCTTATGTGTAGTAAGATCAACATCATCTGAGGGTACACCTTTTCCTTTTCCTTTTACATCTTTCATAGGGATAATTGCAAGTGCAGTTTGTTTTGCTTTAGCCTTTGACTTCAAATTTTTTGTCCATAAATCTTTGTTGTCTTCATCAACTTTAGATTTTTCCTGTAGTATATTCAATGCTCTACTTTTCATCAAAATTTTTTTGGCATATTGCTTCATCATATCTTCAATTTCTGTAACAAATAGATTAGGCATTGCAAAAATTAATGAGTGTTCTCTCATCTTCTTTTCGGTATGCAAGACATAAGTCCATCTTATTGATACCTTCTCATATAGCTCTTTAGGAATATAACTTGAAAATTCAACTGGTAACCTTCTAAATTTAATCATCATACTGATGATTTCTTCCTTTAGTTTTACCTAATTCTTGGTTGACATATGTACATGCTGATTCATTTTAGGGTGACTGAGTCTACCTGTTTCCTTTGAGTTATTTACCATTTCATCAATTGATTGAGTTTTATTCACAACTACCTAGAATTTACTATTCACATCTTCTTCATAAGAATCAATATCATCTTTACCTCTTATTAGCTTTCTCCTCTTCTTAAGTAGCTTGGTAGCAGCTTGTGTACCCCTCTCCTTATTTTGGTAGGTCTTTGTTGGTGTTGAAATTGTGATTTTTTCAAGTCCACATTTTAAAAGTGGTGAAACACCTATAGAGGATCTCGTCCTCGCTCGTGTAGGGGTCTTGACCTATTTCCTCTTTCCTTTTTCGTTCATCGATGAAGCTTGAATCACTTTATTTGACTTGGTCTCATCTTCATGTTCACTATTACTGATCAGTAGTTGTTCCTTCATTGCTTCTTCAACTGGCTTCCCTCCTTCTTCTTCATCATCACTAAATTTTTTAGCTAGAGTGTTCATCATTTTATTTTATTTTCTTCTTACTTTTACTCCATTTAAATCAATTTTTATTCTTAACTTAGCTTATTCATAGGTTCCAAACCTAGTTGCCTTCTTATCTTTGGGCTATGCCAGTAGTGCCTTTATTGACCTAGAGGCTCAGTCAATGTCAAGTTCACAGTCCATAGGTGGAAACCATAGTCCTTCATTCAATTTCCTTGATAAGAGTGGTGTCAATTTCCACTAGAAAACATATATCATCTTTGTATTGTTCCACTAACCATGCAGGTATCCTACTTCTCTTGTCCATTCTTTCTTTGAATTTACTGAAGTAATCATCCATTATTACTTCAAAGTTGTGTCATGTTTCATGCTAACTTATCAGTACAACTAAATTTGAGTATTTCGAGCTAATATTATTTTTTGTCAAACATATGGCCTAGCTAGATTCATTCTAGCTAAGTTAGATAAGTACTTCAACTTTTCCAATTGGAAATATCTATTAAATGCATGTTTTATACCAATTACTAAAGAAATAAAATTATTTCAAAAAAGTGATGTTTCAATAAATCCCACTCTTTTTTATGATAGTTTTTTACAAATATAAAAATACCCCTTTTTAGAGCATAGAGTCAAGATTATCATCATATAATTTTTATAGTATTTTAATTACATCTAATATATTATAATTTCAAAATACTGCAAGTAGATATTTTAACATTCAAGAACAAGCTACTTCAAAAATAGAAAAAATAGTAAAGCTTATAAAAAAAAATTTAAATTTTATATTTAATACTAGAGGAGAGAGTTCTCTTTAAGAATGTGTAATTTTTTTTCTAAATGGTGTAGATTTGATAAGGGAAATTTGGTGGGAGATGAAAACTATCAATTTCAGGTATGTTTCACTTTGAGTAGTTATAACAGAGAAAATATACATTGAAAACTATTTTTCCTTCTTTTCTGCACTAGCTATACATTTCACCTATAACATATTTTGAAATCAAAGGAAAAAAAGATTATTTGCATATACTTTTTTGGTGGGAACAAGACCCTCATTTTTCAGCATTTTTCAGCAAGTAAAAAATGAACTTCAAAAATTTAAAAACTATGTGAATTCTTGTTCAATTTTTTAAAAAACAATTATAGGCATAAACTTCATCCACTTTTACACATTTCATTAGTTTACATCATTTCTAAAATCTAAACATAAATGCCATTTTTATGTCATTAAAGTTAAAAAGTTTGTGTGTTGTTGACTTTTTCATTTATAAAAGTGTGACACATCTTTGTTTTTTTACCCCTTTATGAATTCACCAATTTGTATAATGACTAGTTTATTAACATCCCATTGTAGCTTACTAACCAAGGGAAATGAGTTTTGTAGATAGAAAAAGATACACACTAAAAGTGATCCAGACTTACATGTGTTGGTCTTAGCAACATGGATAATCCTCATGTTTTCTTCTATTTTCTTCAAGATCAGCTCGATGAGGTCTAGTTGTAAACCCTTCTTTACAACCTTGTATGCTATGCCAATAGCTCCACAAGGAACCCTTTTGGGTCTGCTATATTTCAATATCTTGTAGGAAATGACAATCTCTAAATCTAGTCTCTGGGTTATGGATTGTATTGATTCACATGCCTCTTCCATCCCACTCGGCTCCTATTAATTTATCAATCTCAGTCCTTGGTGGGTGCCTCAGGGATTTTTCTTTGTCACTTGTTGGATAAAAAATGATGATATGAATTATTGGCAATTTGGCTGAGTTGATTACATAGATGTCATTATGGAAACATATGATCCACATGAAGATCGCATAGGTTAGAGAGCAATTATGACTGAGTGCATTGCAAATTTGTCTAAGTGTGAGATAGTATTTTACTAGTGAACCTAGACATAATTTTTCTTTGCGACATTGATTGGAGTAAGTTCAGTGCTTGCACACTTGAACATAGACTCTACGATGTCTATTGATCACCCATCTCAAAGAACAAGTCAATACAACATGTACGGAAGAAGTTATGACAGTTTTATCGAAGGCAGTGTGAAGCCGACAGGACAGAATATGAAGACAAAACTAGTAAAGAATTAAGGGATTATTTTGTTTATCAAAATAATGACTTAACAATATAAAGGGATGACATCCTAGATGTTAACTCTTGGATAAATCTATTGGTATAAATGTAATTGTAATTGTAGAAGAGTATTATTGTAAGAAGCCAGAACACAATAGTGTGGACAAGTGATATGATGCGAAGTATATGAAGCATATGCAATAGCGATAGTGAAGGAGCAGTGAAGTGATATTGATGCAAGCAGTATAAGGTTATGTACCTTAACCTATTTTGTAATCAGTGTATATTGTACATTACTTGTTTGGGCAGTGGGCTCATCTGGTAATCACATTTTGTACTACAACTCCTAACAGGGTTGATGCTTCTAACAAGGCGTATAGTCCCTTAATCAGGACTGATACACTATATGCTTGTAATAGACTCCTAATAGGGTCAACATCCTTAACAAGATACTTTTGATTAGTGGATCTTTGTGGGTACCATCCCCACCAGGGTTTTCCCTTGGCTAGGGTTTCCTCGAGAACAAATAATGTGTTATGAGTTCTTTATTGTTATGCATGTATAAAGATAATCTGTTATATCCATAATTGGGAAAAAGATAAAGTTTGTAGAATATTGATTCACCCCCCCCCCCTCTCAGTATTCCCTATTTCTAACAATTGGTATTAGAGCTTAGTTATTTGGAAAAGAATCATTCAAGGAAAGCCTAGCAGCTTGAGTAAGATCTCTATGGATATGGATCAACTACAGAAGAATCTTGAGGAAGCTCTTGAAGAGATTGACTTGCTTACTATTGAAAATGATAGTTTGAAAAGAAATTATGATGATGCAAAGAACCTCATTGAGAAACTGAAAAACAAATTGGAAGATCTGAGATCTGAAAAGGAATCTGAAGTTTTTATTGAAGATTGTGATGACAATGTGGAAAAAGAAAAATAAATCCTTAAGCATGAATTGAAGATAGAAAATTTGAAGCTTAGTTTGAAAGATGGAAATGGCAAGAATGAAGAAAATCTAAAATCTGAAAATGAAAGTCTAAAGACTAAAAATAAATGACTAAAATCTAAACTTTCCAAAGTAACATCTGAACCTAAGAAAGTCAATTTGCAGTATGATGAACTTGAGAAATACAATAAGATTGTGAAAGGTGAACTAACTCAATCCAAACAACAACTTGAAAGGCTATATTCAAATAGTGAGAAGATTGATGAACAAATATCTTATCAAAAACCATTTGATGATAAGACTGGTCTTGGATTCAACACTTTCAAAGAAAATGATGAAGGAAAAGAACCAGATCTAAAGATATCTAAAAGCATAAATGAGAAGAAGCCTGATGAGATCAAAAAATCTAAAGATACACCTAAAGAAGAAGAATCACCAAAGTGAGAAGAATCACCCAAAGGTATGCAAAGAGAATTCAAAGGTAGATGTTTTGATGTTTTTCTTGTAATACTATTGGTCACATGAAGAGAGATTGCACAGGTAAACAATTTAAACCTATTAATGGTTATTGTTACAAATGTCATGGTTTTGGACATAGAGCTATTGATTGTAGGAAACCTAAATTTATTGAGAATAATGATAGTAGTCGAATGTTTAGGAATACTAACAATGTAGATAAGAAACCTATTGAAGATATGAATAGAAGAAATGGAGTAGTATGTTATAGATGCAACAAGGTTGGACACATTGCTAGAAACTATAGATCACAAATCAATCAACCTAGACCAAGATATGGAAATAATGGAATTGTTTGTTAGATATGCAACAAGATTGGACATACAAAAAGGTTTTGCAGAATGAACAATAGAGTTTTTCATCCTAATCCTAACCCTAGAAATCATGCAAGAAGAAATCAAGATGCTAGTAATAGTCATAAAGGATGTTGTAGTAATTCAGATGAAGTGAAGTTTATCAAAAGCATAGATCAAGGAGACATATTCAACATTGAAGGTAATCAGGAAGGTGAAGTATTGAAAGGTAAGAATGAATCTTTACCTGACCTATCTCAAAGTACTTAATTCATGTAAATTGCAGTAGAATAGGAACTTAGATTTAGTATAGAAGTAGATATACGATGAACTGAGTCTTACATAGTTAATGCAAGGTAGTTTATGATGTTCTAATGCTATGGTTAAGAGTGAAAAGAAAAATATTATGTTTTGCGAGATTGCAAGAAGTTTTAAGTTTTGGAGGTTAGTAGAGACATCTTTTTGGAAAGAAGCAGCAAAAGAATTGAATGTGATGTTAGATCTAAGTGAGATTGAATTAATAAAAGGTTATGATCGGTATTATTTGATCATCAAAGTGAATTCAAGTGTCAAGGAGATCAAAGAGCAGTGATTGAAACCATTTTGCAAGGATTTGGAGAAGAATTTTGTGTCGAATCTATGCAAGCCCTAAAATCATGAAATTAAGGTATTTTACTTGACAAATCATTGAATCAGTAAAGGAATTTGAAGAAATCATGGATGTTTCCTTAATACATAATGTTAGAGATAAGAATAGACCTAAACTGAAAAGGGAACCAGTAGAACCCTTGGAAGAAAACCCTAGGTTTGCATTATCATCCATACCAGATGGAGTTTTACACTTAGAAAATGTCAGAAGTTATCTTGGATGCAAAATAGAGATAGTAAATGATAGTGATTTCATAGATGAATATCAGAAGATTTACAATCAGGATATGACACTGAAACAAGGTTTTGAATATTTGGAACATAATGAAATTGTCAAATATGGATTATAGTATGAATTTGATAATGAAGAATGCACTAAAATTATCTTGAGTAGAATTCATAATGGAAATTTTTGGCTAGAAGATAGAGTTATAGATATTACAGCTGATTTGATTCATGAAGTCACAGGATTATCTAAAATTGGAGCTATTCCTTTTAATGAGAAAAATATGAGGAAATATATCATTGACAACACAAACTCATCCTATAATGGTAGAGGAATTTTGATTAGTAAGATTAAACAAGATGATGTGAGATACTTATGCAAGATCCTAACTACTAAGTTTTGTGCAAATTCAAGAGAGGATGACATGGCAACTAGAATGGTACATGTAGCTTATCTAATGTGTGTTGATAGGGTACTAGTTGATATGTGTGAAATTCTTAGAATTCAATTATTTGAGAACTTGGAGAAGATCAAGAAAACTATGTATACACAGTTTAGGTTCTCATCCCTAATCACATATATGTTCTTTCATTTTTTGAGGAGATTTCCTTACACCATAGGAAATGAATAGAATGATGGAAAAACTACAATGGAAAGGATTAAATTAGTGTATAGAAGACATGTTATTGATAGTGTTAATGAGAGTGCAGCACTTGTTATTAAGACATTTCAGAATATCGTGTCTAGCTGATCAAGGATCCATAAGTCTCTTGTTGAAAAATATAAAGATGATATATGTTTTATGGTGGATACTGAATTTACCTATATTGAAGTAGTAGAACCTAGAATAGAGTTCATAGACCCTCTTGGCTATGAAATATCTAAGGTAGAGACTGAAGAGTATGTTAATAGTCTACTGAAGTGTAAGCTGGACACTCAGTGTAATAGGTTTGGAACCTTTGAGGAGAACTTCAACTCCGCAAAGATTCTAATTGAAGAGAAGTAGTCTAAGAAGAGAGTTGAGAGAACTATTAAGAAAATCCTAAAAGATATAGGAATGATAGAGAGAGAGTTTTTGGTAGCAAAGAAGATAGTAGCAGCAATCAGAGAGAGTAGACAAAATGAAGTTTTATCTATCCCTCCTTTATCATCAATTGTAGTGCAACAAGAAGAACCACAAGTAAAGGTGAAAGTGGAAGTACCTGAGAAGGACATAGAAACCAAGATGTCTACTAGATCCACTTCCTCCACACCTAGAAAAAGAGTTAAGGAAAGTGCTACTGGACCAAGAAAGAAAAATAAAACTCTAGTGCAACCAATTCCAAGAAAGATTACAGAAGTTAAAGATGATGTCAATACTAAGAAGAAAGCTTGGAAACCAAAAGTTGAAAAGCTTAATGAGCATATTATTGAGAATGGTGACTTTGAAAGAATGAACAAATATTATGATCTTTATGATTATACTGATAGACTTAATCTGGAGAATGCAATTGTGAAGCATATGATCTTGATTGGCAAGAAGTTTGATACTATTCAAGGATAGATACCTGATGATCTTTATAAAAAACTTCTAAATAGGAAGAAGAGAGCATCAGAGGAAGAGACACCTATCAGAGAAAAGCTTGTGAGGAAGCTTTGTGAAATAAGAGATGAAACTCATTTCAATCAGATCATGAAGGCCCTAAGCACCCATTTGAGAACCAAAAGGAGAACAATTCAGATTATGGGAGGCAGGTATGAAGAAGTAAATTCTGAGATAGAATAGGCTATTATCAAGGTTATGGCAGAATATGTTGGAGAATCATCAATTGCAACAGAGAAAGCAGGTGAGAAAGTACATGAGGACATTCTCTCTTCTCTAGCTATTAATATTGAAGATGAAACAATGAATGTAGAAGGTACAAAAATCACCTTGGATACTGATGAAAATGTATTCAAGAATTTGGAAAACATTGTTGACAATTTAGCCTTTGAAGAATAGGAAGCTACAAAAGAAGAAGAGATGATAGAGACCACAGTTGTAGAACCACCATTTACAGAAGAACAAGTTCCCATTCCCACCAAAGAAGATATCAGTCTTACTCCTGAGATTGGAAAGAAGACTCAAATTGGATCTATGATTGAGCATTTGGGAAAAGAAGTAGATGATGATGATCAGTTGGAATTGATTACGTCCCTGAACAAAATAATTGGTAAGAATAAGAAGGTGAAGAGTCTTGAAGGGTGTTTGAAGGAACTAACTGAGAAGTTACAAAGTAGTGTAACTACACAAATTTTAGAAGCAAACCCTATGGAGAAAGAAAAGAAGGTAATGAGAACCTTTGATAATGAATTCACAAACCTAGCTGATATTGCAAAAGTGAAAGTACAAGCAAACTATGAGGCTAGAATGCTTTTGAACATCAGTCAAAATATTAGAAATGATATCAATACTCTTGATATCTGTATCAAGGATTTGAGGAAGCATTTGGAAATAGGTAAATCTTTGTACATACAATGTACAAAATTAGAGACTTTGATAGCTGAGGAAGATCAGAAGATAAAGTTAAAGGAAGCAGAAATTCTGAATGAAACAAACCTTCTATCTAGCCCCAATGTGAAGATCTATGATGTTGAGAAGAAAGTTAGGAAACTTTATGATGAAATTAGAGTTGTAGAAGATGAGAAAGATAGGAAATTAAGAAGATACACTCTTTTGAGAGAGCATCCTTCTATGAAGTTGAGCATAATTGAAGAATAGTTGGAAGAATGTCTTTCATCTAAGACATCTTTTCAAAAATTTAACTTTGAAAACCTCCAAGCATGTGAAATAGCTTCTTATGGACTGAGCGCACTACTTAATGTGGAAAATTCCATTAAGAAATCATGGGAGAAGGAGATAGAAGCCATGAAGATAGATTTTTCTGATTGTGTTGCAAGCCTACCGGCTTTGCAATAAATGAATTGAGGTATAACTTTTTGTGATATAATTTTGTGACCCTCCCTACCTTATTTTGTCATTATTGTCAAAGGGGGAGAGATATATAGAAGAAAATTGATAGTATATGATAAGGGTTGTTACTCTTAGGGGGAGTACTATATTAGAGATATTAATTTTTTTGAGGATTTATAAGGATAGTATGTATTTTATACTATGGCCACAGTTTTGAATAATTTTGAGATTTTGAGTTGTACACTTAGCCAATTCTCTCATATGTTGCCACAAATGACAAAGGGGGAGATTTTTGGAAATTTGGTTGAGTTGATTACATATATGTTGTCATTATGGCAACATATGATCCACATGAAGATCACATAGGTCAGAGAGCGAGTATGACTGAGCGCATTGCAAATTTGTCTAAGTGTGAGATAGTGTTTTACTAGTGAACCTAGACCCAGTTTTTGTTTGCGACATTGACTGGAGTAAGTTCAGTGCTTGTACACTTGAACATAGAATCTATGATGTCTATTGATCACCCATATTATAGTGAAAGTCATTATGGTATGTACGGAAGAAGTTATGATAGTTTTACCGAAGACAGTTTGAAGCCGATAGGACAGAATATGAAGACAAAACTAGTAAAGAGTTAAGGGATTATTTTGTTTATCAAAATAATGACTTAACAATATAAAGGAATGACATCATAGATGTTAACTCTTGGATAAAGCTATTGGTATAAATGTAATTTTAATTGTAATTGTAATCGTAGAAGAGTATTATTGTAAGAAGCAAGAACACAATAGTATGGACAAGTGATATGATGTGAAGTATATGAAGCATATGTAATAGTGATAGTGAAAGAGCAGCGAAGTGATATTGATGCAAGAAGTATAAGGTTATGTACCTTAACCTATTTTTTAATTAGTGTATATTGTACATTACTTGTTTGGGCAGTGGGCTCATCTGGTAATCTCATTTTGTACTACAACTCCTAACAGGGTTGAGGCTTCTAACAATGCCTATAGTCCCTTAATCAGGACTAATACACTATATGCTTGTAATAGACTCCTAATAGGGTCAACATCCTTAACAAGATACTTTTGATTAGTGGATCTTTGTGGGTACCATCCCCACCGGGGTTTTCCCTTGGCCAGGGTTTCCTCAAGAACAAATAATGTGTTATGAGTTCTTTATTGTTATGCATGTTGTTTAGCTTCTTATGTTATGCATGTATAAAGATAATCTATTATATCCATAATTGGGAAAAAGATAAAGTTTGTAGAATACTGATTCACCCTCCCCTCTCAGTATTCCCTATTTCTAACAATGAATAACATCTTTTGTGATTTTTACTAGTTCATTCAACCACATTTTTCTCTCGTGTACTTGGTTGAGTAGAACCCTAATCCACTCTATATTGAACTCCTTTGGGAAGTGAAGGGAATTAGTTAAACCCTTGATCTCTAAGTGTCTATGTTTATCCTTCCTCTTTCCATCCTAGCATAACTCATGGTATGTGTATTGTAACTCAAAATCTCCTATTTCATAGATCTTGCAGTGAATGTATGATTGGATGTCTTGAACCAACAAAACCCTAGGTGGTATGTGTAGAAATGCACCTTTCTCATCAACTTGTGATGCAAACTTGGGGTGTAGTTTATACTTTGGTTCTCCATAGGTTGTAGACTTGATTAATATAACCTTCTTCTCACTATTTGTCTTGGATTGTGTGGTCTTATTAGATGAGGATGCCATCATTTCAATAGATTTAGGGCTTCGTGAAAAATTTATGTAAATAACTCTATTTTCTTGGAACTTATTTGAATTGGTTTCAAAAAAATTTGTGATCTTCTCAAATCACTATGAAATGCTTGGAAATTATTTTCTCAAATCTTTCTCAATTTTCTCTAGTTTCACTTTGTTTCCTTGTGTGAAGTAATGAGTTGTCTCGACGCTTATTTATAACCAAAAATATTTTCTTGCTCAAAGTTTTGCATTGAATGTTTCACCAACCACAACTCAGTTAATAATAAACATCCGGTTATCTATTTTGAAACTTTAGCTCAGTTAACACTAATATTTCTGGGTTAAATCTTCAACTCAGTTAACCTTAACACTTTTATTGACTAACAAACTTTCACTTGGTCATGATTTTACTGATTATACACATTTCATGCTCAAAACATATAACTACCTAGTGCATCTTATTTCATGCTGATTTGGTATTCATGTATTAGATATATGGAACTGGTGTAATATATAACTAATTAAAAATTTAGTTCCCATACAAGTACTTGATTTTCTTAGGTGGAGGTGGTGAAATCACCTAACCCAAAGGATGAGGTGTCACCGACTGTTGTTCTTATTCCTATATTGTCATTTGTTTATCTTCTCCACATTTGGTTCCTTATCCTCATGATTTATTCAACGGTGTTCTCATTTGCATCAACACTTGATTCTAGTGCTAGGCCTCTACATTCTTTACTTAATTGACTGATCTTGTGACAATGCAAATATGTCATTCCAGAACTTGTCTAGTTTTTAGATTTTCCTCTCCAGTGCAATCTCATACAATTTTCTGCAATATGACCATATCTACCACATGATGTGCAATTAACCCAAGTGTTCTAATCCCAAGTGTAAGCATTACCTTGTCTTCTTGGTTGATATATCTTGTTTTGTCCTTTAGGTTCCCAGACTTGCTTCATCTTTGTCCTGTATTCTTGTGATATATGTTCATGCATGTTGCAAGTACGATAATGCTTTTCCATGTAGTGTCTCTTAGGTGACTTATTCAGTTTTAATCTACACTCATGTGCTTGATGTCCATAATTGTTACAATTATAACAATAACCATCAAATTTAGGAGTAGATTTAGGAATACCTTTTTCTTTTCTTCTGTAGACCTTTGATGTGTGATTTGGTTTTCCATAGTGATATCGTGAGAGCTTCTTTGGCCTTGGATTTTCATAGGAATTCTTTTTTTCATCTTATTTTAATGAATCTCCTTGCTTAATATAACCTAAACCAGTAGTAGTATCAAGTCTTCTCTGACTGTTTAGGAATTCATCCATTATTTTAGTACTTTTTTCATTTTTCTTAATAATCTCATTATAGTGTTATTTTATCTTCACTTCATTCTTCAGTCTTTCATTTTCTTCCCTTAATTCACTGATGTTTTCCAATTTCCTAGCAAGTTCATTGTTTACTCAGTTGACTTCTTGGCTCATGAAAACCATCTGATTGGATATTTCAAAGTGATGCTCGGTAAGTATTAGTATTTCAGGTTCCTTCTCTTCCAATTTTTAAGTCATTTGTCTTCTATCTTCAATAGCCAATTTTTTTTCTTATTCATCTTGTCTTGCATTGTTCATGGCATCAATCATTCTTACCATTTGAGTCTCTTGTCTGATTTGCAGTGCTTTCACTCAATCAGTAAGGTGTTGATTCTTTTTAGAAAAATATGATATGGTTCCTTCAAATGCATTAGATATGATTCCAGATTCTTCAAACAATTCTTTTATCTCTTCTTCTTGATAATTAGCCTTATTGTGCCGAAATGCCAATTCCTTCCTTTTGATCAGTAACTCTCTTATTTTTTCTCTAGTGTCCTTAAGTTGTTCCATGAGAATCTGCATCTCTAATCTCTAATTTTCAATTATCTTATAAATCTTATACCTTTCTGGCTCTAAGATATTTTCTCTTCAGTGATAAAAATTCCTCAATAAGAGAACTAGCACTGACACCAATTGTTGGGATTATGGAAAGGTGATTTACTGAGAGGGGAGGGGTGAATTAGTAACCCTAATTTTTTTAATCTTAATCCTGGAAACAACATAATGCATTAACCAACTAT
Organism: Chamaecyparis obtusa; assembly: GCA_027943335.1. Lineage (NCBI taxonomy): Eukaryota > Viridiplantae > Streptophyta > Pinopsida > Cupressales > Cupressaceae > Chamaecyparis > Chamaecyparis obtusa. The sequence goes on from BSBK01009118.1 coordinate 93,905, forward strand.
AGTTTACTATCTCCATACATTCATTAACATAAATAAAATGTAAATACTTCTAATCTAATCAAATAAGAAATCATGAAACTTCATACACATAACACTAGTATTTTGGTATCACAAAAATCCTTATTAGAAGGTAAAAAATGTGGTGGGGATGACACCCACAAAGATTCACTAGCTGCTTTAATAAAGTTTTTCGGTTAAGGCTACAATTTTTTATCAATTCTGATGATCCTACCCTATTAGGAGTAACAATAAAGATCTGTGAGGATCTACCTGGTTAAAGGATTTTAGTAACACAAATAAGTGTACACTTGGTTAAGAGATTTACAAAAAAAGGCTTTTAGGTCTACTCTTCTAAGAGATTTAAGTTTGTAGAAATGGTTAGAATGTAATGATGAAATTGATCTATGGATAGAAAATAATTGATTGTTATCACCTTGTTGTGATAGATCTCTTCTCTTAATTATTCTCGATACCCTTCTGATCTAATATCTGATTCAGTCCTTGAATGCTCAAGTTCAATGCTTTATCTTCACAACCCTATCTGATCTTCATATGTCTATATGTGTGGCTACTTCATGTGTGGTACATGTCAAAATGACATCTTGAAAATTCTTATAACAAAGGATTTTGACCTAACTAGGGTTATAAAAACATCTTAGAAAACATAAGATCAACTATCCAAATGAATAACCTAAATAATATTACATAGGGATCATGAATCATTAAATGATTACATCCGTATATAATCTTCACCTTGATCTTGGTAAACCATTTTCTAGCTTGGTGTAAATTGTTTACCTTGTAGTCTAGGCCATTAAAAACTTCTTCTATGTTGTTTCCTAGTTTACTTGGTATATAGTGTATTCATCACTCACTAATTTGCTGACCCTCAGTATATATGAATTCTCGGTTAAACTATGTTTGGTATGAGTGCTCAATCAAGACTATATTTGGTTATTATCATATTCTTCCTTGTGCTCTACTCGTTACCTATTCTTGGTGTGTTGACCGACTAGCCTCTTTGCTTCCTTTACCGACTATATGTGTGACACTAATGAAAATATATAACTAACATGAGGGAGTGATTTTAATATCCTCCCAAACTATATTTTTGATTAATTATACCAATGTTTTAAATTTAATATATATAGTTAGGTATTTTCAATAAAAGAAAAGAATGAAGCACTTCCCTTGATTTGTTGAATCTGAATTAGTAATATTTCAAGATAAAACATGTAAAAAATGTCTTCCCTACCTAGAAAAATTATAGAAATCTTAGCATTCTTACAAATATAAAGACTTTCAAAACAAAGCATCATCAGATATCTTGAAAATCAAAATTGCATTACATTATATTTCATACATTGATAAAAGTATCTTCAAATAAATGTCTCATTAAAGTATGTCACTTAATGAGCCTTTTCCATTATCATATATATCCATGCTATGCCTAAAAGCTCTGACTTTGACATAATAGAGAGTTTCACTTGCAAATTATTATGAAATGGAAAATAAACGACATATAGTTCTTCATAAGAGATCCAATTTGTGCACATTCTACAATGATCAAATACTAATATTTGACTTGTGAAGGTATTTTGTTTGAGTTTATAGTTCCTTAAGAAGGCTTCATGCATAACTACATAGGGAGAAAGCAAGTTCTGCACTATATTTGTCACATTGGAAAGGGGTGAGAAGGGATTTTTTTTTGGAATAACTATGGTTTCATTAGAGTAGGTTTTATAGTAGGTGTTAGTGAATTTTTTTGGAGATTATATACATAACATTTAATGGATCTTATAATAATGGGAAGATTAAAATTTTATAATTTTTATCAATAAAAAATGATAATTTATAATTTTATCATCTTAAAAAGGAAGCACTTCCATTTTGGTAGGTTTATCACCCTCATTTAGTGCATTTTCATGATAGATTTACATTTACGATGCATTTGCACTTGATTCTTCATTTCTAGGTGAAATTAGGGTTAGGATCCTGAGGATTCTCTTTGATTTCCTTCTTTGTGGCTCTATTTTCTAGGTAGGACCTATGTATTGGGCCTCCTAGCCTTCATCACATCTCTTCTAGGCCTCTGTGACCTTTTTTGACATTCTGTCCTATTTTGCCAGATCATTCTAAGTCTCTGGCCAACCCAGAAACTTCTTTGATTTCTATGTTGACTAGCTTGAAACCTTAGATTAGGGTCAAGGTTGACCCTAACCTAGGTTAGGGTCGAGGTCGACCTTGACCTTTGTTAGGTTTTGGTCCCTACTTCTAAATTTAGATCATAGTGGGGCCCAAAATTAAAAATGGGCCTCTAGATCCGAATGCGGAAGGGTTTTTATTCAAAATCCATTTAATTATTTTCCCTCCTTGGTTGTGATTGGACCACAATTCAAGGTGAAATTTGAATTAAGGGCCCTTACATTGCTCAAGGAGCCTTTCCTTGAAATCTCTAAATAAGCACTCTCTTTTGCCTTCATTTTGATAAATCATGAGAAGCTACAAATGAGGAGCTACAAATGATGACGAGGAGATGATGATGAAATATTGCGAGAGGATGATATAGAAGAACAAGATATTGATGATGCCTTGATTCAAGCAAGCATTTTGTGGAAAAGTTATTGTGGACATTCATTTGGAGCAAAAAGATTCCTTCTTCCTTGATCTACCATTTTCAACATTCAAGCATTCAAAAGATACAATCATGGGGTAGCAACTATGAATTGTGAGTTTGGTAGGAGTACTTTATCCTTGGGGGCTTGGTATGCTTTCTTTATCATATTCAAATCTATGCATTACTCTCTCATTTCAATTCATGCTAGGGTTTCAATCTAAAGGATTAGATCTTGGCATTACACATTCAAAGCTCTTCCTATGAGTAACACACACATATTCTATTACATCTAGCTATTCATGGAGGTGGAGATCACCAAAATGGGAGTTTGACTAAGGCAAAACCCTATATAGCCACCCCAAAATACCCTTTTCAGATATCTACAATCACTATTTTAGAAGTTACAGCTCGCAAATATGGATACCCTTTTCGACAAACTTCTAGGATCCGTGAACATAATTTCCATCAGAGCAGTGTAGGTCAAGGTTGACATAAAGGGGTCAAGGTCGACATTCATTTGGGTCAAGGTTGACCTAACTCAGAAAAAGAAAAGATTTCTAGGTTTTCTCTATCTTTGTGTTTCTATTCCAAATCCAGTTGCAAAATTTCCAAAAACTTAGTACAGACACCAGAAAATAGGTATTTCTAGATCTACTATGTTATGAGGTATGCATTTTATTTTATTTGATTTCATTATTCCTTGCAAGCATTTCTAGATCTATATTCCTTATCATTAGATTTATATGTATGTGTAAAATATTGGTTTAGGGTCTCTTTTATGTGCATTGTTCTAAACCCTATCCACATATTTTTACCACATTACATTTTGGTGAACCCGTTTACGAAAACTCTTTCTTTTTTATTTTAGATTTACATTTTATGTTAGACCTTACAGGCATATAAAAGTATAATTCTTTTATGCTCTTGCATTTATATTTCAAAAATAAAAAAATTACCAAATTTCTTTACAAATACAAAAATATTTACATTTTCATGCTTGTAGTGCTATGTTGTGTTCAAAATGTATAATTTTTGTTTTGAATACTTTGATGAGGCTTTTATTAAAAAAGAGGATAGATCCCCTAATGAGGTACATAGAAGTGAGGATTAAAATTGTTCGAATGAGATCTCCATTGATCCTATTCCTATTTCATCCTCCTCCACAACCTCTTCAATTAACCTTTACCATATGGTGTGTGCATGGTTACCTTTATGTTCCACTATTTGCAACATTGATACACCTAGAATTTTATATCCTAAACCTTTGTTGATGGTAAAATGATGTCCTCGAATAACAATTAAGGGTAAACCTAGAGATCCTTTGGATTTCTTTGATAATACAGATTCTGTTTCAGATGCTTATCGGACACAAAATAACCATCAACCTAATGTTATGATTTCTTTACCTCCTTCCCAACCTATGCTTCCACAAGTTCCTAGGTTGCCATCTTCCTTTAAGGAGTATGACTTAGTAGAACAATTATGTCCTACTCATGCTAATATATCTTTATAGGAATTGTTTCAAACTTCCCAACATATCATGAGGCATTGAAAAAGGCTTTATCTACCCTTCCTTCTTCACCTCCTAACCGAGAGAATATTAATTTCTTTTTGGAGTGCATGCATACTATGTGTTTTGTACCTCCTATTGTGTTTATCGATGATGATTTACCTTCTGTTGAGGTGCAGAATCAATATGATGCTCTTATGGTTGTTGTTTCTATTAATCAGAGTATCATTCATAGAACATTAATTGAAAATGGATCTGGACTTAATGTTTGTAGCATGGATATGATTAAGGAAATTAAGGATGATCTTACAACTATTCAACTACATAATGTCCCTATTCATGGATTTGATAATATTGCAAAGAGAACTTTGGGCATTATTATGTTCCCTGTTAAAGTTGGTCCAATTATTCTAAATCCACCTATTCATGTTATGCTTGGACCTCTCAAGTATAATCTTCTTTTAGGTAGACCTTGGTTACATAATATGCATGCAGTTCCTTCTACTTTTCATCGCAAGGTTAGGTTCATTTATAAAAATCTGATGTATACGCTACATGTAGATGATGCACTGAATCCTTACTTAAATGCGGAATATACTAAAGTTTATAAACCTCTCCAACCAAGTAAAGAACCTGAAAGGCCACCTAAGATTAAAAAAATTAAAGCTCCATCTTCTTCTTTGACTGAGGATGATTGGAGAACATTAGACTGTAATCCTTCTTTTACTGGAGAATACAAAGTTTCTGATTTGGAATTCATGAAACAACAAAGTGGGTTTGAAAAACACATTTTTACTCCTTCCTCACTTTCTACAGAATTAAAATGTAACTTTGTTCCTATTTTGATTGAAGAAACAATTGAAACAATAAAACCTGATTGCTATGATATTATGACATATGTCGGTCCTTGGACTCCATTTGATATGGCTGATAGATTTGGTTTTGGTTATCATCTGCTCAAGAAACCAGGATTTAATGGGAAAGGATGTGATAAATATGAACAAGGTATACAAGTACCTTTGGACAATGAAATTTATGATTATACATATGGATTGGGGTTCAATCCTTACAAACAACCATTGGATTTTCCTATCAATGTTAATCATATATGTGGTGGACATTTGAAGTTAGTTAAACCGCTCCTCCTTGACATGAATCAAAAACCTATCTTGGATATTTTTCCTGAAGCTGAAGCCTTAGCAGATGTTTTTGGAGTTTATGAGGATTTACCTACGTTTCATCATAAAAGACATAAGCATTATTGTCTAAATACAAAAGCTTATTTTGGAGAACATGATGAACAAAATATTTCTTCTTTACCAATGGATTCTCTGATACAAAGTAATTTGCTAATAACTAAGACTGTTGAGGTTCAAATGGATGAAAATGACTCTAAGAAGATGATAAAAATTGGGAAATATTTGAATTAAGATGAATGTGATCAGTTAGTTTCCCTTTTACTTGAATTTAAGGATTATTTTTCTTGGACATATTCAAATATGTCAGGTATAGATTCTAAGATTGTTACTCATAATATTGTTCTCAAACCAAATGTTAAATCTGTGAAGCATAAAATATGAAAGATGAATCTAGGAATTACTTTATTAGTTAAGGATAAAATTGAAAGATTATTGGATGCTAGATTCATCCGCTCTATTGATTACTCAGATTGGATTTAAAACATTGTACCTATTTCAAAAGGAGAAAATAAGATAAGAATGTGTACTAACTTTAGAGATTTAAATAAAGCATCCTTAAAAGATGATTTCATGTTACCTAATGTTGATATGATTGTGGATGTAACAACATGTCATGCTTTATTATCTTTTATGGATGGATTTTCTGGCTATAATCAATTTTTTATTCATCCTAAAGATCAATTTAAGACCGCATTTATAACACCTTGGGGAACATTTTGTTGGGTCATGATTCCTTTTGGATTAAAAAATGCAGCAGCAACTTAACAACGAGCCATGATTTTGTTTTTTCATGATTACATTCATAAGATTCTTGAGGATTATGTGGATGATATCTTGGCAAAATCTATACAAAGAGAAGGTCATGTTAGTATTTTACGACAGATATTTGAAAGGATTAGAAGTTACAATATGAGATTGAATCCTAAGAAATGTGTCTTTGGAGTTGATTTTGATAAATTATTAGGGTTTATAATCTCTAAGTGAGGCATATAGGTAGATACTAAAAATATTGAAGCTATTGTTAATATGCCTCCTCCTAAGAACAATTCTCAGTTATGAATTTTACAAGGAAAAATTCAATTTGTTTGTCGGTTTGTTTCCAACTTAGCTGATAGAACTATTCCTTTTACTTCCTTTCTTAGAAAGGATACCACTTTCTCTTGGAATAAAGAATGTAAGCAATCCTTTGAGAAATTTAAGGAGTATCTCACCAATCCTCCTATTTGATAAACCCTTTTATCTATATACTTCAGCCACTCCAAATGTGGTGAGTGCATTGTTGGCTCAACATGATAGTGAAGGTAAGGAAAGACCCATGTACTACATTAGTCAGACTTTACTCAATTATGAAACAAGATATATACAGATTTGGAAAGACAATTTTTAGCTTTACTTTATGTTTCTCAGAAACTCAGGCATTATCTATTAAATGTTTAAGTCAACGTGATTGTTAAATTTGATCCTTTGAAACATCTTTTCTGAAAAACTGATCTCTCTCTCCGTCTTGCAAAGTGGGTGATTTTACTTACAAAATTTTATATTAATTTCATTTCTCAAAAGTGAATTAAAGGACAAGCTTTAACAAATTTTTTAGCTGAAGCTCCTTCTCCTCATTCCAATACATGCTTTACTTCAATATAATTCCCTGATGAAAAGTTTATGTGCAAGATCATGGTATGCCAAACTAGGCCCTTAAGTGGCAATGAAAATTTAGAAAAATTAGGTTTAGGCAAGTTGACATAAAAATTTGAACAAGTTATAAATATTATATCAAAAATATTTAAGAAGATAATATGTAGAAAATTGAATTTAGTTTCTAAGATACTAGGCCTTTTTTGAAAAATAATTATTCTATATGTTGAGAACTTCAAATTTCAATGTAGAAGTATGAAAATTTTAGGAAAAAATAAGAAGTAGGTGTATGTTTGACCACCTTAAACACAATAAAATGATAATTTTTTTTGACAAGATTCTAGATATAAGTAGTAGACTCATGTCCGGATGTGACATATTTTTTTGTAATTTTTTCCAAGTAAATAATTAATTATGATTTTTCTTCTACAACTTTTCCAGAATACAAAAACTCTTGTATCTGACCACGTTAACTTAGTCTAAAATTTATCAAATTGAATTTTTTTTCTTGTAGTAGGAAAAGCATAGAATGTGACACATGTTTTGGATTTCAAAAATGTTATACAGTTTGAAAGTTATAGCTATTTTTCAATATGTCTATCAATTAGGACTAGAAAGATAACAAGTAGGTGTATGTCTAACCACATTAAACAAAATCAAATGATAATATTTTTTTATAAGATCCTAGATAAAAGTAGTAGACTCATGTCTGGATGTGATGTCTATTTTTTTGTATTTTTTTCCAAGTAAATAATTAATTGTGATTTTTCTGCTACAAATTTTCCCAAATATAAGAACTCTTGTGTCTGACCTCCTTAACTTAGTCTAAACTTCATCAAATTGAAAGAATTGTTTACTATTATTGTATTAGGTGAAGCATAGAATGTGATGTATATTTTAGATTTGAAAAATGTTATATTGTTTGAAACTTATAGTTGTTTTTCAAAAAGTCTATCAATCAGGACTTCTTTTTCACATCCCCACGTTTTGGCATACCATGATCCTCCACATACCCAAAACATTCTAGCTATTAAACATGATGATGTTTGGGAGTTATATTTTGATGGATCTAGATGTAAGACAGGATCTGGTGTTAGCATTATCTTGATCCCTCCTACAAAAAATCTGATCCATCTATCAAATAAATTGACTTTTCCCTGTACTAACAATATTGCAGAGTATGAAGCTCTTATAGTTGGATTATGATTAGCTTCATCCCTTAACATTAAAAAATTGGAAATTTATGTAGATTGAAAATTAATTGCGGAATAGATTAAAAGAGGTTATTAGACTAAGAATGATAAAATGACACAATATAGAGATTTGACTCTTGATGTTGTTTCACAATTCTCTTCTTATGTGATTCAAACTTTACCTAGGAAAGATAATAGACATGTGGATGCCATGGAAAGCACAGCTTCTTTGGTTTGTCTTGAGAATAATGCTAAAAAATTTCAATTTACTATACATACTATTAAAAACCTTACAATTTCTAATAAAGTTACCTCTAATTGTTTCAATTTGCATTTAGATGAATGGTATTCTCATATCTTTCATTTTTTGAAAGATAGTACTTTTCTTGAATCAGAAACAAGGAAAATGTGTAATCATATTAGGAAGCTTGCTGCATGTTATATCATTTTAGGAGATACACTTTACAAGCACTCTTATGATGGTTTGCTATTAAGATGTCTTGGTAGAATTGAAATTCCAATAGCTTTGGTAGAATTTCATTCTAGTTCTTGTGGGGGACATTTAGGTGGAAAATCTTTAGTCAATAAACTTCTTAGAATGGGATATTATTGGCAAATAATGGAACAAGATTCTTTCATGTTTGTTAAGAAATATCCTCAATGTTAGCAACATAGTAATTTGATTCATGCTCCTGCTCACGAGCTTCATAATCAAGTTACTCCACGACCATTTCATCTTTGGGGTTTTGATCTTATTGGAAAAATCTCACCAACTTCTTCTCAAGGACATACATACATCCTGATAGCTAAAGATTACTTTACAAAGTGGGTGGAAGCTATCCCTCTCCATTCAACTACTGTGGATTTTGTTTGTGATTTCATTCTTAACATTATAACATGATTTGTCATTTCTTTGATGATAGTTTCAGATAATGGTACCTCTTTTAAGAATAAAGAAGTCACAAAATTCTTGGAGAAATATTGAATTAAACATAGATTTTTTACTCATTATCCTCAATCTAATGGTCAAGTTGAAGCATCAAATAAAGTTATTGAAAGAATTCTGAGGAAAATAGTTAATAAGCATGCGAAAGATTGGCATACCCAACTTACCTATTCTTTATGGGCTTATAGGACTAGTGTTTGTACTACCATAGGTACTTCTCCTTATAATCTTGTCTATGATACTAATGCTATTATGCCTTTAGAATTGGAAATACCTTCTTTACATGTTTCATTTAATGGGATAATTGACAAGGATAGATTTTCGAGAACAACGATTACAAAAATTAGAAATGTTGGATGAACAATGAATAAATTCTTTGGAACATATAAAGGCTTATCATTAATCACTTCAGAAGCAGTATAATCATAAGGTAATTGAATGATCATTTTCAGTGGGTGATTTAGTATTATATGAGAATCAAAGAAATGTGAATGCTTTACTTGGTGAAAAAGGAAAGTTTAGCTCTAATTGGCTTGGACCTTTTGTTGTAATTGAGGAATTTGGTTTAGGTGCTTACAAAATTGCTGATATGGATGGTGTGCCTTTTAAGGAACCTATCAATATTATGCATCTCAAATGTTATTATCCATAGTGCATCTTTCTTTCCTTGTGTATTTATGTATTCCTTATAAAATAGTTATGTTTTTTCTATAGGTTATGTGATTTTAGAAAATTACATTTGAATACATTTATAAACGTTCTTTCTTTCTATTAAGTTTTATGTTATTCATGAAAATATAGTAATCAATCACAGAACTAAATCACAAAGAGATTTTTTCATTTATAAATTATTTTGAGTTTGATACATATGTGGCACAAGGTCCTATCTACTACTCTCTCTATCTCTATGCTCTGATGGCTAATGGCTCCCAAATCTCTTTGATCTATGCTGAGAAGATGAAGATCTATGTTTGGTAGTCCATGAGTGGCTCCTCGATATGCTAAGATCATATATGCACTCCTATGATCTCTATAGGTCAGCCATCAGCCTCTCTTCTCTCTCTCTCTACATAACCTCAGCTCTCACTAGACACACACAAAGATATCAGCATGCCTGTTGGGATCTCTGTGACCAATGGGTAACTCTCAATTGCTAGCTGGTAGTTGATAGGATAGACATGTATCCTTCAAGGCCTCAGATACAAAGCTCCTCCACTCTGCTATGATAGTTGTATAATTAAAACATATTTATCTTTTAGTACTTTTTCTTCACAAATTAAGTTAAATATTTATATCAAATGCATGTTTTATACTTGGATCTCCCTCCTGGGTATCAATGAAGGGTCTAGATGGTGGGGGCATGGAGTGACTACTCTCTCCATGCTTGCTATATTTAGGTCTCAAAGGTGGTGTCTCTTTATGGGTGCGTGGAAGTCATCATGATCTCAGTGGTGATGCATGAACAACATGCACATCCGCATGGGTACTATCAGTTGGGGGAATCTCATCTCCTCTCTCCTCTATTCTATCCTCCTCCATGGGGTTTCCCACAAAGATGGGCCCCTCCTCATATCTATGATCCTCCTCCTCCTCCTCTAGTATGGTGCTATCTTGACATGTCCTCTCTGAAAGGCCTGGATCACCTGCAGGATAGTCATCAAGGAAAATGGGGTGGGTTCCCTTTAGACTCCAGTGTCTAATGTAGTCTCTATTGATACTTGAATAGGACACATCAAGGGATACCTCTATATCCTCTGTCTCATCTGTATCACTATCTATAATGTCTGCTACTAATGGTTGGTGTATAGTGCTGGGTCTTTGATAGTATCTTGTCAGACGTGCGTACCGAGGTACTTCTCTAGGGACCCCCTATATAAGTCATAGTAGTATGGCATCACTATGTGACTCTGATGACCCTCTACCAGCTTGCACTATTGTGAGTGCCTCATTTGATGTCATGTATCTGGCCACTCTATGATGCGACAGTATGGTCTCCATATCACATCTATGCCTAGAACATAGTCTAGATGTACCTTCCAATAGAGGTAATCTCCTTGTTGCCAGACATCTCTTACTGGATAAGAAAAGACTCTTAGTGTGCTAGCATCTATCATCATAGGAACACCCTGTGGTTGTGTAAATGTGAAATTCTTGAACAACCAAATCTATAAAAGTGTGCATACCATGAGACTCTAACACTAATATCTCACCAACTAACATAACTCATGGTATAGATGGGCTAGTATGTTGTGGCCCCATGTGAAGATAGTCCTATCACTCTCTATCTTATGTATGAGATGGTTAAATGGTGCTAAAAATATTGTACCCTTTGTGTCGAGTACTTCAAGCAAAGAAAGTATACACAACATAACCTTCCATGCCAAGGGTGTCAGACCTGCCAGTATGGCTGATAGGGTGATATGGTCTGCTCAAGTTTACATCTATGGAACCTTTCCTAAGAAATACTCTACATCTACATGGATATCCTCAGGACCCCACTGTACTCTTAGTTTGACATGCTCACCTCAAACTAGAAGTCACAGGATCCCATACACATCCTCCAGTGTCACTATGATCTCTCATGAGGGAAGATAAAAGGAACATGTGTCCTCATCCCAGCTCTCTATAAGAGATAATAAAATGGCTTGGTGAAGTCTCATATGTGGTAGGACTATTACCTAGTACATTCATACATCTCTCAACAACTATATCTCATCCCCGCTCAGCTCAGATAGTCTCTCTCTAATAATCACTAGTGGCCCTCCAAAGGGGTGCTCTCAGAGATGAACCAGGTCTTGTAAGCATAAACTAACATCATATCAGAACTATAGAATCACAAAACTATAAATCAAACTTGACTAGGTTAAGGTTGACCTTTGTTAGGTTGAGGTCAACCTTCCTAGGTCAAGGTCAACCTTTTTGGGTCGAGGTCGACCTCACTCCATAATAGGTGTAGACCTTCCCAATTCATGTCGACCTTTAAGGGTCAAGGTTGACATAACTAGGTTAGGGTTGACCTTTAAGGTTCAGGGTCAACCTTGCCTATAAAAACATGAATTTGAGATTATATAAATTAACAACAATAAAGTTACCTTAGGAAGTGGATGTCCGCTGCCCAGGCACTGTCTTAGGAGCTCCATTCATGTCACTTGAAGTTCTTCTCTGCTCAACATCCCACTTTCTCTCCTAAACTCTACAAATGGTAAGAATGAATAGGTATGAGCTATCTTCCCTTATTTATAGTTCAAATTTAGGGTTTTTATTAGGGTTTTTTTATGTTAAATTCTAATTTCCCTTCATACGCATTTAGATAGACATTCACTCTTTTCATCATAACTTGAGTTCGGTAACTCTGTTTTCAGTGTCATCAGTAGCATTGGAGTCATGATTCAAATATTTAACTCCTTGAATCAGTTTATGAAGGATATTAATCCTTTTAAGTGGTTTAGGAAAAGGCTTTTCTAAACAAATTGCATATCCAGTGTATAAGGCTATCCTTATCACCCTGTTTCACCCTTGAGAAGTAGAAACCCGAAACAAGGGGGAATAAAGGGCTCTATGCACTTCTCAATTTAATTTTACTAAGTCTTAGGTGATTTATGGATTTTCATTAACCTTGTGTGCTATAGGTTGTAGGTACTAATGGTATTTTGCAAGATCTCTACATTGAGGACTTGGTTATATCCTTTTTATTTATTATGACGTTTTCTTACTTTACCTTGCATATTCATGTAGTGTCATATCTAAGCTAAAGTGGGGGATAAACATATCATCTTAAAATGGAAGAACTTCCATTTTGGTAGGTTTATCACCCTCATTTAGTACATTTTCATGATAGATTTGCATTTAGGATGCATTTGCACTTAATTCTTCATTTGTAGGTGAAATTAGGGTTAGGATCTCAAGGATTCTCTCTGATTTCCTTCTTTGTGGATTTATTTTCTAGGTAGGACCTACGTATTGGTGTTGGAAAAATAGTCAGCACTCCCCTCAAGATTCATGACATGGCTTAACTACCTCCGGTGTCTTCTATAAGTCTAGTGGTTGTATCGGGCATTAACAGGTAGATCTTTTGGTGCAATGACAACTACTACTTGTAACAAGTGGTATCAGAGCTTGGTCATAGGTTTGAATCCCCTTGGGTAACGCTAAGGGGGAGATTGTTGGAAAAATAGTTAGTGCTCCCCTCAGGATTTGTGACATGGCTTAACTACCTCCTGTGTCTTCTATAAGTCTAGTGGTTGTATCGGGCATTAACAGGTCAATCTTTGGTGCAATGACAACTACTACTTGTAACAATTGGTCCTCCTAGCCTTCATCACATCTCTTCTAGGCCTCTGTGCCTATTTTTGACATTCTATCATGTTCTCCCATCATTCTAAGTCTCTGGACAACCCAAAAAATTCTATTATTTCTATGTTGACTGGCCTGAAACCTTTGGTCAGGGTCGAGGTTGACCCTGACCTTTGTTAGGTTTTGGTCTCCACTTCCAAATTTAGATCATAGCAGGGCTTGAAATTAAAAATGGGCCTCTGGATATGAATGCAGAAGGATTTTTATTCAAAATTCATTTAATTATTTTCCCTCCTTAGTTGGTTATTGTGATTGGACCATAATTTGAGGTGAAACTTGAATTAAGGGCCCTTGCATTGCCTGAGGAGCCTTTCCTTGAAATCTCTATATAAGAACTCTCTTTTTCCTTCATTTTGATAAGTCATGAGAAGCTACAAATGAGGAGCTACAAGTGATGATGAGGAGATGATGATGCAAGATTGCAAGAGGATGATATAGAAGATCAAGATATTGATGATGCCTTGATGCAAGAAAGCATTTTGTGGACATTAATTTGGATAAAGAAAGATTCCTTCTTCCTTGATCTACCATTTTCAACATTCAAGCATTCAAAAGATACAATCATGGGGTAGCAACTAGGGATTGTGAGTTTGGTAGGAATACTTTAGCCTTGGGGCTTGCTATTCTTTCTTTATCATATTCAAATCTATGCATTTCTCTATCATTTCAATTCATGCTAAGGTTTCAATCTAGAGGATTAGATCTTGGCATTGGACATTCAAAGCTCTTCCTATGAGCAACACACACACATTCTATTACATCCAACTATTCATGGAGGTGGAGATCACCAAAATGGGAGTTTGACTAAGGAAAAACCATATATAGCCACCCCAAAAAACCATTTTCAGATATCTACAGTCATTTTTTCAGAAGTTGCAGAGAAAATCTAGATACCTTTTTTGGCAAACTTCCAGGATCTACGAACAAAATTTCCATCAGAGCAGTGTAGGTCAAGGTCGACCCGACTTAGAAAAAGAAAAGATTTCTATCTTTTCTCTGTCTCTGTAATTATGTTCCAGATCTGGTTGTAGAATTTTTGGAAACTCAGTACAGACAGTAGAAAATAGGTATTTCCAGATCTACTATGTTCTGAGGTATGTATTTTATTTTATCTGATTTCATTATTCCTTGAAAGCATTTCCAGATTTATATTCCTTATCATTAGATTTATATGTATGTGTGAAATATTGGTTTAGGGTCTCTTTTATGTGCATTGTTCTAAACCCTATCCACATATTTTTACCACATTACAATAATTATATAGTTAAATTCAATATATATTAATGTTAATAATTTTAAAAATTATACATGAATGATGTATAATAGCAATTTTAAAAAAAAGAAAATGGGATATTATTTTAACACCACTCCAAATACATTTTAGGATAAATAATTTAGCAATTCTTTATATTTTCTTATCCTAGTTTTAAGGATACTCATTATTGCATTTTTTTATCCATGATTTATGAATAAAACTATTGTTGTTCCTTTTCTTTTTTCTTTGAGGAAGATTATATCTTTTGTAAATTCATGTAATTTATACTAAATGGAACAATTTATTTTTATTCTTTCTGTAAATTTTTGCTCTTTCATTTGCAAGCTTTTTTCTTTACATTTTAGCTAGATCCATATTTCATATTGTGATTTACAGATTTAGTGGAACACATTGTTGCTACAAAGGAGCATACTCAATTTCTTTTGTAGGTACTAAAAATTAGAACTTATAAAGAATGGAATTTATAGCCTCAACAAATCTAATGCCATATAACTATCAATAGAAGCTAAAGATTTTGCCTCAACCCAGAACTAGAGGCTTGTAGGTTGAACCAAACTCTACAGTTAATAAATACAAATATTTAAACCACATGGGTGGGGCCTTCAGTATTCTATGCTTATCGATGTCTATAGAATTATTGTTTAATGTAAAAGCATGCATAACGAAAAACCAAATTTGAACTATGTTGGAATCTCTTATTAGGAAGCAAGATGAGATGCAAGATACAATATTAAAAATGAGATCAACTCATTAAATCCAAGTAGTTTTCAAAATGCTCAATCCTTCTTCAAAAAGTTCAAGGCCTTATTAATTCACCTTAAAGGATATATAATTGAAAAATTTATGCATGAAAATAAACTAATTCTTTTTATTTTGTCAAAATTGGATCTAGAATATGCAATATTTACCTCCACTTTTTCACATGGTGAAGCTTAAAACTAGAGAAATATGGACTATGTCCACACTCAATGCTCTTATTTAGTCTTTGATACATAAGTAGGATAAAATCATAAGAATGGGTACATTAAAAAGTTCTAAATCTCATGAACTTGACGTGCATACAAGTGAGAAGAAAAAAATCCAACAAGACACAAATGCTCCTAGGAAATAAAGAAATCTAGAGGAAAAGGAAAAGGAATTGGTTAATACTTTCAATGTCATTTCTACAATTACAAATGAAAGTAAAAGAATTTATCAAGATTATAAGAAATTATAACAAGGTGATCCCACAAAGCTATGTCCCACTTTTAGTGACGAATAAAATCGGCGTCATGGGGAAAAATAAAATTTTAGAGTCTTCATGCGAAGTGGTGGACCCACTTTGTGTGAAGTACCCTACACAAGGGGCTTCACACGAAGACCCCCCTTCACGTGAAGTACCCTACGCAGGATACTTCGTGGGAATGGGGTCTTCACATGAAGCCCCTTTGGGCCGGATTTCGTTATATATTTCCAACGTTTGTTTTTTATTTGTCATTGTCACTATTGGATTTTGCGGACCCCAGGCCTTGGAGCAAAGCACGTCAGCACATCAGCATGTCAACATCTCCCGAGAATTTTTGACATCTTCAGATTGTTAGCAGTATCAGGTGCACACATTTTTCTCCATCTTTATTGTAAATTATATGTTTTATATTTATTTTAGTTAGTTATTTGTTTTAAATAGTTTTTTATTTGTACAAATGTTAGAAAAGTGTAGTTAAATATTATCTAATATGTTAGAAATTGATAGTATAATGTTAGAAAATCGTAATTAAATATTAGAGAATGATAGAAATATTAAAAATCATAGTATAAATGTTATAATATGTTAGAAAATGGTAGAAAATCATAGTAGTTTGTTAGCAACTGTTAGAAAATATTTACAAAACATTAGAAACGGTAGTAGAAATGTTAGAAAATGTTAGAAAATATTAAGATCTTATAGAAATTATTAACAATATTTGTTTTTAAATTTCAAGTTTAAAGTTGTAAATATTAGGAATCTCTCTCTCTCTCTCTCTCTCTCTCTCTCTCTCTCTCATGTACACACATTTTAAGTAAATTTAGTAAATATTAGTTAGTTATTTGTTTTAAATAATTTTTAGTTTGTAGAAAACTTAGAAAATCATAGTTAAATTTTTTAAAATGATCTAGTAGTATGTTAGAAAATGTTAAAAAATTGTAGTACAGTAAGTTTCTAGGACCCTTATTCCTCCCTTATGACATATTAAGACACTTAGGATCCCTTAGGAATCTCAAGATCTTATAATAAACATTAGGATGTCCTATGACCCATTGATGTACATGTTAGGTTCCATTAATACATAAAATGACTCATTGTTTCCCTCAAGGTTCCTTAAGACATATTCTAGGATGAATTAATGTAACATATGATCTTTT
Source organism: Chamaecyparis obtusa (assembly GCA_027943335.1). Lineage (NCBI taxonomy): Eukaryota > Viridiplantae > Streptophyta > Pinopsida > Cupressales > Cupressaceae > Chamaecyparis > Chamaecyparis obtusa. The sequence continues at coordinate 111,013 of BSBK01009118.1, forward strand.
AGGACCTATTATGAGGCCTACAACCCCTTAAGACATTATAGGACCATTACATATCACTTATGACACCTTAAGACACATAGGACCCCTTAGGACCCATACGACCCATTATTATATCTTAAAATGTTCTAGGACACATTAATCTATCTTAGCTTCTATTAATACATATGAAAACCCATCATTGCCCACAAGAACCCTTAAGATAGACTAGTATCAATCAATGTAACCTAAGATCCCTTAGACCACTTATCACATCTACGAACCATTAAGACTGTTGGACTCCCTTATGACATTTTAAGACATATATGACCCATTTAGATTATCAAGACCCATTAACATATCTTAGGTTGTCCTAGGACACATTTATGTATCTTAGATTGAATTAATATCATATGAGGATCCACTAATGTAACCTAGGACCCCTTAGGACCTCTTATGTTACCCCCAACCCCTTAAGACACTCTACCTGACCCTTATCCATCCCTTACATTATCTTAAGACACATCTAGGACCCATTTTTACCCATGACCCCTTAAGACACTCTAGGACCACTTATTGCACCTATGACCCATTAACATTATAGGACTCTTATATGGATCCCTTAGGACCTCTTATGTTACCTATGACCCCTTAAGACACTCTAGGACCCTTATCTATATCTTAGGACTTCTTATGTTACCCGCGACTCCTTAAGACACTCTAGGACCACTTATTGCACCAATGACTCATTAACATTCTAGCACTCTTATCTAGATCCCTTATGAAATATTAATAGAAATATGAAACCTTAGGACCCCCAAGACCCATTAGAGAATCTTAGGATATCCTAGGACCACTTAGATCACTTATCACATCTACGACCCATTAATATTATTGGACCATTATACATCCCTTATGACATTTTAAGACATATATGACCCATTTGGATCTTGAAGACCCGTTAACATATCTTAGGTTGTCCTATGATACATTTATGTATCTTAGATTCAATTAATACATACGAGGATCCACTAATGTAACCTAGGACCCCATAGGACCTTTTATTTTACCCATGACCCCTTAAGACACTCTAGGGCTCTTATCTATACCTTGGGATCTCTTATGTTACTCACGACCCCTTAAGACACTCTAGGACCCTTATCTATAGCTTATGACATATTATGTTACCCAAAACCCCTTAAGACACTCTAGGACCACTTATGTTACCCACGACCCCTTAAGACACTCTATGACTCTTATCTATACTTTAGGACCTCTTATGTTACCCATGACCCCTTAATGTAGGATGAATTAATGTAACCTATGATCTCTTAGGACCTATTATGAGGCCTACAACCCCTTAAAACATTCTAGGACCATTATGTATTGCTTATGACATCTTAAGACACATAGGACCCCTTAGGACCCATACGACCCATTATTATATCTTAAAATGTCCTAGGACACATTCATCTATCTTAGCTTCTATTAATACATATGCAAACCCATCATTGTCCACAAGAACCCTTAAGACATACTAGTATCAATTAATGTAACCTAAGATCCCTTAGACCACTTATCATATCTATGACCCATTAACATTGTTGGACTATTATACATCTCTATGACATTTTAAGACATATACGACCCACTCAGATCATCAAGACCCATTAACATATCTTAGGTTGTCCTAGGACACATTTATGTATCTTAGATTCAATTTATATCATACAATGATCCACTAATGTAACCTATGACCCCTTAGGACCTCTTATGTTATCCCTGACCCCTTAAGACACTCTACCTAACTCTTATCCATCTCTTAAATTATCATAAGACACATCTAGGACCCATTGTTACCCATGACCCCTTAAGACACTCTAGGACCACTTATTGCACCTATGACCCATTAACATTCTAGGACTCTTATCTGGATCCCTAGGACCTCTTATGTTACCTATGACCCATTAAGACACTATAGGACCCTTATCTATATCTTAGGACCTCTTATGTTACCCATGACCCCGTAAGACACTCTAGGACCACTTAGACAACTTATCACATCTATGACCCATTAATATTATTGGACCATTATACATCCCTTGTGACATTTTAAGACATATATGACCCATTCAGATCCTGAAGACCCATTAGCATATCTTAGGTTGTCCTATGACACATTTATGTATCTTAGATTCAATTAATACATATGAGGATCCACTAATGTAACCTAGGACCCCTTAGGACCTTTTATGTTACCACGGCTACTTAAGACACTCTAGGACTCTTATCTATACCTTAGGACCTCTTATGTTACCTACGACCCCTTAAGACACTCTAGGACCCTTATCTATAGCTTATGACATCTTATGTTACCCATGACCCCTTAAGACACTCTAGGACCACTTATGTTACCCACAACCCCTTAAGACACTCTAGGACCCTTATCTATAGCTTATGACCTCTTATGTTACCCATGACCCCTTAAGACACTTTAGGACCCTTATATATAGCTTATGACCTCTTATGTTACCCATGACCCCTTAAGACACTCTAGGACTCTTATCTATACTTTAGAATCTCTTATGTTACCCACGACCCCTTAAGACACTCTAGGACCCTTATCTATAGCTTATAACATCTTATGTTACCCAAACCCCTTAAGACACTCTAGGACCACTTATGTTACCCACGACCCCTTAAGACACTCTAGGACCCTTATATATAGCTTATGACCACTTATGTTACCCACGACCCCTTAGGAAACTCTAGGAATCTTATCTATACTTTAGGACCTCTTATGTTACCCATGACCCATTAAGACACTCTAGGACCCTTATCTATAGCTTATGACATCTTATGTTACCCATGTGTGTGTGAATTTTGTACCTAGCTGTAGACACAACACTTCAATAAAATATTAGAGGTTAGCAAAAATCAAAATATGCAAATAAGAACAACATAGCTAACCAGGTGATTTACTACCTTCTAGTAGGTGCGAGTATGGTATTCTCAGATTAGACTGAGATCAGTGACAATGCAACACCTAAATAGAGGATTTAAATGATGAAAGCAATAAAATATGAATGCAAATTAATCTTTTAAAAAAAAAAAATTGATGCAATAAGATGAGAAAAATTGATAATAAATTAATCTAAATGGATTGAAATGATATGCAAATTAAGCTAACAATTATATGAAATATGAAACTAGAATGAATTGAAAACAAGATTGATCTCACAAAATGATGATTCGCAAGAAGTTTGATGATTCCTTTGATGTCAATTCGCCGGAGTAAGTATGCAAATTTTGTGGATGATTTGTAAAGAGCTAAGCCTTGATTTTATAGAAATCCAGGGCTTGAGGGTGCATGGAAAAAGTCATAAATCACTCTTGATGAACTCAGGTTGATTTTTGAGTTAACAAGAAATTAGAAATAGATAACTCATAAAATCATGCAAGAACAACTTTTTAACTCAAATCAGAATTTTAGATCAACTTTGAACTCAAAATAGATGTTAAGTTTCGAAAAGATAACAACTTGAATTGATTTTCTGATTTAAAGTTTATCTGCTCTTTAAATATGAACAAATAATCATGAATTAATTAAATAAATAAAGTGATTTATCTTCAATTTAACTGATTTTAAATTTAAAAATAACTGATTTGTGGGTTAATCAATTATTTTAATCAAACTTTTATTCAAAACTATATTATTAAATATTGACAACTTGGATTTAATCAATTAAATAAATATTTAATCAATTATTTGTAGGAGATTTGATTTATTATCAAAATTAAATAATATAATTAGGAATAAATAGAATTAAATCTAATTAAATAATTAAGTCACATAATTAAATTAATTAATTAAATATTCAAAATATTCAATTAATGAAACTTTAGAATAAATAGGATTCATTGCCAAATAATAATTAAATTAAAGATAATTAGAATAAATAGGAATATTGCTAAGAATATCCCCTGATGCAAAATTTATGATAAAATCAATTAGGATTTTGATAATGTGTAGATGTGCCTTAGGTTAGGACTTTGATGTCGATTTTGTTCAAATTGTAGATGTAGGAGGTTGATGAACCTATAGCCTATTTTTGGGGTATTACATTTTGCCCCTCTTTGAATCACTGTGCAAAGCATAGTGGTTCAAAGAATAGTTTGTGTCTGATATACATATGAAACTGATTTGAAAGGTTAAAGATTGAAAGATATCGACCTAGGCCCAGAATGACCAGGAATCGAGATGATGCTAGCTATATCAACAATGAACTGGTGATTACAAAAAAGTGCCAAAACGCTCGATTCTAAACCTTATGATTGTGAAGAAGTGAGTGACCAATTCTAGACTTCAATGTCCTTGTATGAATCATATTGGTATCACATCCTGAAGCCATCAGTTACGAAGAACCAAGGAAATAACACTAATGAATTGATAGTTACAAAAGGCTGATCCAGTTTACAAGATAGATTTGGATAGTACATGAATCTGATATGCCCCAAGAGATGATAGATTTTCCCCAAGCGATGAGGAATTTAGATGAATCAGCAACTAGACGTGGTTGTTGTCTTGATTACTGAGGAAAGATTGATTGATATAATTGAGTTACATACTTTGAATGATGTGCAATGCCATGCCCCCTTCAGGATTAAAAATTGAAATCTAACAACAAAAGTGAGTGTTTATAGTTTAGAAGCATGTTAATTGATTTGAGAAGTGGTTGTAGATGTTTGAGAATGCATTCTACATCATTTAGAGGTCCAGAAGACCAAGTTTGACTAGATTAAACCATGAGTTGACCATAGTTGACCAAGTTGAAATTTTGATAGTTTGATGTAAGATAATCGGTTAAGTTGAATTTTGGATTTCTTCGATGATTGAAGGTTGAATATGCAAGCAATTTATAATATAAATGATCTCAAATTTTGATTTTGATCCCGAAAAAGGATTCTACTTGCTATTTCGTTGGAGGAACCTTCATACAATGCTCATTCCTTGTGTCATATTTAGCATTTTTGGTGTTGAAGAATTGTTTAAGTGTTAAAGCAATTTGTGAGATCATGCAAAGTGCAAAATGAAATGCTGAATGAAATACAAACCTAGGACCTAGGACCTAGTCACTAATCATGTGTCGATCATTTGTCATCATTGAATTTTAGGTAACCGGATAAATAAATATAATGCCCACTAGTTATGAAACCATAGACATATGAATATCAATTTGTATGTGTAGGAATCAATACAACACCCACTAGTTAGGCAACCATGGATATATGAATAATGATTTTGTGTTCGAAATGTCGGATTAGATATAAGCACCAAGGCACAAACACCAGGATGACTTGAATATCATGTCCATTTTGATATAGCAATTTGTATAAGCATCAGAACATAGACATCATAATGACTTGAATATGCCTTGCATGAACAAACACATCAAACAGTCAAGAGAGCATTCTAAATCCAATGTGAATTACCCGTAGTCAGAGAAAACTTTAGTGGCGATTATTCACCATTTGGCAAATTTCACCCATCGGCATCTCATGATTTCGCAAATAAATTGCCCATATGGGACTGACCCCATCGTCCCGCATTTATGAAGATTGGGTCCATTGCCTGGGTCCATCGCCAAATGCTATATTAAATTTTGTCCATTTCTTGCACATTTTCGCCAATGGCATATACGTCTTGGGCACGATATATTTTTAAAATTCACCTATAATTTCAACGCGGCCCCAAATGGACGGCCTATATTCTCTCATAGTTATATATAAATATTTTTTAGGTGGCCCCAACTTCGCCAGTTATTTTACTGACGTGTGTCTCAAACCGATGGGTTTTCGCCACCTTTATTAATCATACCAAGGTACTGGCAACCCATAATCACCTAAGAAATAACACAAAACATGTTATCATTACGTGGGCTTTTCCAAATATTTGGACACTGACCTAATACCTCCTGCCCAATTTTCCAAAAGAGATTAGTATAAATACATTCATACATCAGTGTTATTGTACACAATTTGGAATCTTGGATCAGTTCAATTTGATTGATAGCGAATTTTAGACTGTCTCACTATTGAGTCTCGACTGCTTTGGCGAGTCAAAGGTAAGTGATTATTATCACTAGGCTGGTAGCCAATCGAGATGTCGAACAAGAATAAGGGTAAGGCTCTGGCAGATGGGGAAAGCCAAGAGAGGCCAACAAAATGCAGAACCTTATCATCGTACTTTGGTCATGGTCGTGGAAATGTTTCTGGCCAAAATAGGGAAGCTAGTGTTACTTCATTACAAGAAGATTTTGAACCTGAGGCTGAACCTTCATGACATATTGAAGAAGTCAGCGAACCTGATATCTCAGATCACGATGAACTTGAAGAAGATTTTTAGTTAAATACCTAGAGTATCCATAATGATATAATTGACTTGGATGAGACTGAGAATGTCAGAAAAGATGATGGTGCAACTGCAGGGAAGAAAAGAAAATCCAAATCAAAGAATGATAGACTGTGGGATATGTCGAGGAATTTTAAAAAAGATTGGGTGTCAACATATCCATTCATTGAACTAGTGCCTAATCCAATTGAAAGGGAACCTCCGGTAGAATGCAGATGTAAGATTTGCAGCATGATAAATAAAAAGGAAAAGAGGTTGCAGCTAAAAATTGACACCATAGAAAATCATATTGGTAAAGTTTACGAAAAGAAAACCATAGATGGAGTTCAAAAATCAGTGATAAGATGGAAAACAAAGGAGGAATCTTAGCATGTTAGGAATGCAGAATTATATGAATTTCAGCATAATATAAAGATGAAGCCTGGTGAAGTTAAAGGCTCTATTGAAGCTTGTTTTGGAAAAGCATTGGAAGTAGAACTAATGGGAAAAGCTATTCAGTTAAGTGTTGTGTTTAATATTTTGAGCAGAGGGCGTCCAATGATAGACTACCCATCATTGAGTGCTTTATTACACTTTCTAAAAGTTTGTAACTATCCTAACAGTCACTGGTCAGTAAACAGTGGATGGGAATGGGCAAGTTGTCTTGCCGATGTTGAAAAAGAGGATTTGAAGGAAAAAATTAAAGAGTCAAATTTTATTGCATTGTCTTTAGACGAGGTCATAGCAGTAGACAATACTTCCTGGGTATGCATGCATGTTTATACTATACAGAATTTTGTTCGCCAAGCTCATCTACTAACTGTTGCTAAAATGAGGGATAATGCGACAACAGAAAATTTATTTCAACTAGTAAAGAGTTCTCTAATTCAATATGGAGGTATAGATGACATGACCATTGCCAAAAAGATGGTGTGTATTGGAGCTGATGGAGCTTCAGTAATGCAAGGCCATAGGGGTGGTCTTTGCACAAAGATACAATCTTCTTGTGCACCCTATGTTACTCCCATTCACTACATGGCCCATAGAATGAATCTAGCTTTTGGAGTTGTCAGCAAGCATGCTCCAGTACAAAAAATTGAAGTTTTAATCAAAGAGATCTACCAATACTTCTGTCGAAGTCTGAAACAATTCAGGGAATTTCAACACTTTGTTGAAGGACTAACCGATGGGAACAAGCTTCTTAAGGATAATGATACCAGATGGATCTCTTTGGATGGACCAGCACATCAAGTTTTTTTAGAATATCAATCATTTCTTGGTCTAATGAACTCAAGTCGTGACGAAGCAGGGCAACCAAAATTTCCTGCACTGTTGTCAATGTTAAGTAATGTAGAGACACTGTTAACATTAGCAGGTCTTCTCTCCATGCTTGAGGAAATGAGAAATTTAATGAAAAAGGCCCAGCAAAGAGCTATGTATATCGTAGAATATGCTGCACTCGGTAAGTTGACATGTGTGATGCTCAATAATCTCTATCATTTATTTGTTGATGAAGTAAAATTTGCCAGCTGGTTGAAAATCACAGATTTGGACAATCCTGATAACTTTTTAAAAATTGGTTCAAACGGGGGGTTATGTGTAGAAGTTCACGGAGTTGAGATACCAATGCACTACAATGCCAGGATCAAGTCTGAGGAACCAGGAAAGAACCCCAGGAGGTGAGTATCAAGTGTTAAAAGGGAAGACTTTACCAAGATCGTTGAGTTTGTAATAGCTTTAGTGAAGCACATTGCCTTTGATCTTTCCTCATAGATTAGAGCAAGATTCCCTCCAGTCAAACTACTTGAATCCATGGCTATTGTGTTTCCTCATTATTCGCGTATGAACAATCCAAAAGATTTTAAAAGTAGGCTACTAACTTTGATAGATCATTTTTGCAAAACCAAAGAGTTAGATGGAGTAACTCTAAATGGAATTTTAGATGCAAATCGTTTGAGAGAGCAATCAGCTCATTTTTCATGGACAATGAGGGAATAATTTAATCTTATGGAGAACCCTATGGAAGATGGATCGGTAACAAGGCTTTGGAAAAACCTAGCTGAGAGTGAATTGTTGATTGATTCAATATCAGAATATTTCAAGCTTGTTGAATTATGTCTAACCATGATATTGGGGTCGGTGGAGGATGAGAGAGTTTTCAGTGCTTTGGGATTCCTAAAGTCAAAGCTAAGAAACAAACTTGACAAGAATTTGGAAAATTGCTTGAGGCTCTATACATCCAGGTATGAAGTCAATACTTTTCCTTACGAAAGGGCACTGAAATTGTGGAGGAAGAAATGTCAAAGAAGAGGGGTGGGCAACATGTCAAACCAAAGTGGGAGTGGGAGTGGGAATGCCAGAGACAATTATGTCATTGACCGGGACCCATGTACTGGCACTGGTACTGCTAGCGGTGAACATCAGTTAAGCAGAGGTATGCAGAGTGAAGAAAACATATCAAAGAACCAAGGAAGCTATGAAGTTGATGTTGATGAATCTGACAATCTCAATGATGATATGGTGTGGTAGCTTGAAATTGAACCATTGTAGAAGTAGCACTGAAGAATTAGCATGTCCTAGGTATTTATTAACTTTTTCCCTGAAGTCTACTGTCAGTTTTTGTATTTCATCATCAATCATGCATATCCCAATGTCAAAAACATGAATGTGGTTGATAATGTCATCAAGATTCAAGATTCAATTCCACAATTAATAATTATTAATGGTTTTCATTCACAATATTCAGCTAATATGGTACAATTCTTGTATTTTTTTCATTATTTTGTTTGACAACATAGCAATTTGTATGTTACAATTCTTAGAGTTAGAAATACTGATTCTCATTAATTTAATTACAAATATGATACAATGTATCCATTCATTGATCAATACTAGTAAGAACACAACTCTCTGATTCTATTTACAAAAGTCAATGACTCAATTCCCATTGGCAATTTAGTAAGCCAATGATCCTGAATTCCCTTTTATAGAAACAAGGGAGCAACAATAGCTTCAAGTTGATTTGCCTAATGTGAAGTCTCAAAATCTAAATCAGTAAGACAACTACAAGACTACAAGTCTACAACATCTCTACAACTTTAGTTATACATTTCTGCATTTGACAAACCAGTTTAGTAAATTAGCATAGGCAATAGCATCTGCAAGACTGCAACATTGATCCTGTTCAAAAAGCAAAGTTCAAACTTGTTACTTTAAACTCAATTCTAGAGTCTAGACTGTAGTATGTAGGATAATATGAAAGACATAGAGATGATTGAAACTAAAAGTACTTTCACATACTATGATTCAAGATGATTTTGTAAGTTTCTGTAGTATGCTCCATTCTTCTTCGGTTGGAAGGGCAAAAATTTTGATGGTATGGTAAATGACCTGCATTCTCGTCAGAATTCCATACTTGGAAGAGCAAGTTTGAAGCAATGTTCCTTCCATTAGTGCATGCAAATTTGTGAATCTTTTGATGCACTTTGCAATGCCTTCATGAGTTCTGCCCTGAGGAAGGTTGCCTAAATCATAGGTTATTGTGTCCTCCAACTTTTGTTTGTAAGCTTCTCTTCCAACAAAACCCATTGTTGACAAATTAGGTCCAAGACTCGGTAAACCAAGAGATATCAATTTGGCTATTTTATTGTTCATCTTGGCGAGCTTTGGCCCAAATAAAGCAAGAACTTCTTCTGCTTCTGTTAGTTTTTGACATTTATGAAATACAGAGGTCACCTTTATTATTGAACCAATGCGGTCCTGAATTCCCTTGCTTGCCAATTGCCTATCAGCAATGATGTTGATTTCTTGCATAATTTGCTTTGCAGTTTTCTATCTTTGACCAAAACTTTTGTTCTCCTCAAGTTGCTCTTTCAGCTTCTCAAAAACATCTGTAAGAGATTCATAGAGTTCAAACCAATCACACAACCTATCAGTAGAAGACTTTATTCGCCCCCAGAAGTAATTTTTTATTTGTTGTACTGTATTATTTACATGGTCATTCAAGAAGTTTTCATAATTTTTAATAGTATTATTTGCCTTCTTTAGGTCTTCTTTCATTTCTAAGTACTGGTGTTCACTATGTTTTCTTATTTTCTGTACTTTCTCTTCCCAGTCTTTTGCTTTCTCTTCCCATTCTTTTGTTTGTACCCTCTCATTTTCCAATTCTTTCTTTAACTCATTGTTTACTTGTGCAGCATTCTCCAAGTTTTTGTATAAATTTACTGAAGAGGCTTTTTCATCCTGAAGGCTTTTATCCCTTTTTTCCAATTCTTTCTTTAACTCATTGTTTACCTGTGCAACATTCTCCAAGTTTTTGTATAAATTTAATAAAGAGGCTTTTTCATCTTGAAGTTTTTTATCCCTTTTTCCCAATTTTTCCCTCAAAGTTTTCAGTTCTGCGTCCATATGTTCTTGCTGTTCAATTTCTTCTTTAGAGCCAGAGGATGAATTTTTTATCCTTTTCTCTAATTCTTTGCACCTTTTTATTGCTACTTTCTCACTTGCCTTTACATTTGCTAGGTCTACCTTTAACTTATCTATTATGCCCTAAAGCTTTCCTTTCTCTCTCTCCAACTTCATCACTGAACTGTAGACCACTTGGTTGGTCATTTTGGACACATTTATCTTGTCCACATTTTTAATTTTGGATAAATCCATTTGGAGGGTGCTAACTTGAAATTCAGATGGATCTAACTGACTCTCTGGTGGATTGTTATCTCTAGCTGGGGGCATAACAACCATGAATTCCATCATATCTTTATTCAGGTCATATGTGGTTAATAACCTGTTGGATGCAGGTTCTACATCATGAGCTACAGCAATTGCTTCCATCTTCATTGTCTTACTATTTTGTCTATTCTTATTTTTTGATTTTTCATAGTTAGTTACAAATTCATTGTAATGAAAATCAGGATTTTGTGAGACAATTGAATGTTTGAATGGTGAAATAGCACTTGCACTGATGTACGAGCTTCCACCAATACCATGAGGATTACCAACACCTAGACCCATTACAAGTGGGGTTTATGGACTATTCTGAGGGTTTTGTCCTGAAGGATGGGCAATTGTTGGACTCACAGTCACCATTGGCACTATTGTACTAGTACTACTACTAATACTTGTCATAACCTTTTGCTTCTTTACACTTTCTTGACCTTCGAGACCAACCTTTCTTGCATCTACATATTGATATAATATCCTTTTCAGACCACTACTTTTAATTGTACAAATGATATTGCCAGCTATGGGAGTGACAATTGATTCAGATTGAATCTGAGTGCTTGGAACAGCTGGAAGTGGAACTCTATTTGAAGCAAAAATAGATGGAATTAACTGAGTTGAAACCAATGTGAATGGAATTGACTGAGTTGATGATTGATCTCCATGCCCAAGGCCTAGTTTATGACCATGTTTTGGTGCTACAGCTGGTGGTTCAGGTGCATACCAAACCCCTTCTCCACTGGGACCCAGACCACCAGAACCTTGGTAGCCCATTTTTTCTACAATTTCTGCCCCTTTGCTATATAAAAGTTTGGTGGATGCATCAACTCCTCTCTTAATTGTTGTACTGGATGAGGGATTCAAAGAATGCTGGTCATCATAATCATCATCAGTATCATTGTGATATGCTTCAGCTAGATTCTCCTTATTCCACAATTCGTTAAACATTGTATCCTCTTCCACCTCATTAAGATCTGCAGAGGTCTTTGGCTCATCGAGATTCTTCCTCATTTCCCAAAATTCAAAAATTTTGGTTCGACTCCATCTAGCATCTATACATTCATTCATTAGCTCTTTTGGAATACGTTTTGTAGATAGTTTATCAGCTTTCTTGTAGAAATTGGACGATGTCATGGCCTGTACTTTTCCTTTCTATTTGTGCAATGCCATTATTTGTGATGACAATTCCTGTATTGACATATTATTTTCAGCAGCATATTTCTCCATCTATTTTTTGACCTCCTCCCAGGAGTCCATGTTTTTAAAATTTTCAATCAAAGGCATACTTTCATGTTGATATTGCTTGCAGAGTTCCCATTATCTTTAAGCCTTGCTCCAATTATGTTCAGTGGATCATACTGCCCGTGACTGTCAACATCAAATCAAAAAATTGAAAAAAAGGCTTCTGCCACTTTAAATCCTCTTCTCTCAAATGCGAACCCTCCAAAGTAGAATGGCAAGGAGGGAAATATCATTTTCTTTTGCTGACCATTAAAGAGTACATTTGTGCTCTCCATTTTTCGTACATATTCCAATGCAAATACCCTCTCTGTTACATGTATTGGAAGTTTGTAGGGTTCTACCCATGAATCGTAAAACCTTAACACAATGTACTCTTCCATTAAGTACCAGTCAGCCAATTGTAGTTGACTTCCGAGTTGAATGCAATTTCTACAAGTAACAGGCAATCTAGGCATTGGAGTGCCTATAATTTTATGGTACATTGGTGCCAAAAAGAAGTCTACAAAATTGTTGTAGTTCCTTCTGTTATCAATCATCCTTATCTGAGGTGTCCACTCATATATTGGATTTTGGCCTTGAGTCTGACTGCAAAGCTTGTTTTCCTGAAATAATGCATGATGCTTTGCTAGGAGAAGATAGCACAAGTAGGTTGTGAATCTAAATGTCTTCTCTGAACCTCTTTGAATCATTAGTAATTGATCTTGCATGCAACGAACAATGTGCTCAATAAAACAATATTTTACTGGTTCTCTTTCAAAATGAGTATGATAAAGCATCTCAAGAATGCTGGCACCCACTTGTTTGTTACTATCCAATCCCAAACAAAATGCTAGCAAGGAAATATTGTCCTATGCCCATGGCACAAAAATTTCATAATCATAAGGAGGCCTATGATCTGGACTCAGACTACAACCGCTTGTTATTCCTTTGACATAAGAATCTCTCTGTTTTGCATCTAATTTTTCATAATCCTCTGCCAGCTTTCCCAAGTCAATGTGTACATTTGAGTGTTGTTGTTGAAACCCTAGGTTCAACAGACTAGCAAATTCACTCTCAGTTATGCACAAAATTTCCTCCTAAGTATTTTTATTCCCAATTGCTTTTCTATTTTCATCATAATTTTTGGCACAGAGCATAACAATTTCTGGGCAAGGGAATACTTGAGGTAATGCCATGTGTGCCGACCCAGCTTCCCACGGTGCAATTTTATTTGCAATTGCATTTACCCTAGGGTTAAATGAATAAAATTTTGAAGCCTTATTTGGATGGTTCCACTTGTTTTCAAGTGCAAATCTAATCTCCATTATACCCTTATTTCCATGAATAACAGGATCATATATATCATGGAATAAATCACTGAAACCTGGTGTTTTAAGCATATTGTGGAATTCTATTATTTTTCCCATCGTGTTATTCTTGGTATTTGTAGCTACAAGCCTACAGGGGTGATTCAAAATTAAAACCTAATAGACTAAATTTTTTTTATATAATATAAACAGTAAAGTTGTAAATCAAGAGACTTGAAAAATTTAAAATGCAGGATGTAGATTTTCACGATTTTAGTAGTTACACTTACCCGTTGACGTTCACGTTGCCCTTAGTTTCAATTTTTGCAAAGAGCTGAGAGACTTTGTAGTTTGTTGCTTTCCTCAAACCTCAATCCTCAACCTAGAAATTAAGAATTTGTAACTTTGTTGCGCTATAAGTTTGTAAATTGTAACCCCTTTCTAATTTCTAAATCTGCAGACCACGTATAACTGTAAAATTAAAGAAACTTAAAGTGCCAAAATTGTACAATCTGTACTCTATAGTTGTCACACCCTGTCATGTGTCACTTTCAGTTTAAATGTGAGTGGAATCATGGATCACTAGTTACTAGACATGCATCATGAATCCGGAATGGGTTTGCTAATGTCACTGTTAACTAACCCGTCATGACTCATAATGTATTAATGTCATTCTCATTCATAATGTCACTGTTAACTGTAAGTGGAATGTGATTATGTCAATGTGTTAACTGAGCAGTGACACGTGTCATGATTCTGGGATGCGTTTCAAAAGAAAGGGTGTCTTTTTCCTTTCGGCCTGAAACTCAACTTCAGTCGTTGATCTATAAACATCCAACAGCAACGGTGAATGGTGTGGTACTGGTGGCCCCATGGGTCGTGGGTCCCATTAACTAGGCTAGTCAGGATGACTCACATCATGAGTCAGATGTGTCAGTGTCATGTCATCACCAAATTGAAATGACTTTGTTATTTGTTGGTCGACTGAGGAGTTTAGTGACACGTGTAATGATTTCAGGATGCGTTTGAAAAGATAGGGTTTCTTTTTCCTTTTAGCCTGAAACTCAACTTTGGTCGTTGATCTATAAACATCCAATGGCAATGGTGAACGGTGTGGTGGCCGCGTGGACCGTGGGTCCCATTAACTAATCTAGTCAGGATGACTCACATCATGAGTCAAACGTGTCAGTCTCACGTCATCACCAAATTGAAACGACATTGTTCAATGTCATTTGTTGGTAGACCGACGATCGTGCGAGGTATTAAGTGACATGTGTCATGATTTTGAGATGCGTTTGAAAAGATGGGGTTTCTTTTCCCTTTCGGCCCAAAACTCAACTTCGGTCATTGATGTATAATAATCCAATGGCAACAGTGAATGGTACTGGTGTACTATTTTTTGTAGTGATTAATTTTTTTTAATTTAAGATAATATTACTATTTAATTTTATTTGGAAACATTCTTTTATTTAAAACACATATATTTTAGAATTGTTATTATACTATCATTTTAATAGTACTATATTTTAATTGATTTTATTTTTGTATCATCTAATTAATATTAATTTTTTATAATATATTTAGAAATACATATATATAGATATTGTTATTATAATATTATCATTATGATAGTATTATATTTTAGTTATTTTTATTTTTATATCATCTTTTAACTATATTATTATTATATTTATCTTATATTATCTTATAACTATGCACGCAACCTTTATATTATTTTTTATAGTAAACTTATATTTTCTATGGGATTATTTATTAAAATATACTTATTATTATACATATTTTTTAGATTTATTTTTTACATTGTTAAAAACTTAGAGACTCAATTTGACAACTTTAATCTTTTAATAAAATGAAAGAATTATAATCATTATGTAAGTTGAAATATATTTCATATTTTATGATGTTACAAATTATAAATATAAGATATAAGTTTTTTTCATTTATATATGTTTAAATTATACTATGTTAGTTTACCATAATAAGAGTTAAAAAAATTACATGTGAAAAGTAATGTTCAAATTCTATATTATAATTTGTGAATATTTTTTAATGGAGAGTAATTATTTAAGTATTTAAACATCAATCTCATTCGTAGAGATATAATTGTACTTCAGACTATGTAATAAATTAAATGTGGGAGACACCATTTTAAAAAAATTATTAAACTACAGTTTCAATTAGTGAAGTTTAATTGTAATAGATATCTGAAGGAGGATATTTGTTGGTTATTTTATATATATTAAAATAAATATAGATAAGCTAGTCTACAAATAACTGATAAAGCATTGAAGCAAGTAATTAAAATATTGCAATCATGGTTACAGAGAAGTATAAAATATTAAAAACCATTTTTGCAATCACGGTTACAGAGAAGAAATATTGCAATCATGGTTACACAAAGCACAAATTGAAATGAGGTAAAGCTTGCAAAATTTCCATTGTATTTTTCATAAAATTATATTTACATTCTCGACTTCATACTATGTCTATAAACAAAAAGAAACATACTCGACTTGATACTATGTCTATAAACATATTATATTTACATTCTTGACTTGATACTATGTTTATAAACAACAAAAAAAAACCGTAAATGACTACACTACCAGTACGAGTACAAGGTAAGCTTTTAATATTTATAAAAAAAAAAAAATTATAAAGAAAAATCAATTGCGCCCTTTTGTGTAGAATTCTACAAAGAGGATTAGCTGCATGAATTTGTCGAGCCACACAAATTGCCCCGCCCGAGCCTCCTCTGTGTCAAGCTCAAACCACTTACGGAGAAAACCCCTGGCAATCAGCACCCATTTCCTATGGCGCTTCAATTGCCCAGCAGTCAGGCACAAAAGAAAAGGTTGCATGGCCACATTCTGGCCTGGGAGGAGAAGCTTGTGTATTTGACTTTCCCTAGGGATCCCCACCCCTAATTCAGCAAAGATGACAACTTGAACGTCGTCCCCCATGTATTCCTCTTTGAATACCCTCCTCAGCAGCATCACCATGTCAACCTTCGGTCCTCCAAGGTCCAGAAGGGAAGCCAAAAAATGAGACGTAATGTCCATGGCTACCCGGTACCTATCTTCATTGTCAAGAAACTCTCGGCCCAACACCATTCTGATAGCCTCTATAACGAAAGGCCCACCATCCTTACAAATTGATGCTAAAAATTCATCAGAAAAGGAACCCAGAAAGGCCTTCTGGGCCTCCTTAGAAGTGCATCTAAGACAAATGGGAGTGTCCATCTTAGATTACTTGCAGACTGTAAAACTTAAAATAGTAAAACTAGAAAATTTAAAAACAAATTACTTGCAGAATGCATCACTGCAAACCCTAAATAGACAATCAATCAATGTCGATGAATAATGAAGCTAGATCATCTATAAATATCCCTTGAATCCTTGATCGTTACTTACCAATCAATTGTTTCTATCTTAATGGTATTAAATACACTGTCCTCGATATGCCTCTAAATCTTGCACGAAAATCTTTTCCCTAAATACACGTGTGTGAGAATTGAAAATTTTGTCCTTAATCTTTCACATCTGGCAGTAAATCTTTTCTATCGATAAAAAAATGTCAAAAATTGGCTGTACAATTTGGGAAGTGGTGTGTGGTAGCCAAAGAATGTCGCTGTCACTGACATGGCATTTAATTCTTTCCCGGTTAAGTGCTTTTAATACTCTACAGACAACTTACCTTGATACATGTCAACATTTCGGTGACTACCTCGACAATTCTTCTTCCTTCAAGAAATGTTGGCCGAAATTAAACCTCAACCATTGATCTTGGATCATCAGACGGTCTGAGTTCCCAAATAATACATTTAACATAATTATAGTGGTAGTGGCAAAGATTATGGTAGTGGCAAATAATACATTATGCTTCCATAATATAAGGTCAAACAACCACGTCTTTAAACCATCACTTGCCAGTTGCCAATAATTTATGTATGTTAGGTATGCTAGGTTAGGATACTTATTTCCCATCTTTTGAATGATTAGGCTACTTATGCCAATAATTTATTTATTTTTCCATAATTAACGAACGATTAGCCAATACAATTATTTTTTCACCCTTCAAAAGAAAAGTATTCGCCTCAAATATTAAAATTTTTTACTTGAAAAGAAAATTATTCACCTCAAATATTAAAATTTTTTACTTGAAAAGAAAATTATTCGCCTCAAATATTATAATTTTTTACTTGAAAAGAAAATTATTCGCTAGCAATTTATGAAATTTTCAATCCGGGGGGAAAAAATCGCCAATACAAACTATGAAAAATCATGGATTTGAAAAAAAAAATTGCCTAGATTAAAACAAATTACCCCCTAAAATAATGTACAATTCACCAAGACTTTACACTTTTTCCTAAAAGGGGGTTTCTTAAAGTTATCCCTGCCCGTAGTGACCCTTTATCATTCACATCCTTAAGTAAGATCACATTTCACAATAGGAGAATGAAATCACTAAAAAAAACAATAGTTAGATTAAAATTCCTTGAATTTTTTGGGTATCAATGGTTGAGGTACGCATGGCCATCCAATTCGAGATAGAGGCTCTTACAGTTGGACACCATTTCAATCCAGAATTTCCAAAGTTGTTAGATTTTCACATACAAGAAGAAAACAAAGAAAATATTATGCCCCCAGTCATCACTCTCTAAATCCTGTAAAGGAAATAATTGAAGAGCTCGTGGGAACAAAATATGCAAAAATCTCAATGTGAATCAATAAGCATACAAGGAGATAAAAGCATGTAAAAAGCATAGATTGTTTTCATTTTGTGTTTGATGTTTTATTGCGTTGTTGTAGATGCAAAATCCTTTCTAGAGAGGAGACTGACTTGACTGACTTGGAGATAGCTTCAAAGGACTCTGACTTGATATGACATGTCTAAGAGGTATACTGGAGGCAATAGGATATGACTTTGATTGCCCCCAAGTTTGAACATTGATAGGATACAGATGCTTTAGCCAACTGGTGTACAGACTAACTTATTGAAAATAGGAATGTGGGAACAAACCAAGAGATATGTACAAACTAAAGCAAGACTGAAAGATGGGAAAGACCAAGATTGCGCTAATAGATGGAGCGGTTTGAAACAAGTGGCACCCATTTGCCGGGTTTTCACCATCTTGGTAGAGATTGTATTTTTTCTACCAAGGTGCCTGTTTCCAGGTTTTCATCAAGGCACTTTTTCTTTTTCTCATTTTTTTGTATTTTTATTTTTCCCAAAAAATTTTGTACTTTTGATATTTTTACTTTTTTTGTGAATCATCAAGGCACCTATTGCTAGGTTTTCACCAAGATGTTCATTTTTTCAGGACTTTTTCTAATTTTAAAGTTTTTTTAAGGACATTTTACCATAGACTAAATGCCTTAGGCATAGAATTTCTTCAGATGGAGAACATTGATTGGTTCTCAGAGCTGTTCTCCTTCAGTCGTTGAGAGTTGATAGGCACCAGAGCCAAAAGTAGTAGTGATTACAAGGGGACCCAGCAAATTGGGTTCAAAATTCCCCTTGCGTTCTCTATGTGATTGATTTTTAGGATTCTCTCTCAAGACTAGATCACCAAACTGAAATTCTCTATGTCTGACTTTCTTGTTGTAGCCTCTAGACATTCTCTTCTAATATACTCTGAGATATCATATGCTACTTGTCTGTGCTCATCTAGTAGTTTAGGTTCTTGCAACCTAGACACTTTGTAGACATCATCAGTTACTAGACCATGCATTCTGATAATTAGTGATGGGATTTCAACCTCAATAGGAAGTATTGCTTTAGAACCATAAAATAAAGTGAAAGGTGTAGCCCCTATGGGAGTTTTGATACTTTTTTTGTAGGCCAAAAGAGCTGGATTGATCATGAGATGCTAGTCTCTTCCTTTTTTATTAACTGTACAGTGCAAGATTTTCAATAGATTCTTGTTAGAAGCCTTTGCTTATCCATTCCCTTGAGGATAGTAGATAGATGACCAATGTTGTGTAATCTTGAATTTGGCACATAAATCATCCAAGTCTTTGTTCTTAAATTGTCCACCATTATCTATGACTATGGAATGTGGAATACCATACCGGCATATGATGTAGTTCAAGATGAACATAGATATTTGTTTTCCAGTTGCTTGTGTCAAAGGGACTGCTTCTACCCATTTTGTAAAATAATCTATACCTGTGATTATATGGGTATGTCCATTAGAAGAATGAGGATGTATATCTCCTATAAGATCAAAGGCCCATTAATGAAAAGGCCATTGTGTAGTGAAGGGAATTAGATCTCTCCCTGGAGCATGAATTAAGTTTCCATGTACTTGGCACTTTTGACATTTCTTAGCAAACTTGATAGACTCTTTCTCCATTGTTGGCCAATAGTACCCAGCCCTAATAAGTTTTGAGGTAGTGTTAAACCATTCAAGTGTGATCCACATATACCCTCATGGACTTCCTCAAACGCACGTTGAGACTCTTCCCATTCTAAACATCTAAGGAGCGTACCATCTAGACCTTGTTTGTAAAGATCATGACCAATGATGACATACTAGGAGGCATGGCAGATAAGGTATCTCTTTTCATGACGATTAAAGGTATCAGGGATGATTTGGTCTTTGAGATAGGAGAATAGGTTTTTATATCTGGATGAATCATGACCTAAAACAATGCAAATCATGTAGGTTTCAGGGGAGTCATATGCAGGATAAGATAGTGCTTCCACTAGGAACTCATAGCGTAGCTCATGTTCAGGCTGTTGTAATAAAGTAGATAATGTTGCCATTGCATCGGCAACCTTATTCTCTATTCTAGGTATTTGCTCAAATGTGATAGATATGAAATACTTCTTTAGATCATCTAACATTCTCTTGTATGGAATGAGCTTTTCATCTTTAGTTTGGTACACATCATTGACTTGATGGATTACAAGTTGTGAGTCTCCATGAATGTGTAATTTTGTTACTTTCCACTCAATTGCCATTTTCATGCCATTAAGAAGGGCTTCATATTCAACAATATTGCTTGTGCAAGGAAACTTGATTCTAAATGCTTTTGGGATTGAGTATCCTTGAGGAGTTATGAACAATATGCCTACTCCATATCCATTCTATGTATAGGAGCCGTCAAAGAATAACTGCCATTCTCTAGGAGAAAGATTCATGATAGAGGAATCTGGGAATTCCATTTGCATTTTTGTATCATCAAATAAAGGTGCATCTACTAATTGATCAGCAATAACTTGGCCTTTAATAGATTTTCTTTCGACATATTCAATGTCAAATTCACTTAAGAGCATGACCCATTTGGCTAATCTACCTGTGAGGGTAGCTTTGCTTAGTAGGTACTTTAATGGATCAATCTTAGATAATAAATGTGTACTATGAGCCAACATATAATGTCTCAGTTTCTGTGATGCAAAGACCATAGCTAGAAAAGCTTTCTCAATAATTGAATAGTTCTTTTCGTATGCCACCAATATCCTACTAATATAGTATATAGTTGTTTCCTTCTTGTTCTCATCATGCTGTGCAAGCAATGCCCCCAGTGATGTATCTGTAGCGGAGACATATAAGATCAAAGGCTTCCCTTGAATGGGAGGCATTAAGATAGGAGGATTTGATAGATATTTCTTGATATGATTAAAGTTTTTTTCACATTCCTCGCTCCATGCAAAGGTCACACCTTTATGTAATGTCTTCGTAAAAGGTTGTGATATGTCTACTAGCTGAGATATGAAGCATCTGATAGATTGAACTCTACCTTGCAATGTCCTCATTTGACTGATGTTCTCGGGAGGTTGCATCTCCATTATAGACTTTACTTTAGCTAGATCAACTTCAATGCCCTTCTTTGAAACTATGTATCCTAAGATCTTTCTAGAAGTGACACCAAAATCACACTTCTTAGGATTTAGTCTGAGACTAAATTTTTCCATTCTGTCTAGTATCTTGCTCAAGTCACTTAGATGTTTATCTCTAATCATAGATTTTGCTAAAGTATCATCAACATAATCCTCCATAGTCCTATGCATCATGTCATGAAAAATAGAAGTCATAGCTCTCTGATATGTAGCATCGGCATTCTTAAGCCCAAATGGCATGACATTCCAGCAAAAGGTACCCCATGCACATGTAAAAGCAGTTTTGTCTTGATCCTCTGGAGAAATTTTTATTTGATTATATCTAGAAAAACCATCCATTAAAGAATACATCTCAAAGCCCATAGTCATTTCTATTATCATATCAATGTTAGGTAATGGAAAATCATCCTTAGGGCATGCTTTGTTTACATCTCTGAAATCGATGCACACTCTTATTGATTTGTCTAGTTTAGAAATAGGTACAATATTAGAGATCCATTCTACATAATCAATAACTTGGATAAATCTGGCTTTTAGGAGCTTCTCTAATTTAGCTTTTACCAAGAGTGCAACATGTGGATGCATCTTTCTCAATTTTTTCTTAACAGGTTTAACATTTGGAGCTATAGATAAATGGTGCATTATAAGATCATGATCCAACCCTGGCATATCTAAATATTTCCATGAAAATTTGATCTTCTTCTCTATTAGGAATGTTGTAAATTTTTTCTTTTCTTCCTCTGATAAAGATTGTGCTACATGGATTAACTGTGGTTCTTCTGTTGTTCCCAAATTGATAGATTGAGTGGGCTCAATTAGAACTAGAGATCTGTCTTGTAAATGACTCAGAAGGACATCAAATATCTCATCCTTAGGCACCTTAGAGAGGTTTTCACCTTTGGATACATCTTTTATTTTTACTTTTGTAGGTTCTGAGACTGCCACAAAGTGGTTTTCACCCTAAGAACTCCTTTTCTTTGTATTCTTATTCTTATTTTTCTGACTAAGATACTTGATGTCTGACTCCATCATGCTAACACTGGGTTCACTAATGGAAGTCCTCATAGGCTCAACTACATTTAGGTAGCAAGAAAGGGCATAGTCATTGGGAAAGGTATAAATACCTTGGTTCAAGTTGGTGGATGTTATGTCAAGAAGGTTAGGGCATTGGATAGTCAAAGTGGTGAAAGATTGGGAAAGAGTGTTTATGGATATGGATCTATCATCATTGGTCCTAACCCAACACTCGAGTTCAAAGGTGATATTACAACTTAAGACATTCAATTTGTGAATAGGTTCAATGTCATTGTGGAAATCTACTTCTTCCATCGGTGGATCAGACTCGATAAGTTCATAATTTCACTCTAGACTTACATTAGGTTGAGGTGCATATTGGTGAATAACATTAACATGCTTTTCTATAACAAGTTCATCTAGTTCTGGAATGACTCCCCATTCATAGTCATTTGATTCATCTTCTATTTCTTCATCTAGACCTTTACGAAATCTAAGAACTTGAGTAAAGTCAGGATGAATACCCCAAAAAGGGTTTCCCTCAGATTTTGATTTGAATTCATACTCATGGGAATCTGTCTCAGAATAATTACCACCTTCCTCTTTTTGATTGCCTTCAAGATTAGCTGGTTCTTGTGTTGCAACTATCTCTTGCTCTATAGTAGGTTCTTGTGTTTCTACTACATTTATTCTTTTTATTGGATCATCTTCAGCTTCAAGGAGGTCTTTTATTTCTTTAGGAAAACACTCATAAGGAATGAGTTCATCAATGGTGTCTAAATCATCACTATCAGATTGTTCAGTTATTTCTCCCTTTAGTTGATTTGCTACGGAAGGCTCAATCTATTCTAATACATGCGTGGAGTTCTTGCTAAGATAGAAAGGTTTCTTCATGTATCCTAGACCTATTTTATTCTTTTTTGCTCGGCCATGATGATCAAGAGGTGACCGAAGACCTTTACCATGTAGTCTGAGAGGTCCTTTTCATTTATATCCCATCTTTGTGATCAATTTGTCCCCTGGGCCATATGACTTAGAAGGGATATTTGGTATTTTAGCATCACATTTTTGAACCACTTGAGATTTAGGTTCATCTTTGTATAGCCATGCGAGAACAACTTCATCCTCTTAAAACTCTTGTTTAGATACTTGTTTTGCAGCAAAATTTCCTTTATATGCTTCAAGAGGTTCTTTAAATTTGAGCTTGGACTATTTTAGAGTTTGTCCATAAGACTTAGGAGAGATAGGGAGAGATGTCAAAGATAACATTGGCTCTATAGTATATTCTCCCATACTATTTTCTTTGATTTTAACCTTTTTAGCAATGTCTTCCATCTTGGAGGTTGAAGCAACATCTAGCTTCTTAGTGGAAGATTCTCTATTATTGGGAACATGTTTATCTGCACTCTCTTTCAAGGTATTGCAAGTTGTATACAGATCAGCTAGAATCATCACCTCAACTCCTTCATAAGGAAATTTCAAACACTAATGGAATGTAGAGGGAATGGCTTTCGTGTCATGTATCCAGGGTCTTCCTAGGAGGATATTGTAAGCCAAAGGTAGATCAAAAACTTGACATATAGTATCTCTGATGGCAAGACCTACTCTGATAGGTAGGACAATAGTTCCCTTAGAAGATCTTTCTTGCTCATCATATGCTTTCATAGTTATCTTCTTCCTGGGATCAATGGCCATTTCTGAAAATCCTAATTGTGTAATCAAGCCAAAAGAACAAATGTTTAGGCCAGCGCCTCCATCTATCAACACACATTTGACAGGATAGTTTTGGATCAAGACTTCAATATGAAAAGGCTAGTTATGTGGATGACTCAAGGAGTTATCATCTTCCTCTGAAAAGGAAATGTGCTATGGAGACGTAAGATGACCAACCATAGTCTGGAATCTATCTAAATCAAGGTCATCAGGAACATTGGATCCGAGTAGAGCTTTTTCTAGAATGGCTCTATGAGCTGGAGATATCTGAAGTAACTCAAACATGGAGATTTTAGCATTTGTGTGCTGGAGTTGTTGGACAATACTGTATGAAGTAGGCCTTGTGTCTTTAGGATTTGAAGATTTAAATGTAGCCTTCTTTTTAGAAGTAGATGAAAGATTGAAAGGCACCTTAGGGACATTTGATGAATTTGGTATTTGTCCTTGTAGGTGTGCCTGAGCTTGTGATCGAGTAACTACATTAGCTAATTGATTATCTCTATCTCTTCTTAAAATTATGATGACATTGCAATGCTTAGATAGGCATGGTTCAACCATATTGATAATAGCATTATTTCCTGAGTAGGCATAATTGACATTAGCACCCATATTAGGTTGAGAAGAAGGATCTTCTTTACCATGTTTAGGAAATGGTTCTATGAATGTTGTATGATCGTTATTGCTCTTATAATTGTCATTCGTGATGCCACCATTATCAATTTTGTCTTGTATAATGTGCTTCAAGAGAATACAGTTATTAATCTTATGACCTTTATTGCGATGAAATTCATAGAAATCATTCTCTCTCCACCATTTTGGTTTAGGTTCTGGATCAAAGACTTTCATCTCAGGCAAGTAGATGATTTTGTTTTCTATTAGAGTTTTCATGGTAGATTCCAAGGATTCTCTGAGAGGAGTGAATTTGTGATTAGGATATGTAGCCCAAGGTTTGTAATCAGATGAATTTTTGCTGGACTCTGTGGCTTTGGCTTCAGAAGCTTTGATGGCTTGGGTACCAACAGTGAGATTGAAAGTAGGTGCCTTAGATGGGGCATGAATATTATCAACAACACCATCTATGACGATGCCTTTATTCTTGTTCTAGTTTTTGTTCTTGTCCTTAGAACTAGATCCAGATTCATACTTGTCTTTTTTAAGTGTGATGTCTCCTTTTTTCACAAGTACTTTCTCAATTTTGATCACATTATCTACCATCTTGTCAAAAGATGTATGATTTTGCATTTGTAAAGGGTAGTTAATTTTTGGAACAAGATTGTTGATGAAGATTTCCAACTTCTCAGTTTTGGGAATGGGTCTAGCATATAGAGAAAATTTCTTCCTCCACCTCTTGAGAAATGTCAGGAATGGTTCTCCTGGATATTGTTTCAGATTGCAGATGTTGATCATGGTGATTGGATGTTGAATATTGTAGGAGTACTGTTGATAGAATAGTTTGATTAACTCCTAAAAAGTTTTGATAGTAGGGGGCATTCTAGAGAACCAATGAATGGCTGCTCCTCCTAGAGATTAAGGGCAAAGACAAATTAAGTAGGTTGGTTCGTGCATAAACTCCATAGATTGAGTGCAGAATTCTCCAACATGATCTTGAGGGTCAGATTTTCCATCATACTTATCATATTTGGGCATCTCCACTCTTTTAGGGAATGGTGGCATGTACAAGTCTTTATCAAATGGAAAAGGACATAGAGCCTCCATGGAGGACTCTTTAGGTTCCTTTTCTTTCCAAAGTTTGTTAAGTTTGACTTGCATGGCATGCATCTGTTTCATCATAGTCGTGATAGGATTTTTTTCCTCACGTTTAATGATATCTTCCACATTAAATTTTGGAGGAAGTTTATCTCCTTGATGAGCTAGCTCTAGAAAGTATGCTTCTCTATCTTCCTTCAAGAAATGTTTAATCATTCTTTTGAAGTCATCATTGTTTTGATATCAAACAATTTTAGAAGGTGTAGGATCTTGATCCATACTATGTTGAGATTGGTGTCCTTAAGACCCATGATGTGTCCCTCCATGAGACATGTTAAGATTTTTAGGGCTCCCTAGATTAGATTGAGGTGGAGTTTGTTGATTACCTCCGTGAGTTCATGGAGGGGGTATGTAACTAGTTTTCAATCGAAAATTGCCAAGACTGTCATCTTTGTAAAGACCAAAATTGTAGAGTTGTTCAAGAGTTGGGGCCCTGAGAGTATTCAAAGGTATTATATGGGAGACCTCTCCATATTTCTTGTGTGACGAAGCTCTGGTTTCCACCATTAACCTTGGGTGAAGCCAAAGAATAAGATGAAGACAACTAAAGAATGAATTGATTCTAGAAGATCAAATGACACAACCTTGTCAAGATTGAAGTGATTAAAGAATAGATTGGATGTAAATGAAGGATATTGTGCCATAGTAGTGTGGGTAAACACCCAACAGATGGCAGACATGAGCTCACAACACTTAGCCATTTAGTAAAAATATTGAATTTTAAAGATAATTTTGACAAGGTTTTGACACAAGATGAAAAAGACTCAAATCAATAAATTAGAAGGCTAAATCAGACTCAAGTGACCACTTTAGGAAAATGAATGTATTCATTATAGGTTCTGCTCTATTCCTGACACAAAGATTTGTTTGAAAGATTCTAGAAATAGGCTGTAAAATTTTGATTTCTGACAAATTTGACCAATCTCTGACAACTTTGACTTTGGCTTTGATACGAGTTTTGAAATTTTAGAATGACTGTTGACACCAGAAAGGATTTTTGCTTCAGATTTGCAATTTTTCAGTTTTCAATACCAGTTTGTTTGCAAATTTTTATGTCCATTTTTTGAAGATCTATGTAAAAGTTTGTCTCAAGTAACCAAGAAGATATCAAGAATGCAAAATAGCAAGCAAGGGAAGCAAGAAATCATCTGAAAACAATGAACAAGGGAAAAAGCAACCTTGTGCATGAACAAGCAATAGTGACTTATTGTGCTAATCCCTAGAAGTGTTAATTATGTATGTTCCAAAAAAAATTTCAATAACGCACATATTCCTAGAAAAATAAAAAAAATTGGCCTCACTAGGGTTTGTAGTAATGGTCTGACTCTGCAACTTTTGTGATCTCAAGAGGGTGAACTCCAATCCAGGTGCATCGAGGTTTTGACATAGTCTGATAAATTAATCAATCAGGAGCTACTAGGGAGATCTGACAGCCCAACAAGAGACCACACCTGTGAAGATTTCCTCCACAAAGACATTTATATAGTGGCTGCTGCTACCAAGATGAAAATGGCCATTACTGCTTGAGATTCCATCAACATGGTTGACCCAATTAAGGGAATGTCCACTACAATTAACCCTCTCCAAAGGTGACTCACAAAAGATACAACAGGAGGACTAGATCAGATTCAAGGATCTGGGTTTTTGGTACTATCCAAAAATGAAGTAGAGCATAATCCCCTAACCTCTTCACTTCACCAAGACAAAGTAGATAGATTAATCTAACATGCTAAGACTAATATTATCTCATAAAAATCTATGACATCAACCACTTATGATCTATCAACCTCTCCGAAGAGAGAATGTATCAATCAAAAGTTGAAGACACATGAATCTAGTAGAACGTGAGACTTTCTCAGTACCTTCCCTACCTACAAGGAGATCCTTCATCAAGAGGAGCTTCGCATGAATAAAAAAGCTAAAGAAGCTCAATCTCTCAAGATCATCCACAAATAGTGTTCATAGGGCCTATTTACTATGTGTAACAGATATGCAAAAAGCAAATTTATGTTCATTTTATAGCCCAAAAATTGAAGTCTGATTTATGAAAGCAGGAAAGGCACTCAAGCTAGACACATGAGATATTAATTTTATGTCCAAATTGAAATGTTTTTAGATGTAG
Organism: Chamaecyparis obtusa; assembly: GCA_027943335.1. Lineage (NCBI taxonomy): Eukaryota > Viridiplantae > Streptophyta > Pinopsida > Cupressales > Cupressaceae > Chamaecyparis > Chamaecyparis obtusa. The sequence continues at coordinate 139,115 of BSBK01009118.1, forward strand.
TAGAATACCTAAATTCCCTCACAATGCGCTTAGTAGATTTTACCTGATTTTTAGCTTTGTTAAGCAATCCTGCGCAAGCAAGCCACAAACTCTCCAACAAGAAAATAAGCAAACAAGATATGCAACGTATATTCAACTTATGAAAACCCTAGGGCTAGATCTGAAAATAAATTATTAGGAGGAATAATAACTAGCAACTAATCCAAATGATAACTCATATCATTCATTGAACCATGTGAAAAATAAGTGCATACCCATCACAAAATTTTATTTTTTGTTGCATTTGACCTAGTCAACAAGATTTAATTTGTTTGATATGATTTCAGCCACAAAAATAGAAATGTAAAATAGAGACCCCTACTAAAAAATAGAGAGCTTTCCAAAAATATAATTTTTTTAGAAAAATCTCTTCATTTGTGCCCTAGAGGCCCATTTTACCAAAACAGACCAGTTTTTGTAAATTGACTATTTGAGCTATTATATTGCATCCAAATTTAAAACACAAAGAATGGACCCCCTGTATAATTTAAATATATTTCTAAAAATGTAAAAATTTCTAAAAAATATCTTGATTTGTGTGAAAAATTAATTTTTTCCAGAAAATCAAGAAAAAATTATTAAAAATTCAAAACATCTCAAAAAATTCTAAAATTTTTATTGAAGCTTCCCTAATAAGTCTCCAACTTGAAAAAAAACATTCAGACCAAAAATCCAATCCGTTGGGAGATAAAATTAAATCTTTGAAACTTTAGGGTTTTAGCTCCAAAAAAAAAAATCAAAACCAGCATGTAAAGGTGGGTTGCCCCACGGTGGGTGCCAGAAATGTGTGTGTGAATTTTGTACCTAGCTATAGACACAAAACTTTAGTAAAACAATAGAGGTTAGCAAAATCAAAATATGCAAATAAGAACAATATAGCTAACTAGGTGATTTACTACCTTCTAGTAGGTGCGAGTATGGTATTCTTAGATTAGACCGAGATCAGTGACAATGCAACACCTAAATGAAGTATTTAAATGATGAAAGCAATAAAATATGAATGCAAATTAATCTATTTATTTTTTATTTTTGATGCAATAAGATGAGAAAAATTGATAATAAATTAATCTAAATGGATTGAAGTGATATGCAAATTAAGCTAACAATGATATGAAATATGAAACTAGAATGAATTGAAAACAAGATTGATCTCACAAAATGTTGATTCACAAGAAGCTTGATGATTCCTTTGATGTCAATTCGCTAGAGTAAGTATGAAAATTCTATGGATGATTTGTAAAGAGCTGAGCCTTGATTTTATAGAAATCCAGGGCTTGAGGGTGCATGAAAAAAGTCATAAACCACTCTTGATGAACTCAAGTTGATTTTTGAGTTAACAAAAAATTAGAAATAGATAACTCATAAAATCATGCAAAATCATGCAAGAACAACTTTTTAACTCAAATCAGAAGTTTAGATAAACTTTGAACTCAAAATGGATGTTGAGTTTCAAAAAGATAACAACTTGAATTGATTTTCTGATTTAAAGTTTAACTGCTCTTTGAATGTGCACAAATAATCATGAATTAATTAAATAAATAAAGTGATTTATCTTCAATTTAACTGATTTTAAATTTAAAAATAACTGATTTGTGGGTTAATCAATTATTTTAATCAAACTTTTATTCAAAACTATATTATTAAATATTGACAACTTGGATTTAATCAATTAAATAAATATTGAATCAATTATTCGTAGGATATTTGATTTATTGTCAAAATTAAATAATATAATTAGGAATAAATAGAATTAAATCTAATTAAATAATTAAGTGGTAGAATTAAATTAATTAATTAAATATTCAAAATATTCAATTAATCAAACTTTAGGATAAATAGGATTCATCGCCAAATAATAATTAAATTAAAGATAATTAGAAAAAATAGTTATATTGCTAGGAATATTCCCCGATGCAGAATTTATGATAAAATCAATTAGGATTTCGGTAATGTGCAGATGTGCCTTAGGTTAGGACTTTGATGTTGATTTTGTTTGAATTGTAGATGTAGGAGGTTAATGAACCTATAGCCCATTTGTGGGGTATTACAACCCAAGACCCCTTAAGACACTCTAGGACCACTTATGTTACCCACGACCCCTTAAGAAACTCTATGACCTCTTATGTTACCCACGACCCCTTAGGACAGTCTAGGACTCTTATCTATACTTTAGGACTTCTTATGTTACCCACGACCCCTTAACATTCTAGCACTCTTATCTGGATCCCTTAGGATCACCCCTTAGGACCTCTTATGTTATCTACGACCCCTTAAGACCTAATAAGACCACTTATGTGACATAATAGGACCTATTAATACTAATTAGTACATATTAGGATCCTTAACACCTAATAAGACCACTTACGTGACCTAATAGGACCTATAATTTTATATATTTAGATAATTTTATAACATGTAATCAAGTACTTAATTATTAACACTTAGCTTTCACATGTTATGTATCTAGATGGCTGCTTAGGATGCACCTCAGACTCCTGATATGTAGACCACTTTTTATATTCTTGACGCAGAGACGGATCGACTTAGAGAGTCTATCCGTACATCTTTAGCAGATGGTATATATAGAGATACTTGTGCTACTATATTAACCAGATTGGAGACTATGTCTGCCAAATTGAGGTCTTACTCCACCTTCATGCCTTAGGTAGTTGAGACCATTTTTTGAGAGTTGATGGCCGAGGTCTCAGGTGATGTTTCCTTGGTGACAGTTTAGAGCCTTGTCCCTAAGGAAATCATCAAATGAGAGGTTTTCCCACATTATGAGGGGAAGGCCATTGTGAGGACATATTAGGTCACATGGTGTGTGATTCCTTAGATCACATGTATGATTTACCCTCGATTTCTTGTAGCACATGGTCGTTATCCAAATAATGACTAGATTCCATTATATTTTGTACAACAGTTGTACGCTAAGTTTTATTTGGGACTCAAGGTAAACTATTTAGATCTCCTAGTATATTATGGTCAGGGGTTCGATAGGGTTGCAAACCATGATTAGTATCATAGGGTTGATCGAGTTGTACAACCTTGTAGATAGCTAGTTGGGCATAGGACTCCGATAGTCACACCGACGATGGCTGCTAGTCCAGATAGAGTCATCATTTCTTCTTAGAGGGGAGTTGTGGATAGTATAGGATAGATTACTTCTATAGCCACATGCATCACTTCAAATTCAGTGGGTAGATACATTTTGACTAGACCTAGTAGAGCCAGATCATCTTCTGAGGCTTTGTCTAGTACTACTATAGGTGTGACTGATGAGACATATAGAGTTGTAGGTCTTCCTATACCTGGAGAGATATGAGCATGATTGGGTCATCATAGTCATTTAGATATGGCCCTTTAATTTTTGGAGGATCTCTTGCAGGCCTATTATCATATTGCTGACATGCATAGGATCCCAATACATTTAGTCAGGGATTTTATTGAACTTGCATGGGGTCCTGTAGTTCCACCAACACAGGATGCACCATCTACTAGTTAGGTACATGATAGTGCAGAGCGCTCTGCAACCACAAATCACTCTATAGCTACAAAGCCAGGTATATAAGTTGGAGATATACACATCACCACTAAGGGCCTAGATAGTTTTGATGAGAAGTTGTGTGGTTTGGGTCAGGTGGACATTGGCACTAATGTTGGGTCATTTATGGATATGTTATTGCATACATATGGTTCAGGTTCTACATCACTCCCCTCCCAGCTAGTGTCACCCCTACACTCCTCATTACTAGAGAGGTTCGGGACCTTAGATTGTGTGGGTGATACAGTTTCAATTGATGATATGATGGTGCAACATGCTGATGATCCTCCTGCTCCTGAGACCCAGGTACATATAAAATTTTCTTTTCTTTTTTCTTAGGAGTTTTAGTGAACAATTAATTGTAGACATGTGTATTGATGTTTTTTCAATATATAATATTTTGTAGGCACAGTTAGCTAAGCATGCTACCTCTAGTGTGGGCTCAGAGCATCTTCCTATGAGAGATCCATTTGATGTGACACCTACTAGTGGTCAGGTAAGTCTTAGATATATGTATGTTTAAGAATGCATGTGTACACATGTATTTATATATTTCAAGTACTTTACATAATATATATACTATGCACATGTATATAACCAACTATTGTACACTAAATTTGTAGGGGCCAGTCGTTGCTTTATAGCCAGAGTATGCTATTGATAGGAGCAATTCAGCAGATGTAACACCTAGTAGTGGTCAGGTAAGTTTTAAAAATATGTAAGTTTAAACATGCATTTATAATATTTTAATTATTTTAGATTATTATAACATATACATGCATTTATATTCATAGGGATCAGTTGCTGTCTCACAGCCAGAGGATGCTTGTGGAAGTTTCTCAGAGGGTTTCTCTATTCACATATGCCTAGATGACTCCCTAGTTTAGGACATGTTGCACATATCTTTTATTTGAGACTCATTATATATGTCATTAGTATATGTTTGATATTTTCAATTTATATATGATTCGAGACATACATTTGATTAGAGACGTATATTTGATTAGATGATATGATTTGATTAGATGGTTTTATTTTAGTAGATGATATGATTAGATGATATGATATGATTTGATTAGAGGATTTTATTTGATGATATATGATTTGATTAGATGGTTTTATTTGATTAGATGATATGATTTGATTTGATTTGAATAGATGATTTTATTTGATGATATAGAATTTGATTAGATGATTTGATTACATGGTTCTATTTGATTAGATGATATGATTTGATTAGATATGATAAGTAATCTAACTAATTTCATCATTTTTTAGTGTCTTAAGGGGAGGTCTTAAAGGGATCTAGAAATTATAAGCATCATAAAAAGTATCATAAAAATCATTGAATAATCAAAGCATACATAAAATCTTTAACTAATATGCAATCTATAAAAATCATTGAATAATCAAAGTATACATGTAACTAATTCTAGAAGTAACACACGTCGTAAGTAATCTAACTAATTTCATCATTTTTTAGTGTCTTAAGGGGAGGTCTTAAGGGGATCTAGAAATCATAAGCATCATAAAAAGTATCATAAAAATCATTGAATAATCAAAGCATACATAAAATATTTAACTAATATGCAATCTATAAAAATCATTGAGTAATCAAAGTATACATTTAAAATTCTATATAATAAAACCATTGAACCATCAAATAGGTCCATCATATATCAACAAATTATATTCCATCATATGTTTAAATATTTAAACAAAGTATAATGAAATTTAATCCAGAGATATCAAGTAGGTCCTAACACAAGAACTAAGTATATATATTATACTTTTTAGACCAACTCAAGTGGTTCAGACCTTTCATGGAGAACATGTAATATTCTCTCATGATCCTCACTATCTAGTCTCCACTTACGATGTTCACGTTGAGATTTAACTGTATGAAGACAAATGGATGTGGCAACTACTAGGTGACTATATTGAAACACCTTATTGTCTGGTTCATAATCAATAAAGTAAATACCATGTTGAATTACTTTGATTTTCTTGAAATATGTTCCCTCTAAAACAACTAAACCTGTAGGTCACAAATTTTAACAATATATAAATTTAAACAAACTCAATTTGAAATTTGTTAAAAGGTTGAAATTTAAAATTTACAAATTGAGTTCAATATATTGATGTAAACCATATAAAAACCTATGGAGAACAACATTCCATCACTTTCTTCAGGTTCAAGTAACTTCATCCTCTCTACTAGTACAACATAGTAAATAATAACCAACTCCTTCTACATTTCCACGCTCAACAATCACTGCAAAGACATCTCCTGCATAGTAAATTTATATATACATGTGTGAGATCTTAAAATTTACTTAGTTCAATCTATAGATCTATCTATCTATCTATACATGCAGCTTAATGTACCATATAATGTGAAATATATGTACTTATCAATTTTGACCAATCCTGAGATATGATCGTAACCAGTAGAAATAAAAGGGACATCATCAAATTTTTCATCTTCATCTCTATCAAATGTATTAGTAACAACTAGTGGCACTAGATTCCATGTGCCTACATATCCACGGTCTTGATTGATACATTCCTGATAATTGTCAGCAATGTAGTGACAACAAAAGCATGAGTAGTCCCTAGTGTTGTATCAATTTTCTGGATTAGATTGTGTAGAGTTTTTGATGGTCAAAAAATCTACACAATCTAATCTAGAAAAATGATACAACATAGACATGGATTGTGGAAATCTAATAGATTTGATAGTCCCTAGTGTTCAACATCCAATTGCGATAATTCGTACTCATAACTGAATGCAAAGATCGTGTCTTTTCTATCCTATTGCAACCATGCATAATTTTTCTATCCACACCTGAACAAATGCATATATAATACATTCTATATAAATATAATTTGAATAAAAAATATCATAAAATTTTTAAACACTTTCAAATAATTTAAAAATATGTGCATACCTTTTATCTCCAAAAATTTTCTATATGGCACTGCCTGAGTCAATCCTGATGATGTGTTATTCTCATTTGGTGTGAAATGTGTCTTGCACCATTCAACCACATCATGTGCATTTTTTATATGCACTCCTTTATAATTCATTTGATACTTTCGTATAGCACATTTGATGCAAGTTCAGACACCATCATGTTCACCTTTTCCATTTCCACTCTCAAAGAAACTCCATACATGTGGTATGTTTTCATTATGATGATATCTACATAGTGCATAAAATGGTCTCGACGATTTGAATTGTGCAGCACATCCATCTGATCAAACATAACATTTATCAATTTTTATACCTCTTTCTTTCAAATTTGCAAAAAACATCTTGAAGTAGTGTTCTACATAATGAATTTCATGCTCTCTATCATCACTTATATAAAAATGATATTCCTTCTTGATGACCCATGCCTCAAATGTGCTCTGAATACCATCCAAATCTAATTGTGTGTGTCGATAACACACATGTACCATAATAGTAATTTCATCTGAAAATTAGTATTTTGACTGAATTGCCTTTTGATGAACAAAAGAATAATTTTCTGCAAAATCAACAACTGATACAATAGTTTCAAGTGGGAAATTGTCTCTCAGTGTTTGGAATTGTTGTGCTTGCCACTTTGAAAACTAAGCATGATGAATATAGGGTTGAATCAATTTTTTAAATTTTTCCATAAATACTCCAACATTTATCTCCTATTCAACATATTCTAACCTTTTGGATTCTTTCCCAAATTTTGTTTCATTCTTTACATATTTGTAACTCTTGCAATTTACCATCTTTATTACATCAATATTTTCATTTTTCAAAGGAAAAAGAGACAAATCAACACATGTTTGGCATATTCCTTTTATGCAATTTATTTATCCAACTACATCATCTCTTTTGTCACATAAAATGGATGAGATGAACTCACTTCATCTAGTAGGAGGAGCATTTTCAAAACCATAAGTGTCTTCTCCAAACTTTCAAAAAACCTAATAGTGGAGATCAAATTCAATATGATAATGACAACAACAAGTTTCAAACACTTTGTTTATCCTGATATAATATGGCTTCAATCTTTCAAACAATGTTTGCCCAATCTTTATATTAGGATTTGAACTACAAAATGACACATACATTTCATGTTGTGTTGTGTCCAACCAATGTTTCGTATGATATTCATATTGATTAGCTAAAATTATATGCCTGATAACATCTCTAGTGTTTGATGAAGGATGTGTATTATCATTCCAAAATGATGTAACCAAATTTTTTATTCCTTCATCAATCCTATCAGAATGAGGAGCTCTACACATGATTTCCCAATTGCCTTCCAAGGTGCTATCATCCAAAAGTATTCTCCTATTAACATATCGTGACATTATTTTCCTATTAAAACCAAACTGAGATGAAACTAAAGATATCTATCTTTTTCATCCCATAGTGTTAACTACAATGGATGTCAACAAAACTTTTCTTGTAATGGACTTATCTATAGTTTGAGATCGCTTCCCTCACTAGTTCAAACCTTTCTTAAGATTTTGAATCATATCGGTTTGCATGGACCAACAACTTTTCTCTTTTTTGATGATGTGTCTATACCCAATAATTTTAATGCCCCTTCCAACCTTTTGTTTATAAGTACAAGTGAAAGCAATTGAGCTTGTTGAAGTGTTTCAAAATTATCAAATTTAACCAATATTTCTCTTACTATCATATTCATTGATCTCTTCTTAGAAAGACTTAAGGGTTGAACATTAGTAAGTGATCTCAAATTCTCCACATCCATTGTAAGTAAATGATCTAAGTTTCTATAATTAATATTTCTCTTTACAGTTTGAGCTAAATCTAAAAGTTCATTCATACTAGTAGGAGCATGTGATGTTGACCCTTCTCCAACATCAATTGTTTGAGCTTCCATAGGGAGTAATCCTGACCCTTCTTCAATGTGCAATTCTTCGACTTGACTTGACCCTCCTACTTCAGCTTGTCTTTCAAATTCTTTAGTTTTATGATAATATGTCAATGCAGCTTCATGATTTCTTTGCTCAGTACTGGGTGACCTTTTTATAGAAGATTTACTTTGTCTTCCCTTCTTGGTCCCCATTTCTTCGAGCTCCACAAAATGTCTTCCACAAGATCATCAACAAAAATTTTCTTCTTCAAAAAACACTTTAATCTAATATGTTTCCTCTCCAAAATTATGCCTTTGAAAAAAATGAAATAACAATCCTCCTGCAAAAAATGCCTTCAATAATAGAAAATGTGAATTTATTAATTGCAATTCTATATAAAATAGAAACAAAATGTTTTAGTTTTATACCATTCTATTTTTTTTTAACAAAATAATTTCACTAGCTGACTTCGCTCGAAGTACATACTTCGTACGAAGTAGCCAAGGAAAAATTTTAGCGGGTGTCTTTTTTTTTGAGAATTTCACTTGAGAGGCTTCGTGTGAAGGGTCTTCACACGAAGACCCCCAAGTGTCTTCGTGCAAAGGGGGTCTTCGTACGAAGACCCCAAAACCAAAATGTTGTCCTCAAAAAATAACTGAACATCAAAAAATGGTTTTTGGAGGCCTGAAACAAGGACTAAACAAGATGAATTTTTCAAATAGATGATGTCAAATGATGCTATTTAGAATAAGCTTTCTAATGAATATAATTTTAATACATATTGAGTTCATTATCACTTTTAAATATTACTTTAACTAAACATAGGTTGTTTGGTCATTCAATAACCCGTCTCTTCAAGTCTTCATGAAATATAGTAAATTATAAAAAAAAAATTATTAAAAATATGTAGGAAAAGCGTACTTGTGTTACCTTTCTATGAAAAAAAGAAAAAATGAATTTCGATATACACAGATCAAGTTAGAGCGATCCAAGTGACCTTATGTCTAAATTATAGTTTCTGTCACTTTAAAACTTAATAAACTATGAAATACTGATCCAAAATGAATAAAACCCATTGTGTCCTTTAGATATTGAAGTTACAAATATAATCTCGAAAGAATTACATCGTTAGCATATTTTTAAAAAAATTTATGCTGATCCAAGTGACAGTAACTCCTTAAAAACATAGTTTTTTCACAGAAACCACTTTTCAAAGGAGAAGGAAAAATGAATTTAAATGATTTTTAAAAAATATATATATATTTAGAACTAGAAAGAAAATTCTGAAAGACTCTAGTTTACATCATCTTCAGATTCCTAATAGTTTTGCGGCAATAGGTGCTTGAAAGTGAAGTTTTTTCTCAAAATGTTGATCTTTGTGTCAAAGTTGGTCAAAAAGTGGAACTCGCTATTGTGGGACCACCCAACAATGAAACAAGTTTAAATAAAAAATGCAATAGTGAAATAAAATTATTAATTAACCACCTATTAAAGAAATAGGAGTTAAGAAAATGATGATTAATTATTGAATGTTAGTACATAAAAGATGAAATTTAGAAATCAATATTTCTAAGTTTAAAAATTGTCTACAATTAAACTAAAATTCAAACATCCAAATTAAAAATTATGCAAGATATGATGGGTTCACTAAAAAGAAATGAATAGAAAATAGAGGATTTTCACTAGCTTAAACATGCAAATTAGGAATCATTCAACACATTTCATTCATTAGGGAATCATCTATTAGGCTCACCAAAAGCCCTCTACGAGAGTTGAACACTATGATTTATTACTTAATTTTTATCTTTGATGTGATTGGGTATGATTAAGATAAAAAATGATGTGAGAAATAGGTTAAATGATGGGAAATCAATAATATTTGGAATACACACAGTTATGGAAAAAAAAAAGTTAACGACAAAGTAAAAATCTAGAAATATGACATAAATAAGAACCTATTTTTTGAAATCTAAGCCTAAATTTTTTAGACTAGTGTACTATGCACCATAGTTCTAAAATGCATCCTACAAATTGAGACTCCTAATTCTATATTGGGATTCTCTATAGACCACTCTCTAAAATTCAGCCAAAATGCATCTGATAGCTATGCTAACTAACATAGTCCATTTTTTTTCCAATTAAAAAACTAGAGCTATATGTGTCAATTTATACATTGCAATTTTAACCAGTTAGATCTATAACCCACATACGAAAAGGTGGGAAAAATGTTGCACTATATAGAGTCTTGCCTAGGTCAAACCATGAGGAGGAATTAGAATTCACTACATCTTTGATATGATGTGAGATAGATCTTACCACTAGTAGGGAAGAGGTTCAAAACCTTAAAGAAATGCTAAATTGGCAAATGATACGTTTCCTATGACTTTTAGTCTTGAATTATCACAAGATGTTTATTTTTTGTGTTAGGAGCTCATGCATACCTTCATTCATGGAGGATAATTTATAAACTTGATCATGATTCTTTAACTTGAATGCTTGACTTTTTGACTGATGATTTATCTTCAACTTGCTTGGGGATTCCTTATTGAACTACTCAATTGGATTGATGATTTATAATTAGGATATATGTGGATGTTAAAATGAGGGCAAGGGAGCTATATATATATATATAAATTATGCACCTTTTGTGTTTAAGTTTCAAGGAAGGCTGACATTAGGGAGCTACTTTTGAGCTCAAAATTTTCTCATTCTTTAGAAGTTCAAATTTGGGCTAGAAAAAGGATATACTTGGTCACCAAGTTCCATAATCTAGGAGGAATATAGTGCTAGGCACCGTAGGCCTATCTTTTGATCCAAAACCAAGGCTAGTGAGCTCGACATTATGTTAGGCTTCTATAATTGGCCATAGATTAAGCACAATCAACCATGAATAAGGGGCATAAAGGAAAACAATCTTATTAGCTCAAAATTGGTGCAAAATTGTATGAGGATCCAATTTATGATACTACAAGAATGTTTTAGAATTTCTAGTAAGAAGATGATATAGAAGTCCATACCGAATTAGAAGGTTGTGTTTCCAGATGAGAGATATTTTCTATGACTCTTCAAGATTTATCAATTTGACATGAATACCAATATCGATGATAATAATATGACTAAGAGAACTTCAAGTAATGAAATAAAAAGGAGATCATCTATGTGTTTCATTGTTCATAAATTCATTAATAATTCTAGTTTAATTCATATCCTTTCCAAAGGTCTTCTAAATTCTTTCAATTCTTTTCACGTTGTCTATGTATTTAATTATTTTCATTCATTTCCTTGCCAATGTGCACTCTAGATTTGAAGTAGATTTAAATGAAATTATATTTTGAATAGTTTTATTTATCATTTTAATTTTATAAATTTGTGCTCTTTGGTCTTGGCATTCTCCAACACGAAGTACCACTCATCTTGAATTATTATATGAAAAAAGGTGTTTTCTTCAATCAACAAAAAAATATTACTAATATTACTATTAGAAATCAATAAAATACTAGTATACTCATTATTGTTAAAGGATTATTTTAAAGAATTACATTCTTTTTCTAGGACTTAAAAAATCCTCCATTTTTGTAAAATTCATGTTACAATTATAGATTGTTTCTTTTGAGTTACCAATAAATTTTGCATATATTTATTTTGGGTCTTCTTATTTCCAATCCTTTTCTTACCTTCTTTTTCAATTCACCTCTAACAACTAGGGCATTAGAAGAATACCATATGTTAAACACAAAAATAGTCATAATAGTCTACATCCATAGAAAACTCTTGTTCATACATTCCCAAAGCAGTAATAGATTCCAAATAAGTGCCTTAGAATTACATGGAGAAATTTGGACCATAAGTATCTCCATCAATACTAGATAATTATATGGGTAACTATTAGTACAATGATAGTAAACTTCAAGAAGTGTGTAGATATAAATTGATATGTAATTTATCATTTCTAGACTTTATTCAGGTATCAAACCACCCATCATCTTGATGCTTTTCTCCTATTTGTTGACATTTAAGAATATAGAAGAGGCAAATCAACACACACATACATAGAGGACAATCAATTGCTTTGAAAATGGTAAAGATAGTTTGATATACTGAGTTGATGTAACATTTACCATATAATTGAGCTCAAGTGGTTGGATCTTGTTCTAATGGAATTTTGGAAATCTTAATTGAGAAAATGAAATGATTTTTTTAATTCAATACCATCACATTAGTGTCTTAATTGAAAAAAAAAATCTTTAAATTATTTTACACTATGAATCTAAAAGAATGTTACTTGCATACTATAGTTAACAATATACAAACCTTTCAAATATTAATCAACTCGTTTCAACATAAAGAATCAAGCATACAAAATTGACTATTAAACTTTAATTTAAACTATGAATCTAAAAGAATGTTTCTTGTGTACTATAGTTAACAATATACAAACCTTTCAAATATTAATCAACTTGTTTCAACATGAAGAATCAAGGATACTAAATTGACTAATAAACTTTGACAATATCATTTAGACTTGATAGTTTAGAGTGTTTCACACCTACTCGTCCTTTAAAAACAAAGATATATAAAAATTCATACTGACAATATATTTTCAATATATTTTTAATAATTGACATCTTCACCAATGCATTCTATGTTAACTTAAGAAAACTGAAAAGAAAACATAGTATTAAAATATTTTAACTTACAATTTATTTAAATATTATAATTTACAATTTATTTAGTATCCTAATAAAACATATCCAACCCCATCTTATTACATAATCCTCTTACATTAAAGAATGAGCATAACCATTGCACCCACATAGTGTGGTGCAGTTTTTAATATGCATTTATTTTGTGAAAGAGATGGGGATAAAGTGTGTTCATTTGAGATAGGAGAGAGCAATTTCTCCATTTCCACCATGAGGGAAGAATCCTCCAGGCATTGATTCATTGCCACTGGAGTAAACAACCCTCAGGATTTCAGCAGGTGTCCGTGAAAATGCCATGGAGTATTTATCACCTGCAAGAATGTTGCCCCTCACTTTTCCTTCAGCTCCCTCCTCTATTGGTACCACAAGACCTTCATCCACAAATGCAGTGTGGCCAAGATTGTTTCTCAGCGTGGAAAGCTTGTCTGTGAATTCTGCCACTGTGTACGAATATGGCTTCACCTTCTCAGACAACCTCTCGCATAACAACCCACGTATCACTGCATCCTGTCCAGATTCTACTCCAAGAAGGCCTCCTACGAGCTAATGCAGACACAGAGCACTAAATTTAAATTGTGAACTATATAAAGGGACAAATATTTCCGAAAAAGGGTTCTTATAAACCAATCAAAATATAGACTAATTATTTCCAAAACATGTTTTGTTAAAAAACTTGCATGCATACTTTAGTTATATAAATATTTCTTACAATAAGAAAAACATATGACATCTAATTGGTTGAAATTGATTAGTTTAATCAATAGTTAAATTATGTCGATGCCTATAGTTCTACAGCCTACGACAGAAACTAATATAAGTTAGAGTCCTTAAAGAAAACTTATGTATTCTTAAAATTTTGAAAAATGAAGAATAAGATTCTTATTGTAAATCATTACTTTAAATACTATATTTTTTAAAGAAAATATAAAAATTGGCAAAAATATATAAAAGTTAGGAACGTGTTTGTGTCATATTAGGAACATGTAATAAAATTTAATGTCATTACATAAATATTTATAAGAGCCATATGTTGTTATTAGAAAGATGTTTAATTTGTGAAACTTGAAACATTTTAACATTTCTTTAGATGTTTTTAATACATGAGAGTATATATCCATATTTTTATATTAAGATTTTATACTACTACACAACTGAGGTGATTAAGATGTTAATTTAAGACAAAATGTTAATTTTGTCTTAAATATATATTTTATATTTAATTTTTTAATTTATTTTTAATTGTCTCAAATTATGACAATAGAAAAATTACTCATAAAAGTAAAATATTTTTTCATTCCCTAATCTAAGGGCCCTCAACTCATCGTCTGTTGCTGCTTCATTGTTGAACAACCACCACTCCATTCATTAGCAAATAACGGTAGCCACTGCAATCAATTTGGAACCCAATTATAAGATTGCTGGAATGGCTATCATGGGCATGGCGGGAAGTCACAACTTGATTAATTGGTATTTTGATCAAGCTATATGTAGGAACAACTTCATATCTTGCATTTTCTATGCCCTAGCCTATTCCGCACTACGATTCATTGTTATGATAGCGAGTTGCTACTTCAATCACCTCAGAGAGATCTGTATTGCAAACAGGTAATAGATCTGTTATATTGTTTTGTTTTTGTAATGTGGGTATTTTACATAAATATTTTCTCCCTTGCTCAGTTATGTTATCTGGGTTTTCTGTCTTTCTCTGTTCTGTTATCTGGGTTTTCTCCCTTTCTCTGTTCTTTTACCTGGGTGATGCGAGACAAGAAACCCCTTCATTTTTTTCTTAATTATTACAACCCTTCATTTTGTTTCTTCCTCTGTCGATGCTTCTCCTTTCCCTTTGTCGCCAATGTTGAATAGTTGTTTCAAATCGCTCTTGATCATTAGCCCAAACATCCAAATTTCTTAGACAAAGGTGCCGAAGTGATGAAATATGGGAGTCGTTGTATAATAAACTGTAGAGCTGTAATGCCCATTCGAACTCACCCTTCTGAAATTGCATCTCATTCTGAGCATATCTGCATCTCATTCTGAGCATATACGTGGACCCCAAGGAGTATGGAGAGGACTCCTTTGAACTCACCCTTCTGGATGTTGTCAGTAATTCTTTTTCCCTGGCCATGATTTCTATAAAGTATGTAAAAATGTTATCTTTCATTTTATGTGGAAGAAAAGATAGATTTTGGGGACTATTTGATTTTTGTATGCATTCAATAAAACACAATTTAAATAGGGCTTTAGATTGGGACAACTGGGTGGGATTTATAGCGCGTTCTGGCAGGAAAACCCCACTTAGCCATAGAATTATAGGGCAGGTGCACTGAGAGGCAAGTTGCAGCCACCCTACTATGGTATAGGGTGGGGCCAAGTACGGGGGTGGGAGATATAGAGTATGCATATCACTATTTCTGTAGGAGTGCCATAAATTGATTAGATTTCTCCCCATCTCACTCCAGGCAGAATGGGACAGCTGCGGAATAATTATTTTCATGGGGCAAGCACTGAGAGGATAAGGAACCCGAATGTGCCAGGTAGGAGTTATTTCTCAATGGCACAGGGTTACCTTTGCACCTCATAACCAATTATCCAGACCACCAGCTATCTCCGTAGAAATATGTAGCTCACTCAAATATTGATTTTATCTGTAGGAAATATAGAACATTATGCTACATGTGCTGCATAACCACTCTTATGATCTTTGGAAGAATTTTCAACATTCCTAGATGCTTGAGTACTATTGAAATCATAGAGAAACCCACATGTCCGTGGGAGCATGTAATCATTATCTAGAAAGGAATATATATCAACATTGTGCTTCTAAATTCTACTTTGTATGAATTTTTATCATTAACATAATTGGGATTTACACTATAATGAACCGTCACCAAAATGATTTCAACAATCAAATTTTTGAACCATAATTTTTATATTTTATGAATTATGGATTCTCCCAGTCATATAATTTAAGTTCTTCAAGCTTATCTTCTTAAGAAGGCTTTTTAAAGGCCTATGCTTATGCACATACTCACATACATCATTCCTTCATTCTGCAGACTTCTACAACACCTCTTCCAACCATTCTCAATAATTAGGTTGAAGAAGTGTTGTACAAACATCTAGATTTAGATCGGCATAAAAAAAAACTAATAACCAAGAAATTAGTTTATTTAGATTATTTAAGTAGATAAATCTAACATAGATCTACATCGGCATAAAGCTCTAGTATTAAAAAAATGTAGGAATAAACAAACTCATGTCAACTAAAAGCGCTATACTTTAAGTACGAGAAATCACTCCAGAAATGTTGATGTTCATATATAGATAAACTTACAATTGTTGTTCATGTTTAGGTAACATTTTAAGAACTTCAATATTAGGAAAGGAAAGCGTACTAGATGCATTCTCTGCTGATGTCTGTGTTTGAATGAGGAGCATGTAGCCCATGCACCCTTTGAACTTATTTTTGATCTCATAACCATAACCACATCCACTTATCCAACCATCCAGCAGATGCGCTCTCTCTCATTTGTTTAAATGTTGTTGCACCATATTACTCTTCGGCCCTTGTTTGGCTTCTTCACAAGTTGCCAGTTGCCATCCATTTCGAGTACTATGATAACTTCTCTTCTCTTTCTTGAAACTCCTCACTATCTCCATTTCGTCCTCTAATTAGAACGGTGGTTTACTGGACCACAAACCTTTAGATATCTCAACATTGAAGTTGTAGAAGAAAACATATATACACTTAAATCCATCCATAGAAATAGAAGCACATATTTCTTATACAACAAGATCATCTACCTCATTTGCAATATTTTAACATAAATGAAGATAATGGAAACAACTAAACTACTTTTAACACATATTAACTTGAAGTAATTTCTATAACAGTAACATCTATGAAACCAAAGCTAATATCCCATCTGCACAAGCCCACTTCAAATATTATTAGTATGCTCACAAAAGAAAACAACATTCTACATCTGATGATGATTTGATGATTGTTGTGAGGTTTCACAACATAACCCCATTTCATGGAGACCCCCATTTTGAAAATTTCCAAGCTTAAATTTCGCCTTGCCTCCCAACTCAGTTGTGATTGCATGATCCCAGTGGCTTGATAGTTTGGTTTGCAATGTGGCTAGGATTTCAAAATTTTGATGAATGATAAGTGTGGTTTCAATTTCATACGATGAGGCGGTTTCTTTTGCAAATTGATAAAAAAAATTTCATGGGGCAAAGGAATTTTTTCTTGTTCATGGCAACTTGCAAATATCATGAGTTTTCAATTTTTTGTACTTATGGGATCAATGAAATTGCCAAATCTAATTCTCTGTTAAAATTCAAAAATCCTCATGCTTGAAATTTGAAATTTTGGAGGGCAATTGAAATAGTGATATTTTCATGGCAAATTGGCAAATATTTTGAATTTTCGATCTTATTGCTAATTGGAGTTAATAATTTCTAAAATCTGAAAGTTCAATTTCGAAGCTCATGCATCTAAACTCAAATATTTATTGAGCAATTCAATTGCATTGAAGTTCATTTTTGCAAATGAAGTAATGGCTGGAAATTTCGATTTTGTTTTAATGGCTATATTGAACAATTGATAAATTTGGAAATGCACTATATTTTTTATTTCCCATGCCATTATTTCTTTGCATTTTCAAAATTTATTGGTGGCCTATTTAATTAATGTTTGGAAGATTATATTTTATAAAATCGAGATTAGCATTGAGATTCCAAAATAGCCCCAGCAATTTCAAATTTTGAAACTAATTCTTAAAGTTTTTTTTTTTAAAATTCAAAATTTATTGGCATTTTGCCAAAGTTGGCCCCCTACAAGCATTTAATTTATTATTTTTTTGAACTTTGTAGGCCTGGTCGGCCCTTGAATTGAGACCCAGCATGTGGTATATAAGCAACCCAACCTCTTCATTCCAAACACAAAAAAATTTGATCTCCTCTCTGCATTCTAGGAGCGAAAATCAGAGATAAAGGCAGCAAGTTTTCTTCATTTTCGGCAAGCAAAATCAGTCTTCTTTGGTAGTGATCTGGAGTTTGAGGGTGGCGTCTTGACTTGCAGTCTGGACCTAAGCATTTTGAAGGTGGTTTGAGGGGCAATCAAAGGCCCTAGATCAATATTTTGAAGGAAAGAAGGGCAGCGACTAGTCCTGGATGTTTGAAGGCCTCTTTCCACATGCCCTAGGCCTCTAAATTTGAAATTTTGAGGGCATTATATTGGCATTTTTTTATCAAATCCGAAAATCACAAGATATTGCAAAATTGTTCTAGTTGTAATCAAGGCCTTTTCTTGATCAATCATTTCCAGAATTTTGGCAAAGGTGAAGTGGAGGGTTTGATATTTGAAGACATAATTCTCAGATTTTGACAAGTGAAGACAAGGTCTAGGTTGCAATATACATTTTCAGATTTTCATGATTTGAGAGCAAAAGTTTAGATTTTGTGATCAAGTTCAGATTTTCATCAAGTTGGAGGCATCAAGTTTGAAGTTAAGGGCAATTGCATCAAGATAGCATTCATATTTTCATAGAGGGTGCAAATTCAGAAGGTTGAGAGGAAGATCTATCAAGCCAAAGGCATCCACATTCAGTTTTCTTTGCATAACCGGTGAGTGGCCTATCTTAGCTTTTCTCTTTAATTGTTCATTTCATTGGTATTATTGTTAAGTGTTGAAAATTAGTTTCAAGAGTAGAGTTAGGTGTTTGGTTAGTAGGTTGATTACTCGATTGTCTTGATTGGCTTTTTCCCTCAAGTTCTTGCTTTCATTCCATCATTTCATCATCATAGGAGGAAGATTGGAGTGATAAGTGTAGCCCATCTCATAGGAAATGACGGGGAGTGATAAGTGGTAGTCCCACCCCTAGGGAGAAGATTGGAGTGATAAGTGTAGTCCATCTTAAGGCAAAGGCGGGGAGTGATAAGTGTTTAGGATGGTGGATGCCAATGCAAGCAAACAACCCAAAGGAATTAATGCTGAAATAGGAGACAAGGAAATCATGATATCCAATTCCAACTTTCGTTCAAAATTGAAATACATTGGAGACACCAACATTGGTACCCTTGATATGATTCAATTAAGAGAGAGGTTGAGAGACAGCTAGTCCCCTGTGGCAAAGAAGATCAAAAAGTATGGATTTGCCCAAGGAAGTGTTCAGTCTACCCCAGCAGCAAATAGAATATAATAGATCAGAGTTCAGCACCTTCATCGTGCTTCTCAGTCAGATTCTGGGCTCTACTAAAGGTACATAGTTTGATCCTTGGATGTTTTATTTTATTGAAGGCATTGGAAATGGTAAAGGAAAGATTGATTGGATTAGGATCATTAGCATGAATTTAGAGTTGCAACTTAGATAGTACAAAATTAGAAGCAAGTCTACATGGGGTCCTACTTCTTCAATTTGAATGCAAGAATACTAGTGATGCTTTGCTAGTTGAACCAAATCCAATTGGGGAGATGCACTGCACCACTATGGTTGAGGCAAGAGATTACGTCAAAGGGAAAGGTTGTGGCAGTTCAAACAGTTGAAGGCACTCAAGGGTTAACCAAGGAGGAAAGCATTGATGAAAGAAGTTGATGAACTTAGTGATGGGTCGATTGTGGAACAATCAAGGAGATATGGCTGAGGGCAGGTGCACCAAAACCCAAGAGTATTGAAACAAAGATGCATGTATGCAAATCAAATTCAAATAAGAAGGTTAAAAATGGCAAAGTATTGAAGTAAAGAGGAAAGTGATTGAAAGGTTGAGGGAGGTCAAGTTTGATTTCAAGGCGGTGGCCAAGAGCAAGGCTCTTAAATTGCAAAAGGGTTCACATCTAGGCAAGCCACCGAGGTCCAGGCAAGATTACCCCAAGTGCATGGAGACCTCACCCTTTCGAGGTCAGGATGTCAAGTACAAGCAAGTTCAAGTGGTGGTGAGAAAATTTCTAAGGACAAGCTCAAGCATCCAAGGCTTCACCTCATCTCAAGGATTAATGAACTTTATAAGATAAGGTTGATGAAGTGGCAATTTCATGTGCATGCAATCAAATCATGCCAAGTGTCCTATGTTCTCATTGGTTGACATAATTATTGTAATTTTCTCATTGGCCCACAAAGTTGGTGCCCTCATGTAATTGGTTGAAAGATGGTAACCCTAATTAGGGTTTGTAAGGTTTAATCTTGGCCCTTGATTTTGCCTCTTAATCTTGGCCATTCATTGTAATTTTGAGCCTCTATATAAGGCCATGAACTCTCATTTATAAAGGGTTGAAGAAAATTGTTGCTAATATAATACCAAAATTGCTTCTCTTATCATTGTTGTGTCTTGCATGGTGATTAAGAACACTTGGTGTTATTGCATGGTTTCTACTTCCAATAGTTAAAGTTAGACTTCATTGAGCTGTTAAAGTAATTTCCTTTTCAAGTAAGTGTTAGAAGTAAGAGTAGAGATAGATGGCTAGTTGTATGGTGATGTTGGTAAATGTTTGATAGGGATCTTTATACTAGGCCACTAGCATCTTGGCGGCTTGTTGAGGAGCTTTGTGTGGTAATCTAGTCTTGTTTCCCTTTGAATCATTGCATCTATGGAAGTAGCGCGGCTAGCAAGCTTTCATTTGGTTTGATCCCCGTCCATTTGCCAATCTTTCCATTTAGTAGGAGTAGAAGTAAAGTAACCAAGTAGTTTAGTAGTGAGAGTTTGGAGAAGCAAAGTTAGAAGTGACATAAATTTGAAGTTGAGAAGTTGAAGTTCGAAAGTTTGAAAAGAAAAATTGAAAGTGATATAAATTGAGAGATCATTTGAAAGAGTTGCAAAGATAGAATTCTCATCATCATCATAGTGAGAGTTAAAACATCTTTAAATGGACAACATAAGCCCGCTAAAGTGATTACCAGCAAATCACATTTTTTATAACTAAGTTAGTATCCACGGGTGTAAGGAACCTTGGAGTATCCTTGTATACTTTTCAAGAGAGGGTTGAGTGTTTGGTACACCGTATCAAGTATTCAATTGCTATATGTTATGTAGTGGTACAAAACTGACATCAACAATGATTTCAAGTAACAATGAAAAATAGATGTAGATGTAGAATGATTTGATGATCACTTTACAATATGTTTATCTTTTACTACAAACTTCTACAGTACCTCTTCCCATTGGAAAATATAAGAATGGAACAAATGTAGAAAAAGAGAAATTATAGCTGAAATATATGGATCTTTTCAAACAAAGAATGACTATTAAGAACAAAAGGAATGGGAGTTAGTGGTATAGTTTGTTGTAACTCTAAATCTGAGATATTGTGTAAAATACAAGAGTGTCATATAAAGTAAAAGTTAAAAGTAAGAGATAGTAGGTGATGTGTTTGTGTCTCCTGTGATGAAGACATCACAATTGATACATGATATTGCATTCTAGGCAGTTGGATGGGTTAGGGTGAGGTGGGTGTTTTGTTTCAAGAAATCCCTCAAGTATATATTCCTCCATTGGTTTATATATCATAATCTGCAATGGTACTAATTAATTGAGGTGTTAAAGCATATATTTTTATGGAACTCTGCTCCACAAGTATGTGGTTTTTTATGATTTTAGTGGACTTGTGGATGCATTAACTATTGATACTATTTTTGGGTTGTATGGATTTGTACCATTAGATTTATATATATTAGCACTAGTACAAAGATCAATATGTTAACACTGACAAATTTTATAGCAAAAATTATCACAAACAACCTTCACATCTTGCCAATATGCAACCACAATAAAGAAATGTCATAACATACTAGCCAAAAAATGCAGGACACAACTATTCCTTGCTGCTTAAAAAGGACCATACTAGCAAAAAAATGTAGGACACAACTGTTCCTTGCTACTTAAAAAGGACCATACTAGCCAAAAAATGCAGGACACAATTGTTCCTTGCTACTTAAAAAGGACTATATTGATAAATAAATTTGAAAAAATTCCATATGGAATCTATATTCATAAATCCATAATGTCCTAAGCTCACAAATAATTTATTATTTCCAGTGGTACAGTTCTGGAACTTACCCAATATTGGTTCAAACCATGAAGGGCCCATTAGTGAAATCCAGCTGAACCTATTCACCCTTCACGGGACTGTTGGACCAAATAGAAGATTAATTTTATCAAATTTTTGTAATCCATTTGTGTATCAATTATTTTTAGAAGATTATTTTTTTATGAATATTCCAACAAGTGGTAGACTGTTACATAGTCGAGCCTCCACACTATTTATATTATTACTGAAAGGTTGACATGGAAAATAAAATAGAAATATATTGTTCCTATGAATCAGTCCCAAATTTAGAATGCCACAACCATCCTTGACAAAGATTGTCCTGACCATTGGTAAAAGATGCTTGTGACAGTCAACCAGAAACTTCTACAGGAAAATTCTAGCTAGATGCATTCAGGGTGCAAAAGAAGGGACTGCAAAATAACCCAGATTTCATACAAACCTAGATACAAAATTAGATTTACAGACATTCTATCATGTTTTAGGAGATTGAATAATTTGTTATATCCTTTCTCCCATTAACAAAACATATCGGTTAAATCAACAACCTAACTTAAATCAACATGTATTATTTCATTTTCTTCTAAACTTATAGAGTGGCCTGTTGTTACAGAACTGAAGTAAATACTTTATCTATAGCTTCTTCATGTTCTTATTAATGAACACATTTAGTTTGATAACATATTTTGTTTCAAATTTGCACAAATGACATCATTACAAATAGAAACTCAAAGAATATATCAAATCTCATGCACTGAACCAGTTCTAAAACTTCCAAGAAAACAAACATTATGGTGCACTTACGTTTATCCTTGTGGAAAGGACCATAAAGACTTACACTGCTATAAAAAAAGAAATTCCTTACACTATTATTTTCAATACATTCTTAGTTTATTAATGTCATAATTGTACTTCAAATTTCTTGAACTAGATGAATATCATTTAATTGTTTTAAGCATGAGCCACAACTTATTTTAGTATTGTAGATCAAAGTATTTCTAATTTATAAGTTATTATTTCATTTTGTTAGTTTCATATTTGACGTTTAAGATAATTTATTTAAAATTTAAAATATTTTCATATTTTGGCTGGGTTTTTAATAACTTCAAAATCTTAATGTAACTACAAACAGTAAATGAAAAATAAATTGATGTACCTATAGGGGAATCTACCTGAACATCTAAGACTTTGATAGTTTCCTTACTGAATACAAAAGGGATACAAGAGGTGAGAATCTAATGGACTACAACTGATTGAATACCTGAATGACTTGAAGATCAGTGATTAGAGATCACTAAGTACTGGAATGATATGTAAGATAATTAAATTAGTCATTTTGTTGTCATTGATGTCAACTAGTTTTGACAGTACTTATCATGATAGTTGCATACATCTAAATATCTGTAAAGAGGAGAGAAAAGATGAAGAACTAAGATATCTACATGGAGAAAGATGGATATGACAGATGAGGATAAGGAATACTTTGGGTAACTTATTGATGAGTCTATGACTTCATATGGTTGACTTGATTATGTTGCATTAATCTATTTTGAAGAAGGAAGCAAAACTTAACAAAGTACTGTGGTCGGTAAATAAAGCACCTCAGTATACACTGAGCTAGTGTAGTGTATACTGAGTGATAGTATCAACTGAGCTTGTGTTCGCCGACTCATTTCTTTGTTAACTAAGTATGGATGAAAGTACTAAATATTTAACGTTAGCTGATAGAAATTGATGAGCTAGAATTTTTATGATTTCGAGGTTAAGGATAAAGTTTGTTACAAGATCCACGACAGACAAAATTTGAAGAATATCTAAAGGATGAAATTGAAACATATTATTGACACATCTACCGAGGAAGGTTAAAGTGGAAAAATCAGTGAAGGAGATTAAGTGGCAAAATCTGATGGTTGATATGAAAACTGTTTATCTATCTATTTAAGAGATATGAGTTTCTTTATGAAATGATGCCAAAAGATAGAAAACTGCAGAGATATCATGTGAATATAGTTTCATGCATGCCTGATCAGACTGGTTGAAGAACCAAACTACAGAATAGTACTGAGCATCAGATAACTTTTACCAAGTGAAAGTAAGTTGAAGAAGTGAATTGATATATTGATCAGAGGATTTTTATGGGCTTAGAATAGATCTAAATATTTGTAAATTGAGTTGTATTGTAATCAGATCAATTACTATTTTAGTTTAAGCATTGATACAAAAAAATATCTTAACAGAGTGGACTTAACTGTCTTATGATATACCCAATGTCATTCAATGAATGTAAATTGTTATCCTATTGACCCCATAGTGAATGTTGGTTGAATGATAAATGTTAGTCTTAAATCCTCTAACAAGGTCACACCTAACAGTGTGTTTGTAACCTTTAATAGGGTTGGCTCTTCACTGAGCTCACTTCAGAAGAGTGAAAATTATTTTGTGTTACCGGTCCAAGGTGATTTTTCCCTTTAAAAGGTTTCCACGTTAAATCTTTGTGTTATGTGTTTATGTGATGATTGATTCATTGTCATAATTTACATGTTTCATATTTGATTTGGTCAGTAATCACTGTGAGTTATTTGACTTGTAATCGGTAAATGCACAGACAGTTTAGTATTTGATGTTACAGAGCTGCAAAAAAAATTTGAATTTGTTTAAACGGATACATTTTGTAATTGGGACTAATGGATAAGTGATCTAACTGATTCACCCCCCCTCAGTTATTCTAATAATTGGTATCAAAGCATTGGTTGCTTGGAATGGAGTTTTAAGGACTTTAGCAAAAAGATCACAAAATGTATAAGAGGGAAGTGTCGAAGCTAAACAAGGACAATTTTACCATATGGAAAAGTTGAATGAAACTTCATATACCTAGAATCGGAGATTTTGCCTCACATCTACTTGAGAATGGCTACTTACAACCACTGACTGGACCTTTGACTCTTGATCAACTGAAGGATCGACATGAACACAACATGACTATGATAGAGATTATTGCTGCTCTATCAGATGATAAATTTGAGGATGTCAAAGATTGTATTACTTCAAAAGAAATGTGGGATAAACTTGCTCAAGTTTATGGTGGTGATGTTAATGTCAAGAGAGCTTGAGCTAAAAGCCTAAGAGGTAGGTTTGAGGATATGAAAATGAACAAAGGAGAGAATATAGTATAGTATACAAACCGAATAAAGGAGATAGTCAATACTATTAGAAGATCTGGTGGTGTCATTGATGAAGATACAATGGTAAGAAAAATTCTAAGGACCTTGTTGCCTGCTTATGCAATTAGAATATCAGTTGTACATGAAATGAGGTTTGCACCTGGCAACACTCTTACTCTTGATAGTCTGATTGGTAAGCTAACAAATTTTGAGTCGAACAATTTTGATAAAAGTAATGTACCTTTTGTTGAGTCTTCTTTCATGTCTTCTCTAAAGATCGGTAAGTCTAGGAGTAGACATAATATGGATGATAGTGACAGTAATACTGATGATGAGCTTGATGAAATTGAAGCTCTTATGGCTAGGAGATTACCTAAAGGTAAGGGTGTTGGAAATTTAGTTGGGAAAAGTGATACTGAGAGGGGGGGTGAATCAAATATCACCTAATAATCTATTTAACATTGCATAAAACTTTTGCAGGGCATTAACAAAACTTCATCAAAACAAAGTAACTAATATAATAAGCATCATTCAAGAAAGTACTCATAACACAGTAATTTTGGTTACCTAGAAACCCTTGAAAGGTAAAACTGGGGTGAGGATGACACCCAAAAATCTTCACTACTGCAGTATAAAGTTTTCCTGTAAAGGCTACAAATTTGATCACAAACTATGATCTACCCTGTGAAGGGTCTACACTGTTAAGAGCTAGAAGACTTATACTATCTACCTCGCAAAATGATTTAAAACTGACAACAAAGTAAGCACTTGGTTAAGAGATTGCAAAAGGTCTGTTAAAACTTCTCTGTTAAGAGATTTTCCCTGATACACTTGTTAGAATGTCTCAGTACTTGATCCTTCAATTTTCATTGTTATGTTGATTACAGATCTTCTCCTTACAGTATTTTTTTGATCTCATCTATCAAGTTTATCTCTACTCTATCTTTCACTGCTTTACTTGGTCACTGAACTCTATCAAAATGCTTCACTGATCTTAATGCATTCTCTACTTATCTCTTTCATTCCCTTCGCATCCTATCACATACACATTAGGGTTCAGATCTTATCGTTATATAGACATCTAGACTTCCTCAAGATTTAATATCTACGATTTAGATTTACTCTTTTTGCCACTTAAGCTTTACTAATTCTGATTGGCTCTAAGTGTTGCATAGGGATTAATGATTGCAAAATAGATGCGTAATCACCTGCGTGATTTCCTCAACAAACAAAATATAAAACATGAATGTCGGCCAAAATTTTTTACCTCGATGATTGTGCCATAACAAACTCATATGTCGATTCTGGCTAACTCGGTAATTGATGTCTTTGGTACTCGGCATTCACTATACTTGGTGTTTGCTGATATCTCTATCGCTCAGTATAAAATTATTTACATAGCTCAGCAAAAACTGACTTGGTTAATACAAACATACATAGTGACCGATGGTTTACTTGGCAATGACTACTACTTGATAAGTATACATTACATGACTCGGCCTATACATGATGACTTGGTCACAGTGATGACTGACCAACAATGCCTATTTAATGACTAAGTGTAAGTCACTAATAGTCAACAAAACTATAGAGATCTACAATCTCCCCCTTTGACATTAGTGGCAAAAACACTTTGTCGTGACATTATAATTATATTTACAAAAGTACATAGTATTAGCAAAATACTCCCCCTAAGATATGTATACATACAAAATTTTGTTACCTCCTGTAGTTCCTATATATGTCATTTCATTTCCCCCTTGTTTTTGGCACGATTGATTTCTTCAAGACTAGGAAGTGTGAGGTATTTCCCCAAAAATGGTTTATGAAGCATCATAACCATATATAGTGCAATTTCCCATCTTGATGTAGCAACTTTCAGAACATCTATTTGCACTTCTAGCTCAATAGCTAGATCGACTAGTCCCTCAGCTATAGAAAGATTAGAATATTTCTATGTTACGATCTTAGCCTTTGCTATCTCTCTTTGAATGGTCTCCAGATGCGGTGTCAATATTGTTTGCATGGAGAGTAGACATGTCCTTATCTTTCCATCATTAGCCATTAATTCGACTATCCTTCCTTGTGAGTGTAAAAGCTGGAATAATGTTTTGAACTTGAGTCGGCATCCAAGCTCAAGGATTGACTAGTAGACTTGATTTCTTGCTGTAATTTATCTACCAGCCCCTGGTTGTCCTTCGTGAATTCTTCTATGGCACATAGTTTGGTAAACAAAGATTGTGCATTCATGACTACTTCTTCTGAATCTATTACCAAAGTAGAAAGTGCTACCTATTTCACTGCAATCTTGACACATACCTTGTCCAACATCTTGGTCTCAAACTTTCTTTCCGACCACTGCAACAAATTATCACTGGCTTTGCTTTCTTCATTAGTAACTTTCTTGACTACATGGACAAGTTTTTCCACTATAGAATCAGAATTATTTACATTAGATAACTCAAAGGCATCAATAAATATTTCTTTTATCTCATATATGACTTGCTTTTGCTGATGTTCTCTTCTTAGTTCTTCTTGACTTCTTTTCCTCTTCAATAGATCTTGCAATATTTGCATCTACTCATAAGATAAGTTATCAAAATCGCATTTCGGAATGACAATAACTTTGCCAATTGTTACCTCTGGTGAAGAGATTTTTACCTTCTTTTTTAGTGCCTTCTTCTTTGGTGTACTCTCACTTGACATTTGTACAAGAGCTTGTATTGCCTCTTGTTCCTTAGGCTCTTGTATATCAATAACTTTGTCCTTTTCTTCTTTTCCCTTATCCTCCACATGAGGACTTGTATCATTTAGTGCAGACTGCTCTCCTTTGTCTTGATATGACTCCTTGGTAGATGTAGTCTGATGTGTAGTTGCCAATGAATCTTGTTGCTCAATAGTGCTCATACCGGCTAGCATGTCAACTGTAACAACTTCAAGTTTAGTAGGGGTTGTGTTAATAGTTGTATCATCAATTTTTGGATAATCTTTCACTTGTAAGAGCACAGTATTACTTCCTAGCAAAGATGAGTCTTTTGATTCTTTAGCTAGAATGTCAGCCTTGGTCAATACCTGAGTTTCCACTAGGGTATCCTTTGTTATGTCAACAATACTTACTTCTGATACCTTTTGACATTCATTTTCCTTAGGAGCTTTTGTCTCCTGAATAGGTAACTCAATTGCATTCTTTACATTATCTGGCTCAGCATCCTTAGATGTATCAGCATCTTAATGTGCATCCTTGTCAATTAACAACCCAAAAATTATTTTCCAAGTCTTTAAACTTTCCTGTATAACATCCTCAACCTTGTGTTGAAGAATAGAATAAACTCTAAGTTTGGGAATGAATTTGTTCCTGTATTGTTCCATAATTTTTTTGATATTAGAAGGGGTTAGATTTAATGAAACTTGAGCTAATGTTCTCTCTCTTATCTACTTCTTGGTAATAAGAGTATATTCCCATTTCTTCTCAACTCTATCGCTCAACTCCTTAGGAATTCATTTTTCTAACTGTATAGGTAACATCTTGAAGATGCAGAGCATTTCAAGAATAGTTTCTTAAACTTTTTCTTTATCTCCTATACTCATTCTCCCAAAATTTAATTCCTTCAGATCTTCAAGTCTAGTAGAGCTCATGATAGTGTGGCATATTTCATCTACATTTGGTGTTATACTTTGTAATGCAACCTTCTTCTTTACCTCTTCATCACTTTCCATTTCCTCATCATCTTCTTTTTCTAAAATAAGTTTCCTTCTAGGCCTTTTACTTGCCTGAGTCGGTATTGCCTTAGGATTAACAACTTTTCTTTTTCCTGATGCAAGGGATTTCTTTTGTGTCTCAGTAGTTGAAGAGACTGCCCTTGTTCTTGGCCTAAGCACAGGTGTTGATGTAACTTTAGATTTTTGTATCTTTTTGGTTGTGGGCTCGGCAAGTATTGTCTTCTTTCCTTTCTTCTTTTCTATTTCTAACTCTTCTTCTTCTTCTTCACTTTTACTATGATCACTTGCTTCATCTTCTCCTAGTCCTTGAGTTAATTCAAGTGGTGCATTTTCCTCTGTTTCTCCCATCAATTTTTCTAGATTCTTCACAATTTTCTTCCTCTTTCTCTCTATAGTTGCAATCTTTAATCCCATAGTTATTTTGGATTTGGCTTCTTCATATGTTCCAAAATAAGGAGCCTTATTGGTAGTTTCTTTAGCTAAAAGGGTTGTTATAGTAGCTATGGTCTCATCAATGTTTACCTCATAAGGTAATGGCATTAGCCATGAAACCCTCAGTAAAACTGCTTGTACATAGGTGAAATTTGTGTCAACTAGAAAACATATATCTTGGCTATACTTCTCAACTAAAGACACAGGGATCCTACTCATCTTCCTCATTTTATTTTTGAACTCAATGAAATAATTTTCCATTACACCATTAAAACTTTCTCCTATCTGACTTATGAACTCATTAATTTGAACTGTAACTGGTTTCTTCCTTCCCATATCACACCTCCAACAATAGGAAAACACTTATGAAAATAAAAGAATAGATAGACTAACAAAGAGCCAAACTTACACATGGAATTCTTTTCTTTCCGAATTGAGGTTAGGTTCTTGGCAAGTTGAGTTAGTTGGAGCTCGATGAAATCATAAGTGTGTCCCTTCTTAATAATTTTCAATGCTTGGTCCACTTCCATACATGGGACGTTGTCCAACTGACTAGATTGGTAGAATTTGTGTGCAATAACCCTAACTGCAAAGTCAATCTTCAGATCAGTGATGGTGGAAATCCTCATTCCACGCTTGTTCCAAACTACCTGTGTGTTAGCCTGAATTTCTTCCTTAAACATTTTATTGTTCTTTTTCCTAAAATTGTGGGCTATCCAGTTACCTGGTGAATCATTTCCTTTGTTATCTTAACTGGTCCATCTTCCAGCCACAATTGCAAATCATGCACTCGACTTAATACAATTTTTATCCATTCTACTTTGAAATTTTGTGGAAAATCTAGAGCATGAACTAACCCTTGCTCAATAATCAATTTGTATTCCGACTTCAACAAACCATTTTCGCACAATTTGTCATATACCTCCCTGATCTTGTAATCTCCAATTTCTCTGATTTTACACATATAACAAGACCTAATATCATCCATTACCAACACATTCTCTGGAATTGAGGATAGAGCACTAGTAAGATCTCCTTTGATCGTGCTCTCTGAAATTGCCTTAAACTTTTGTGGCTTACAAACTTCATTTCTTACCAATTGTATGTTGAATTTCTCCATCCCTTGTTTCTTCATTGCAACAGATGATGATGATGCCATTTATAACTTAAAAATTCTAGAAAAGAAATATTGCTCAGTAGGGTACCTTTCGTAAGTGTTCTACAGATGATTTGTTGATGGCACACTGAAAAGATTTGAAATCACCCTTTGATAAACTGGTTACACACTCTCTTAATCACTCAAAGAAATTTCAATTCACTAGGTTAAATGAAATGAATAGCAACATCCACTTTATAGACTCCAAAAAGTCAAATTAAGGCCTCATAAATGCTCGGTACAAATTTTGAGTGGAATACAACTATCTTGGCAATCTTATGTTAAGCTTAGCTAACACAAGCTCGGTTGATACAGTTGTTCAAACATAGCTCAGTGTACATCACATCTTGGCTACCACAGGTGCTCGGGATACTTTGATAACTTGGTCAAAACACTGATGCTCAACATAAAAAATGAATTTGTCTACTTTTCTCAGATATGTCCCAATGCATCTTTATCTATGTATATATGGACTTTTACTCAACTTATGTTAGGAACTGATGTAAGATAAAGCATTGTAAGACTTAGTTCCAATCATACCTTCTTTTCTTAGTTCGAAGAAGTGTGATCACCTGATCCATTGGATTGGGTGACCTTATATGTACTAGCTTCACTTGTTCTTTCTTCTTCTTTCTTCTTCCATGTTTTATTCATTTGATTTCTCAATTTCTCACGGATATATTCATTTTGATTTTGATCATTGCTCGGTATAGGTGATCTATAATATTTCTTTAGGTGACCTATGTTGTTACACTTGTAACATACCATACTTCCATTCATCCAACTTTTATATATTTACCTCTGAAATGAGTTTTCAAACAATTTGCTCCAATGTGTCCATATTTTCCACAGTAATGACAACTGTACCAAGTGTTATAATCCCAATTGTATGAGTTATTCTTCATAGGTGACTTAGTCTGTTCATTGTATGACCATTTAGGTTTAGATCTGCATTCAAATGATCTATGCCCATACTTTTGACAATTGAAATAGTGCCCTTGAAATTTTGGTGAGGTAGGTGGACTGCTAACTTTAGACCTGCATTCTTGTGCCTAATGTCCATGTTTCTTACAATTAAAGAAATTTCCATTAAATTTAGGTTTAGGATCAGATTTACCATGTTTTCTTATGCAGATGTTAGATGTATGTCCTAGCTTTCCACAATGATGGCATGTGGGCTTGTTTTTCTTTGGTTTTGCATTATTTTTCTCTCCACTCTTTGATGATTCTCCTTCTTTAGTAGATGATGAATTCTCATTTAGTCCTAGTCCAGATCTATCACCAAATCTTCTAGGTGACATTAACAACTTTTTAAAGTATTTTGCAACTTCATTTGGTTTGTTCATCCTTTCATTGATTTCCTTTTCAAATCTCAGTTCATTCCTAAGTTGATCATTTTCAAATCTCAGATTGTTGATTTCCATATCTTTCTTGGCCAACTCTTGATTAACCAGCAACAATTGATTTACCATGTCTAGCTGATTGTTGGTCAACCTTTGCATGTCACTTGTCCTTTTATGAAGTCTCATTGATATTTTTCTTTTGTCTTCTTTAACTTTCTTTTTCTGTTCAACTACTTCACAAAGTCTGACATATTGAATTTCTTGTTCTCTCTTTAGATTTATAAAGTCATCACTTAATATGGTATTTTTATCTAGTAGCTCTTTTATGGCTTTATCACTTTCTACAGACTTCCCATTATCAAATAGTCTAGTAGTATCTTCTTCTTGATATTGTGAATCATTTTGCTAAATAGAAATTTTTCTCCTCCTGCTTAAGGATTTCTTCACTTCACCTTTGGATGCTTTGAGTTGTTGTAATGCTAGTTGTAATCACCAATGGTCACCTAGACTATTAGCCCCTTGCTAGCATTATTTTCCAAATCCATCAATTTCTTATTCTTGATCAAATCCTATTTCTATCATTTATTTGATTATCTTCTATGGGCTAACCATTTTATCCTAAGTCTTTATTTAATTAAAAAGAATTCCCTCCCTTTTTATTAAATAAAAAGCCTCCACTTTCCTATTATCCTAAGTTGCAAAAATAAAGCATTATTCCTATTTTATAAAAAGGAGAAAAGGCCTTTTTGTCTCACATGAGGCTCAAAAGTCAACACTTCTTTCTCATTGGAGGAGACTTGTGCACATGGATTGATCCCTCTTTCAAACTCCACCCTTGATCAAATCTTTTGCCTCTTAATCTCCATCATCTGTTGATTCTCATTTTCTATAAAAGAAGAGCTCTCTTCTCATTCTAGGATCTCAACTCTTTATGCTAATGTTATGCTGCAAGTTTCTTAGAGAATTTGAAGATCTTAATGCATTCTAGTCTTTATCTTTGCATTGTAGCTTAAATTATCATAGCATTCTAGCTTAGTTTCCTTTTCATGCTCTAGCTTAACTCACCTAGTTTAATTAGAAAAGGCTCGTAACACTTTCATTTCAATAGCTTAGTTGCAATCTTCATTCTAGCATAGTTGCATTGCATTTTCATCAAGATTCTTGAGGATATTGGCATTCTTTCCCTTGTCTCTTTGAATCTCCCATTGCATGGTTTACTAGCAAGGTCATATGCTTTACTAGTTCTAGCTGAGAGCACTATTAACACCCTTGCACTCCATGCTTAGGGAGCTTTAGGTCACTTTCTCAAGGTTTCCAATCCATGGATTCTCTTGGAAACAATGACTTAGAGAAGTGCACATTTTGAGTGTACACCAATTGTACATCAATCTTCTAATTCTCTATAACTTTTTCCACCTTATAAAATTTCATCTCAAGATATTTTTCTTCAAGTGGTTAGACTTTCTATGTGAAACCTGAATGCTCTGATACTAGTTGTTGGAAATTTGGTTGGGAAAAATGATATTGAGAGGGGGGGTGAATCAGATATCACCTACTAATCCATTTAACATTACATAAAATTTTTACATGGCATTAACAAAACTTCATCAAAACAAAGTAACTAATATACTAAGCATCATTCAAGAAAGTACTCATAATACAGTAATTTTGGTTACCCAAAAACCCTTGAAAGGTAAAACTAGGGTGGGGATGACACCCACAAATCTTCACTACTATAGTATAAAGTTTTCCTATTTGGGCTAAAAAATTTATCACAAACTATGATCTACCCTGAGAGGGTTCTACCCTGTTAAGAGCTAGAAGACTTATACTATCTACCTTGCAAAAGGATTTAAAACTTACAACAAAGTAAGCACTTAGTTAAGAGATTAAAAAAGGTTTGTTAAAACCACTCTATTAAGAGATTTACCCTGATACACTTGTTAGAATGTCTCAGTACCTAATCCTTTGGATTGCACTATTATGCTAATTATAGATCTTCTCATTATAGTATTGTTTTGATCTCATCTATCAAGTTTATCTCTGCTCTATCCTTCACTGCTTTACTCGGTCACTGAACTCTATCAAAATGTTTCACTGATATGAATGCATTCTTTGCTTATCTCTTTCATTCCCTTCACATCTTCTCACATACACATTAGGGTTCAGATCTTATCCTTATATAGAAAATGATACTTCCTCAAGATTTAAGATCTACAATTCAGATTTACTCTTTTTGCCACTTAAGCTTTATTAATTTTGATTGGCTCTAAGTGTTGCATAGGGATTAAAGATGGAAAAATAGGTACATAATCACCTCTGTGATTTCCTCAACAAAAAAATATAAAATATGAATGTCAGCCAAAATGTTTTACCTCGATGATTGTGCCATACAAAATCATATGTCGATTCTAGCTAACTCGACAATTGGTGTCTGTGGTATTTGGCATTCACTGTACTCAGTGTTTGCTGATATCTCTGTCACTCGGTATAAACTTCTTTATATAGCTTGGAAAAAACTGACTCAGCTAATCCAAACATACATAGTGACTGATGGTTTACTCGGTAGTGACTACTGCTCAGTAAGTATACATTACATGACTTGGCCTATACATGATGATTCGGTCATAGTGATGACCAACCAACATTGCCTATTTAATGAATAAGTGTAAGTTACTAATAGTCAACAAAACTATAGAGATCTACAAAGGGTAGATACAAGGGTAAATTACCTTTAGCATGTTTTAACTGCAAAGAAGTTAGCCATATTGCTACTAGTTGCCTAAACAGGAAAGAAGATGATAGAAAAACATATCGATCTGGTGAAGGAAGCTATGGGAGGAGAAACAACAAAAGTTACCGACACTACAACAGATATAACCGAGACAACAATGATAAGGGCAAAAAGGTATGTTACTTTGCTGAAGAGAATGATATTGATACTGACACATATGATGATGTAGAAGTAGTATTTGTTGTGATGAAGGATGATTCTGAGGAAGAAGAAAGGTATGTAGAGACATCACTCATCTCTAAAGTTAATAAAAATGACACATGGATAATTGATAGTGGTTGCACACATCACATGACTGGTGATGAAGAAAAGTTTGATCATCTTGAGAAATATAATGGAGGTTCTATAAAAATGGGTAATGATACACCATGTATGGTTAGAGGAAAAGGATCTTTGCTGATAAATGATAAAATCAAATGTAATAATGCTTATTGGGTAGAAGGAATAAATTATAATTTTCTAAGTGTGGCACAACTTAACAAATCAGGTCACCGAGTAGCTTTTGAGAGAAAGAAGGTAAAGATATTTGATGATGGATGAAAACTTGTTGGAATAGGAGCATAATCCAAAGGTAACTAGTTTTATCTTGACAATGCTGAGTCTTCTTGTTTATTGATGAAATATGAGGATGTATGGTTATGTCATAAAAGGTTATGTCATGTAAATTTTGATAACATGATTAAGATCAGTAGAAAGAAAAAGGTTAGAGGTCTGCCTAGCTTAGAAAATCCTGATCATGTTATGTGTCATGAATGTCAAAATGGAAAAATGACAAAATCTAGTTTTAAGAGTAAAGACTATTCAACATAGAGAATCTTGGAATTAGTTCACACCTACCTATGTCATCCCATGAGAACTTAGAGCTACTATGGAGATAGATATTTCATTATGTTTTTTGATGATTACACTAGATTGATGACTGTAATGTTTTTGAAGGAGAAATCTGAGGCATTTAAGATGTATAAATGGTACAAAGAAAAAGTAGAGAAAGAAATTGGGAAAGAACTTAAATGCTTGAGATCTAACAGAGGTGGTGAGCTTATTTATGATGAATTCACTAACTATTGTAATGAGCATGGTATAAAAAGATAGGTTTTTTCTTTGAGAACACCTCAGCAGAATGGGATTGCTGAAAGGAGAAATAGATCAATTGTTGATTGTGCGAGGACACTGATGATAGAAAAGAATGTTGCTCAAACATATTGGAGAGAGGCAGTTAGTACAACTATATATGTTCTGAACTAAGTACAATTGAAGAAAGACACAAATAAAACACCCTACAAATTATGGTTTGGTCACAAACTGACTGTAAGTTACTTCAGAATTTTTGGTAGAAAATGTTTTAATTTTGAAAGATGATAGGAATGGAAAATTTGATTCAAAAGGGGATCAGGGAATATTTCTTGGATATTCTACTAAAAGAAAATCTTACAAGTGTCTGAATAAGGTTACTAATAAGATGATTGAAAGTGCTAATGTTAGAGTTGATGAATTTGATGATAAAAATGGTGAAGAAAGCACTAAGGATCCATAAGACTATGGTAGATTCATTTATATTGAACATCTAGAGTACCTACCGAAGCCATAGGATTAGTCAACTGAGCATCAGGAAAAGAACACCGAGAAACAACAAAGGGAAACCGAAGATCAGGAAGAAGCTACTGAGCAAGGAAATGAACCTGAATATGATGAACAACAAAGAAGAGATCAAGTGATGGAAAGATTTTTCAGAAGACATCATCCTGAGAACCAAATCATTGGAGACAAGTGAGTTGGCATGCTGACAAGAAGTAAGTTAAGATAAGGTACATGCTTAGTTTGTGAGTTTGAACTGAAAAATGTTAAGGTTGCACTGGAAAATGATGAATGGATAAAAGAAATGAATGAAGAGATAGAACATATAGAGAAAAAAAAGACATGGACTTTACTACCTAGGTTGAAAGATAAGAATGTTATCGATACTAAATGGATTTTCAAAAATAAGCTGAATGAGAATGGAGAGGTTACAAGGAATAAAGCTAGACTAGTTTGTAAGGGATATACATAGGAGGAAGTTATAGATTATGGTGAAACTTTTGCACCTTTTTCTAGACTAGAAGGAGTCTGCATGTTACTTTCATATGCTTCACATAAGAAGTTTAAAGTCTATCGAATGGATGTTAAGTCTGCTTTTCTGAATGGGATACTAGAAGAGGAGGTCTACATAGAACAACCAGAAGGGTTTGTTGATCCAAATAAAAATGACATGGTATGTAGACTACACAAAGCTTTATATGGTTTAAAGAAAGTACTTAGAGCCTGGTATGAAAGGCTGCATAATTATCCTTTAAGTAATGGTTTTGTGAGAACTAGTGAAAACAACAATTTGTATATGAAACGAGGATCATATGATACTATTTTGATTGCTGAAATATTTGTGGATGATATAATTTTTGGAGGACAAGATCATATTTGTAAATCATTTTCTGATGAGATGAGAAAATAATTTAAAATGTCTATGTTTGGAGAGATTAAGTTCTTTTTAGGCTTGCAAGTTATTCAGTAGAATGATGGAATTTTCATCACACAATCAAAGTACATAAAGGAAGTATTGAGAACATTGGGCATGGAAGATGCTAAACCAGTTGGAACACCGATGGTCACAGGATGAAAATTAACTAAATATGATGAATCTACTAAGGTAAATTAGACATTGTACCAATCTATGTTTGGTAAAATGATGTATGTAGTACATGCAATAGGCCAGATATTGCACATGCAATAGGGATTGTTGCTAGATTTTCTACCAATCCAAAGGATTCACATATGATTGCAATAAAAAGAACTTAAGATACCTAAAGAAAGCATAGGAATATGGTTTATGGTATCGTAAGGAAGGGAAGTTTGAACTAAGAGTCTACACTGACGTAGATTGGGCTAGAACTATAGATGATAGAAAGAGCACAACCAGAGGAGCATTTTTTTTGGTGAAAGACTTGTTACCTGGACAAGTAAGAAACAACCTTGTATTTCTTAGTCTACTGCTGAAGCATAATATGTTGTTGTTGCTGCTACAAACTATTCAAACATTGCATATATCAAGAAAGTGTTGGAAGGGATGTCT
The DNA here is from genome assembly GCA_027943335.1 of Chamaecyparis obtusa. Taxonomy (NCBI): domain Eukaryota; kingdom Viridiplantae; phylum Streptophyta; class Pinopsida; order Cupressales; family Cupressaceae; genus Chamaecyparis; species Chamaecyparis obtusa. Next base: position 177,028 of record BSBK01009118.1, read on the forward strand.
AAGGTAATTACTGAGTCGGTGATTATATATTGTGACAACACTAGTGCAATAAATATTTCTAAGAATCCTGTAATGCACTCAAAGACCAAGCATATTTCTATTAAGTATCACTACTTAAGAGAACAAGTACATAAGAAGCAAGTTAAACTAGAATATGTTACATCAAAAGAGAAGCTTGCTGATATTTTTACCAAGCCTCTACTGAAAGACACTTTTGAATACTTGAGGACTAGACTTGGGGTTCGTCCCTTGTCTACCGGTCACTAATGTGATCTGGAGGTTGCATTAGCCTAATCTTATCAGAAGATCATTAATGTTGATGCAACATACCTCACACTTTGGATTCTGTCTAAGGTTGTGAAATATTTGAGGAACAAGAATAGAGATTTACATATCAGTATACAAAGATACATTATCTACACCGAACAATAGAGAGTAACTTGGCTACTGTAGAGTTTTATGTTTTATGTTTTTCTTTGGCATTATTGTCAAAGGGATAGATAAATAATATGACAAACCAAGAGATCAATGGAACATCTATCTAAGGAAGAGATAATCTGAGAAAGTTAGGGAGAGTTTTGAAGATTTTTTGTTGAGAACAGAAGGAATCTGAGAGCTGAAAAGATCAAATCTACATAGGAAAGTCTGCACTTGTAAATGTTGTCATGTAACATAGTGATTAAACATATTAAATATCAAGCTAGGGAGAGCTTATTGAGCTACAACATTTTCTTACATATTTGTAGAATACATGTTTGGTATGTGTATGGTATATTTCATATTGCTTGAGTTGCCATCAATGCCATAGGGAGAGATTGATGGACTACAACTGATTGAATACTTGAATGCCTTGAAGATTAGTTATTAGAGATCACCAAGTACTGGAATGATATGTAAGATAATTAAATCAGTCATTTTATTGTCATTGATGTCAACTAGTTTTGATAGTACTTATCATGATAGTTGCAAACATCTAAACATCTATAAAGAGGAGATAAAAGATGAAGAATTGAGATATCTACATGGAGAAAGATGGATATGATAGATGAGGATAAGGAATACTTTGGGTAACTTATTGATGAGTCTATGACTTCATATGGTTGACTTTATTATGTTGCATTAATCTATTTTGAAGAAGGAAGCAAAACTTAACAAAGCAGTGTGGTCGGTAAATGAAGCATTTCAGTATACACCAAGCCAGTGTAGTGTATATTGAGTGATAGTATTAACCGAGCTTGTGTTTGCCGATGCATTTCTTCATTCACTGAGTATGGATGAAAGTACTAAATGTTTAAGGTTAGCCGACATAAATTAATGAGCTCAAATTGTTATGATTTCAAGGTTAAGTATAATGTTTGTTACAAGATCCATTACTGATAAAATTTGAAGAATATCTAAAGGATGAAAGTGAAACATATTATTGAAAAATCTGCCAAGGAAGGTTAAAGCAGAAAAATTAGTAGAGGAGATGCGGCAAAATCTGATGGTTGATATGAAAATAGTTTATCTATCTATTTAAGAGATATGAGTTTCTTTATGAAATGATGTCAAAAGATAGAAGACTGTAGAGATATCACGTGAATATAGTTTCATGCATGCCTGATCAGACTGGTTAAAGATGAATGGAACTAAAGAACAGTACAGAGTGTGAGATAACTTTTACCGAGTGAAAGTAAGTTGAAGAAGTGAATTGATATATTGATCAGAGGATTTGTATGGGATTAGAATAGATTTTAATATCTACAAATTGAGTTGTATTGTAATTAGATCAATTATTGTTTTAGTTTAACCATTGATACAAAAAAATCTCATAACAGAGTGGACTTAACCGTCTTATGATATACCCCATGTCATTCAATGAATGTACATTGTTATCTTATCAACCCGATAGTGAATGCTGGTTGAATGATAATCATTAGTCTTAAATCATCTAAGAAGGTCACACATAACCATGTGTTTGTAACCTTTAACAAGGTTGGCTCTTTACCGAGCTCACTTCAAAAGAGTGAAAATTATTTTGGGTTACCGGTCCTAGGTGGCTTTTCTCTTTACAGGGTTTCCACGTTAAATATTTGTGTTATGTATTTATGTGGTGATTGATTCATTGTCATACTTTACATGTGGCATATTTGATTTGGTTAGTAATCACTGTGAGTTATTTGACTAGTAATTGGTAAATGCGCAGATAGTTTAGTATTTGTTGTTACCGAGCTGCAAAAATTTGTTGAATTTATTTAAAGGGATACATTTTGTAATTGGGACTATTGGATAACTAATCTAACTGATTCACCCCCACTCTCAATAATTCTAGTAGAATCTTTCTCTTCTTAGAAGGTGATGTCTTGAAGGATGAAATGGGTATGAAATTATTTCACTTTATTTATCATTGTGCAGATAAATTGTTTAGTAATACCATTCAAATGGATTGGAGGAAGCAAGGAAATGCTAAGAAAGATGAACTTTTTAAAGATGTTAAAACAACATTTGGAGATCCTGGTGTTGGTAAGGAAAATATTATGGATATTGCATGAAAATACATTCATTCTATATGAGATAATTTGAGGTCCAAGATAAAAAAATATTTGAATTATCCATGTCCAGCTTGCATCATAAACCAAGCAACATGGGATGAAATCATAAAAGATGCCAAATTTAAGAGAAAAGTACACAGTAATCCAAACTATAAACCATTTGCATGAGGAGGATGTAAAATACACCTTTGAGACACAAAAAAAGAAACCCAAGCCAAGGTGTCAAGTATTGGATCACATAAATTGGGATCTGGTGGGTACAATAGCATTCGTGATAGCTTGGTAAGTGAATATTTTAATCTTTAGTATTTTCTACTTCATAAAAAAAGTCATGTCAAACTTGTGAGTTGATTATATCTTATGAGTCACAATACCTTATAAATTTGGTTATATTTATTTATGAAGGTTCACCAATTTCTAAAAGAAGCTTCAAAGGAGGACCTCAAATTTTCTTTACTACATGGTTCCCAAGGCCTTAGAGGACACATGCTAGATCGAGGGGAGATATTAGTCACTAGTCATGAAAATGAGGTAAGTTCTTTATAATATTCAATAACTTATGCAATAATTCAATTAGAGGTATTATGTTAGTTTAATAAGATAAAGTTTTTTGTGTAGGAAGCCCAACAATCAAACTCATCAGGTGGTGAGAATGAAGAGGAGGTAGAGGAATATGATCAATTGTTTTTTGCACGCAATGATTTAACTGTCATTCTAGAATATCAAAAGGAAACCATCCTTGAATTTCAACGAGCTGAGAACTAGAATAATGAAGAGGGTGTTCAATGTGATGGACAAACTACATCCATGATTAGAATAGTGCCTCATAGAAAGAGGAAACAAAGGAAGATGATGGATGGAATATAGTTTTGAATTTAAAGACCAGGTATGTAATAACAAGTTACTATAATATATAGTTTTTTGAAAGCTTCATGACTCCTTGAACTTGAAGACAATATTTATGTTTGTTGTTACATCATTCTTTTCTAATGGTTCCATAGCTAGATATAGAGAAGTTTCTAGTTTAGTTCTCCATTGGAGGAACTCAATTTTGTCTTTTGGTTGAGCTTCTTTCAAATTAATGATACATCCCATCCATGCTGCATTACTATAGTTTTCTGGAATTATTAAATGAAAAAGCTAATGATACATTACAAGTTGTTTTCTATATTGATAAGGTTTTTCATATACGAGCAACATCATTTTAATAGTTATGTTATATTCTTACACTTCTTTTTTTATCTTTCAGGCTATTGGAGAAACATGAAGAATATGAGATACTTCTTGTTTGGATGAAAAATATTGCTGGACAATAACATCTACAATGTATTCCTCTTGATATGGCATGCTAAAACCAATACAACTCCAACATGTTGAAAAGGAAATACTTTTGGGCATTTTCTTAAAAATATGTAGTTAAATTAAGCAACTTTCATGCTACACCACTGAACTTGGTGGAAATGTGTGGTATGGAGGAAATTTTAAATAGTTATTAATAAGGCTGCAATGTTCAGAAAATCAGTGTCATAGTGCATGGGAAATTAGTGTCAATGTTTCGTAATGTTTAATGTTGTATCGATGCTATGCTCCTTTTGTTGCGGAGTAACTCTCAATCATTTTGTAAGACAACATTGAGAATAAATATAATAAAATGGTATTTCTTATTTCTACTGAAGTTAGTTTATGCTAATTTGTTGATTGTTTTTGCAAGAATAAAATATTGGAAATAATTATAGTGAATGCTATTTGTTAACATTGAAATTAAAAATTATATTTTAATTTATATTGAAAATAAATTATTTATTTTTTATTACATTTGTTCACATTGTTTCTAGAGTGGCTCTAGTTAAGATTTAAAAACATAGTCTCTTTCTAGAGACAATAGGTACGACCAAAGAAATATTGTTTGTAGAGAGACAAAAGTGAAATTGTCTCTAGAGAGAAAAAAATACTTCAATTTTATATTGTCTTTAAGAGACAATAAATAAAGACACTAATTAAAGACAATACTTGAGACAATTTACACCTTTTTTTTTGTCTCATATTAAGACAATCAACTCAATAATTGTTTGAAAAATTATCTTTAATCCCCCCTCTATGTAGCAGTATTATTTGAATACCTTTTCCCATTCTCACTCTAGAGAGAAAAAATTGTGGTTTATTTAAATATTATCTTAGCCAATATTGTAATGATGACATTTGTACATACAAATATTTTCTTTTTTATTTATGAATAGTGCCTTTTCTATTAATAAAATATTAAAGTTACATATTCACAAAAATGGGGTTGGGGGACATAAAAATCACCCAGCAGAGTTCACACGGCAAAGCTGAAAACAACTAACAACTATTCATCAAAAAAACAAAAGAGGCATAAAGCCATTATGCAGCAAGAGAAGTGCCTGAAGGAGGAGGATCTTTATCATCAGAACCCCACACATCATTAGGGTTAATAGGAGGGTCAGGGAGTGACCAATCATCTTCTTTAGCTTCTTTATTTTCTTTCTCTTCCACCCCGGATGGAGAAATGGCTAGTGACAGGCGGGGAAACTTGGAGGAAGTGGTAGGATGCCAATCAAAACCACAACGAGTGCCAAGAGCATCAGAAGGGGAAAACTGAGCTAGAGTTGGAGACCACCCAGAAGTACAATGATGTAGAGAAGCCAAGTGACACCACCAGCCATCGTCACCACCTTTAGGAGGGTGGTGGTGGGGAGCTTGAGATTGTGGAGTATAGAAGCGGTGAGCTAAAGAGCTGCACCCATGGCATCACCCTCTAGGGGGATTACCTTCAATAGACATGACATCCGTAGGAACCCTGGCAATAGTGCAAGGGGCATTACCCCAGTGATTGAGTAGCTCCTATAGGTGAGCCACCTCCAGAGCCACTTTATTGGCTTGAACCTAAATCTACATCATGACATTATTACATATACAAGCCTTGTTATACAAAGCAACATCAAGAAAGCTATGAGAAAAAATAACAGCATTCCTATCTTTCCACAAAGTGAACAAAATCTCCATCCTGAAAGCATGCCAAATCTGGGTAAACTTGGAAGGAAGCCTAGGAGAATCTCCTAAAACAATCATATGCCAAGAGAAAGGCTCGGGCCTAAAAGGTTTGCAAAAATCATGAATCCACTGCCATTACTATTGAGCTCTCCTACAAAACCAAAAAATGTGTAAAAAAATCTCAGGGTGACCATAGAAAGGACATCGAGGGTCATGAATGCCCAAATGTTTGAGCCTAGGTCCCATAGGACGACCTTGGAAAAGTAAACACCAAGTAAAGAGAGCCATCTTGGGCTCTATAATGGCAGCCCAGATGGTCTAAAAGCAAGAGCTCCAGTGAGAAGTGGAAGAATGAAGATGCCATCTTTGTTTAAGAGTGTCCACCATTAGGAGATGGGGAGACAACCATCTGTAGCCCAATGTTAGCTTATAGTTGCTGAAAGGCATGGTAGGATACCATTTCCAATCCTTCCACTAGGACCGAATGGCCTGAATACCAAGCTTTTGAATCAAATTATTAGGAATTGTAGAAACTAGCAGATCAAAAGTCTGATGATCTATGTGAGCCAAACGGTACTACACCTACATATCCTCCCAGGAGCGGAGACTCATCGTGGCCCTAAAAAAGAGGTCCTTGGGAGTCTGAATGCCATGTTTGAAAAAATGCAGAGCACTGGCCCCTTGGATCTTGGCCAAATGGATGCCTTGAATAGAGAATAACTAGGACCATTAGAGGTTCTATTAATTAAAAGAAAGCCCATTGTGAAAGGCATCACCATCCCAATGAAGCCAAGGCTTAATAGCTTCCCAATATTTCCAAATACTCTTGATGATGAAAGTACCCTGAATCTGAACAGGTTCTTTCATAGTGAGCAAGGTCTGAAGACCAATGCCCTTCCAAGCTAGCCTGTGAGTAGGGAATCCTAAAGAGATGCAGTGCCTGACAAGAATCTTCTAGGCCTCATCACCAGTAAGAGCCCGAATAATCCACTTAGCACAAAGAGCATGACCTTGCTTCTGGGTGGAGAGAAGGCCAAGGCCACTAGAATCATGAGGAAGGCAAAAATATTCCTAGGTAACCCTGTGGAACCCATGGTTGTCAGCTCCAGAGGCCCAAAGAAAATCTCTGAGGAGGTGCTCCAGCTTGAGATACGAGGCTTTAGAAGGATCCCAACAAGAAGAGTAGTAGACATGAGTAGTAGCTAGCACTTTGGAGCAAATTTGAAATTTCCCAGCAAGGGAGAGAGGCTTGCAAATCCAATACTGCAACTTTTTCTCAATCTTGGCAAGCAAAAAATTCCATAAGTCCACAAAAGATCCATGGAACTCACATGGAATGCCTAGGAAGCTGAAAACTTCCCCAAGCTGAAACCATTTCTAGTCAAAATTAGCAAGCCAGGGAGGAGCTGGAAGGAAAGACTGTCTAAAATAGAGAGTCTTATGCCATTGAATAGCAGATCCAGAGGCTTGAAAAAAGGTGTCTAGGCACTATAAGGAATTAGAAATGTTCTCCTCATCCTCAATAAGAGTGAGAAAGGAATCATCAACAAAATGACCATTAACAAGCTGACAAGAAGATTTAGGAAGGGAAATGCCCTAAACCAAACCAAAGGAAATAGAATTGGCAAGCAAATACCCAAAGCCTTTAGCAGCAAGCACATATAACACAGGATCCAGTGGACAACCTTGCCGGATGGATCTAAAAATCCCAAAAGTATCAGATTGAGACCCATTGATAGTAATGCATGTAGAGGCATCACAAAAAATCATTTCAATAGACTGCAAGAAGTTAGGACTGAACCCAAGAGATTAGAGCATGGCAAGGATAAAACGCCATTCAATGCAGTCATAAGCTTTAGAAAAACCAATTTTAAGGAATAGATTGGCCTCTTCAGACTGATGAGCCCATTCCATCCCTTCCCAAATAGCAATAATGTTATCAAGGATATACTTGGATTTAATAAAACTAGTTTTCTCGGGGTGAATAATAAGAGGAAGGAGATGTTTGATTTTGAGAGCTAAAGCTTTAGCAATTATCTTGTAGGAGACATTCAATAAGGTGATGGGCCACCAATTACAAATATCCTCAGGATCGCTAGACTTAGGTATGAATTTGATATTCCCTTTATTCATTAAAGCACCCAAACTTTTATTATGAAAGGCCTCAAGATAAATTTTATGCAGGTCATGACCTATAGCATCCCATAAGTGCTTGTAGAATTCGCAAGGGAAGCCATCACATCTTGGAGACTTATCATTGGCCATAGAAAAAGCCACTTCTTTGAGATCACTAATGGTAAGAAGTTGCTCACAAAAGACCCACTGCTCAACCACTACATGGTTTGGAGTAACAACAATACATGCCTTAAGAGCCTCTTCCCACGCAACAAAAGTGCCCTGCGAAGAAAATGCTTTTTCATAGTGTTGAACAAAAGCTTGAAGAATGGCAGGTAGCTCAGTAAGGTTTTCAAATCCTTGTTTGATTTTTCAAATACCAACATTGGTATGCCAGGATTTGAGAGCCTAAAAAATCTCCTTAGAGGCTTTATCACCCACCTCCAACCACTGGAGGCGTGCTTTGATTTGAGCTCCATGAGTAGCATATGCATCTACAATTTTCTTCTCATGACGAAGCTGGGCCGGTTTAAGTTGAAGATCAGAGTCAAAGGGGTTCAACACAAGTGCATTAGTAGCATTACGAAGAACCTTAGTGTTAGGTTCATAAGCACACTTCTTGTAGTAGATAAGCTAGCGGCCGTAAATGCAAAGAAATCTCATAGTATGGGTGATGGCATCATTCCACCACTAGATCCAACCAAGTTGATTGTGGGGCCACAGCTCTAAGTTCCAAACTTGAAGAATGTGAGCAATAGTGGAAGCATGCGTCAGCATAGAGGTGTTGAGGTAAAATTGTGTATGAGTAGCCCGCCTAGTAGAGAAATGCCAAGTGATGGAAAAATAAATGGGGAAGTGGTCTGACAAGGTAACATATGTCAAAGGAATGATAGGTAGGCCTTGATCTTCAAAAAAAGAGAAAAAAGAGTGAGATGTTATCATAGCATGATCTAATCTCTTAAATATATGGTCAAAGCTAGCTCTAAAATTAGACCAAGTATGCCAAACCCCACCCTATTGACAACGGTCTAATCTCTTAAATATATGGTCAGAGCTAGCTCTAAAATTAGACCAAGTATTCCAAAATCCACCCTATTGCGTATGTGGTACTAGGCTTCTCTCTCCCTAGTTTCCCATCGAAAAGGAAAAATCCCTTCCTTGTTAGAGGCCAGCTCAACTATATTAAAGTCCCCACACATAACCCAAGTGGCAGGAGGCAAATTGTCAGCTAGCCAACACTGTAGCTAAGATCTTTCCACAACATCATTGGGAGCATAAACATTAATGATGCTAAAAGAATGGTTGTGAAAAGATAGCAAAATCCAAGTGGCACGCTGCATCAGATCAGACCCATGAGAAATAATAGAACAATGAAAGCGAGGTGACAAAATAGTAATGACACCAGCTTTACTAGCTTCATGTTGAGAAGAGATAACAATGTCATCTGACCAAATGACATTACAAGTAGGATTAAGTAGAAAACCTAAAATTTTAATTTCCTAGAGATAGAGAACATCCAGACTGTGAATTCTATGATAGGTATCATGAACATAGTACTTTCTGGAGAGGTCAGTTAGAATTCACACATTCCATGAAAAAAATCATAAAAAATCTTCCATGGTTTCCTCATCCCCAAGAGAGGAGAAACTATTGTACAAGAAAGCTGGTACTGAGCCAAAGCTGGGGATTGAATCTCCAGAAGAGATAAACCACTTTTTTCTAGGTCATTCGAGCATCCATTAGGACTGTGAGACTGAAATAAAGATTGAGAGGAAACTATAGAAATAGCTGGCAGCACAGGCACCACCTCTAAAATGGAAGGCCTCACAGTAGAATATTTCCCCTAAATAACAGGGTGTGAAGTAGGTGACACAACTAGTAGCACTTTGGTGAGAGGTGAAGGCTCTCCATTCAATGGTTCCTGAGGTGACACAGCTGCAAAAGTTGCATGAGCCATCCTAGAACCTGAGGCATTCCTACCTTTTTGTGAAATAGTAGTCCATTCTTCTTTTTTTCTAGTGTTTGAATTCTTGACCGGTGCTTCCTTTGGTGATGGTTTTACCCGAGGGGTAACCAATGGGTAGTTCTTAATCTTGTGCTCTGTTGATTGACACCTATAGCAGGTGTTTGGCAGATTCAAATAAAGCACTTTTTGAGAGATGGTGAGAGAACCAACCTATATTTTGATAGTGTCCTTGAGGTCCCTAGAAAGGTCGACCTCAACACAGACACGCTTCCGGGGTCGAGCATTAAAAAATTTGTCATGCTCCATGACAATGACCTTACCAAGGGTTTTAGCAATAGACTCAATAAATGGCCAGCATGGCAAAGGGAGACCAAGAAACTCAACCCAAATAGGGACCCTAAGTTTCTTGTCCTCCGAGATGGTGAAGTCTCAAGACCATCTCTGGAAAACAAGTAGGGATGACCTAACCATCCAAGGCCCACAGCTAAAAACAGCTTCTGCTTGGGAAGGGTTAGCAAAATGGAAAAGAAAAAAACCTTTGGTAAGGTTTTACACACCGTCAAGGCGAACCCCATGAGGTGTCTAGCTCTTGTTTACCCAATCTTAAGGATACTTTCAAGAGGAGTGTGACCCACAAAATATCCAATCAAAGTATGCTTTTCTAACCATTCACACGCAGAGTCAAATTCTTGCATATTAAGAATAATATCAGGGTTACCTCATGAAAGACCTTTAGGATGAACTTGCGAGGATGTTTGTTCAAAGGAGGCACCATGGCATTCAAAAGCTTCAACTCACGCACTAGCATCAACTGTTGGGCCGAAGTTGGCCAGAGCCATACTAAGAGCTAACCCTAATGCAAAAATCCCGTAGTAAATGCAGTATGACAAATGGAAAACTCAGTGCAAAGACACAAATAGGATGTCATATGCATGAAACCCTAGCAAAGCAAAAATCCCTCTTCCACAATCACCAATTGAGATTGTCCAAATATTTTCTTTTGAGGAAAATAAGATAATAATTTCATCACTAAGTATTAGTCTAAATAAATGTGAATTGATACCTTGAAAATATTTGAATACATATACTTAAGAAATTGAGTTCAAATCAAATACCTCTTTAAAGATACAAGAAATTTAATAACATATTTCATATAAAAAATATTTTTTCATGACATTGCCCATGAATTTATGAAATAATAATAAAATTGTTTAACTTGTAAAATATTAGTTCTTGAATTTCTTCTTAAAAGCTTCTACATGAGATTGTGCATACCATATTTTAATAGAATTATTTTATTTGAACACAAGATTTAACTTTTTCTTGGTCATTATTGTAATCATGAGATTTATAGATGAGAACTATATCAATTTGACTGATGAATGAATACAATTATATAACAAAGAGTAACACAATATTATATCAAGTTTGAATTTTCTTTTATAGGTAGGCCTTAGTTAACTTTTTTTAAGCTTAAAAATATAATAGTAAAATGTTCACAATAAAGTGATGGGTGGTATGAAGACACAACCTTAAACAATAGATAGGATTGAGTCTGAAATAAAGATTAAAACTTAAAGAAAGCTAAGAATCTAGTGTAATCTCTAAAGAAAGGATATTTATTATAAAACTTTCTTTAGGCACATCTTAGACAAATTCATATATAGGCTCATAAGTATGATGATTTATCTCATCTTTTAGGAATGTCTTTTCAGGAAATTTTATCACACTATAGAGGAATGACTTGATCTAGGTTTGGAGCTTTTCTTGAATTATGCCACCTAGAAGAACCACACTCATTTGAAGTAAATAGTATCAAGAGAACCCTCCATTGGAAACATAATCACTAGTGCATAGATAACGAGAAAAATAGGAATAGGAGATTCTATAACATTTGGAAGAAATGTTGTACCTACATCTACACCCTTGATAAAAAGAGGGTTTAGGAGATTGAATTATACAATTATTATGTGGAGAAAAATGTCTACCATTACTCTAGACATTTAAGTTTTTACCTTTAACTCTTAATTATTAATTAAAACAAAGAAATCTATTATCAAGACTTTATTCCCATTTTTCTTAAACTTCTTAATGTGTTTCCTTAGTTCTAATCCCCTTCTTACATGTGATTTAATTAATAATTCTCCATCAATAACTACTAAAATAAGTTAAAAATTAAAAATATATTTTATATTTCATCCATCTCATTACTATTTTTACTAATTAAATTAAATGACCCCTTTTACTTCCTTCCCTTACTCTATTAACTACACAACCAATTTAATATTAGTCATCCATTTATCTTTTGAACTTAATTATTCACATCTATGCATTCAAACCTACAAATCTCTCTATCCCTACCTATTTTACTATTGTGATGTCCATGTAAGCAACAACACTTCTAATTAGTAGAAGCAACCCATGTACATGTGGCAGTAGTAGCACCCATACAAGCTGAGAATCAGAGAGGAAAGTGTTCTTAGGTGGACCAGGGAATAGTCTCAATGGATTTCTTGGGTCGAGAGGTGAGGAAATGGTAGAATTAGGGTCTATTGGTTCTAGTACTATTTTATCTTTTAGTTATAGGTTTCTAGTAGTTGGATTTCTATTCACAGATATATTTTTTTGTATTACAACTAAAGTTCTTTCAGCTCATGTTACTATTTTGATTAGTACACTTAGTATGAACTCTCAACTGTAAGATTATCCATTTGAGATTGATAGTATTCAAGGAGTGTATTATGAAGATGTTATCCATACAACCTAACTTATAGATGGTTACCACAAGTTACTGTTACAAGTAGTAGTTGTCGTTGCACCAAAAGATTGACCTGTTAATGCCCAATACAACCACTAGACTTATGGAAGACACAGGAGGTAGTCAATCCATGTCACAAATCCCAAGGGGAGCATTGACCATTTTTCCAATAATCTCCCCCTTAGCGTTACCTGAGGGGATTTGAACCTGTGACCAAGCTCTGATACTGCTTGTTACAAGTAGTAGTTTATGTTGCACCAAAAGATCGACCTGTTAATGCCCGATACAACCACTAGACTTATAGAAGACATAGGAGGTAGTTAAGCCATGTCACAAATCCTAAGGGGAGTGCTGACCATTTTTCCAATAGTTACATGTAGGTGAGGGATAGCCACATTGATCTAGGAGATTGGATTGATTTCTCTAGGATCATATGGGCCTAGGGGCCAATTTCATGCTAGTAATGGATGTTCTCATTCCTTAGATATCTAATAAACTATAGGGAAGAGAAATCATAATGAGGAATACATAGGTAATAATTGGACCAACCTCATGGTATGATTTTTGGTTTAGTTCAATGTGTAAATCATATAATTCTTCCTCTTAGGTTGAGGAAAGACCCATGGTACACTATGGGATGCACCAAATCTTCTTCCCATGTATCAACTAGTGCAAAAGACCAAGGAAAGGAATGGGACCCACAACACAAAGCGCAATACACTAATATACCTTTTCTCTAGTATGCCCTATTAATAAGGGATAATTATCCATTTATTATGAGCCAATTATCATATTGTTTGTGATGCCTACAAGAGCCAATCACTATGCTGTTCTTCATGCTTATATGATCCCATAACTATTTTCTTGTCATTCATTTATGAGCTAGCACATATTTTTATTTCGATGTATGTCAGAGCTACTTTCTATGTATGTGATGTATGGAAATCTAGTCATCTTGTGTACTTATGATGTGTATGAGGTAGTCCATTGGATATGAGATGTATGCTTGAGATAACTACTATGTGTGTGATTTTTCATATGAATCGCATCCATATGCATCAGGTTGGTAAAATTATTATTGATAATGATTTCTATGGACCTATCACCTAATCAAAATGAATATCTTTTATGATATTGCACCAAGTTCATAGAATACCTTAATTAATAGACATGATTAAAGAGATTAAATATTTCATCAAAAGCATAGATTGAGATACCTCTAAGTGAGAACTACGAAGCATGTGACTTCCCATGAGAGGATGCATAGGAAGGGTCATCAAGAATCATTCCTCGAGGCTTAGATCTAGGTCTAGGATGACTCAAGATCTATCAAAGTTAAACAACATCATGAGAAGGCATAAAATGAGAAATAAAGTTGTTTCCACCATAGTGAATGAAGGAGATTAAAATTTGCCACTTCTAAATTAAATAGAAGATGAATGGTTGGATAAGCTAATGATAGAAGTTTAAAAAACAAGTAGCAACTAAGGGTAGTTGATACATAGGTATCAGAGAAAGGTTCAAACACTAGAGACCTATGAAGCCCACATGAATATAGATTAAGGATATAGGATTATCTTACTGAATGATCATAAGTAAGTTTGACTCTTGTTATAAATGTATTTAATTTTAAAATTTTGAGCCTATGAGAATGGTTCTCTATAGCTAAGATGTTAGGAATAATAGTCCATAATACAACTAAGAGGGGGCGTGAATTAGTTGTATGATAGATTATTAAACTTTAAAATTTAAGTAGCAGCAATATCAGATCCAATGAACACAATGAATGCCAACACAATAAAACAATATTTTCATCTCGGGGAAACCCTGTTAAAGGTAAAAACCCCAGTGGGAATTAGCACCCACAAATGATGTATTGAGAGTATAGTTATCCTTGTTATAAGATATAGCTTTGTTAGGATCTTATTGAAACATTACAGTGCATAGTCCTTGTTAGAGGACATACCCTATTAGGAGTCAAGAACAAAGGGAGGGCTCACTACCCAAAGAAGGTTAAGTCCACCTTTAGAACTCACTATTCACAACATAAGTGTCTATGAAGAAATACATAATCTTTTGAACTGTTTGGCAGAAACTATCTTTTCTTGATCAGTTCCAATGAAGTCCACAAATGAACCTCTTCTCTACATACATCAAACACAAGCTCACAAATTTCACAACCTCTCTATATCATCTTCTTCACTTCCATATCTTTTCCAAAGAATAGACCTTTCATTTATACCTTATTGTAATTCACATGAATAGGTCAGCCCATAAGGCTTTCCTAATTACAAAAAAATTACATAGACCCTTGCTAAGATACACACAGTATATAGAGAAAGTATACAATGATTATATTACAACAATTAAGGACCAACATCCTTAATTCAAGTTTTCCATCCATCATACACGTTACATCTCTATAGTCAGCTTCCAAATAGATCACCTTCCATAACACATGCCACAACTAATGTCATCTTGAATTCTGTACCAGCTTGTGTAGTTCATAGAACATTCTTCAATACTCTATCTTTCATATCTAAAGTTTGCATGCATTGATTCCATATCACTTATAAGCTATACACAAAACACAGAGACTAACTCTATCATTTCTCACTATCACATTTGGTGACCAATTTTCACCAAAACATATGTATCTTATCCAATATGAAATATTACATGATGTTATCTTGGATATAAGATCAAAAAACCCTCCTAAACTCTCATCTGTGTTCTCAACATTTGAAACATCTGTATAGTGTCAGTACACTGTGATAACCAATCTGATCTCCTGACAGAAACATATGTTGACATAAGTGACAAAACATAAATGACAATAATATGAATGCCCATTCAGTAACATAGTGATTAAACATATTAAATATCTCAATCACCTCCCCATGCATTAGCAATATCCAACAATCTCCCCCTTTGGCATTGATGTCAACATATGGAAAAATTCATCATCCCAAAGTTATATCAATCCAAAGTTCTACAACCAAACAATCTCCCCATACAGTAGGGATTTTCTCATAGCAACACTCCCCCTTTGACAACAATGAAAAAGTGTGCCATGATTTATCAACTTATTTCCAACATCTTTCTTCCATGATCACTCCCCCTGAGGAGTAGATCCCTACATCCAGTCTAGATTATGATAATGCTCTGAAAACCACTAGACTGATACATCTCTACATCATTTAATTTTGACTAGGAGGGACCTGAACCCCAAGCATACCTCTGAGATATTCAAAGGTATCTTTCAAAAGTGTCTTTGTGAAGATGTTTGTAATTTATTCTTTTGTACTACTATATTCTAGTTTTATTTCTTTTTCTGCCACCTTATCTCTCAAGAAGTGATACTTGATAGCAATATGTTTAGTTTTAGATCATACATCACCTTATTCTTTGACATATTCACTATACTGGTGTTATCACAATGAATAACCATAGGCTCATCAAAATTTATTCCAATGTCTATCAGCATTTGTATCATCCAAACAATCTAAGTGCAATTTATGGAAGTAGCAACATACTCTGATTCAACAGTAGATTGTGCTATACAATCTTGTTTCTTACTTAGCCAAGAAACCAACTTTTTTCCAAGGAAAAATGCACCACCATTAGTACTTTTTCTATCATCAATATTTTCTACCCAATCAGCATCAATATAAGTATGAAGTTCAAAGCTATCATTTTTTTCATACCATAAGCCATAGTCTATGGTTCCTTTCAGATATCTCAATATCCTTTTTACATCAGCTAGGTGTGTTTCTTTGGGTTCTGTCTGACATCTAACCACAATTCCAACAATATTAGCAATATTTGGTCTAGTGTGGGTCAGATATTATAATCCTCCAACCATTAATCTATATAAGTTCTAAAAACATTCTTTGATTCATCATTAATTTTTAGCTTATTACCAGTCACCATAGGTGTTCCTACTGATTTACAGTCATCCATTCCAAACTTCTTCAACATTTATTTGAGATACTTGGTCTGAGAAATAAAAATACCATTCTCATTCTGAGTTATTTGAAATCCAAGAAAAAATTTCATTTCACCTATCATGGACATCTCAAATTCACTTTCCATTTCCTTAGAAAATTTCTTACATAGATCATCATTACCTCCAAAGATAATATCATCCAAAAAGACTTCTATTATTAGGATTCCATCTTCACTAGTTCTTTAATACAAATTACTGTCTACATTACCTTTTCTAAATCCAATCCAAAGTAGGTACTTGTCTAACCTTGCATACCAATCCCTAGGAGCTTGCTTCATCCCATACAAAGCTTTCTTCAATTTTCACACCATGTCTCTATCTTCGCATAGAGGAAATCCATCAGGTTGTTCTATATATACTTCTTCTTCAAGATCCCCATTCAGAAATGTAGATTTCACATCCATCTGATACACCTTGAAGTTCATATGTGTAGCATAAGCCAAGAACAGTCTTACTATATCTATTCTAGCAATAGGAGAAAATGTTTCTTCAAAGTCTATGCCTTCTTGTTGTGAGTATCCTTTACATACTAGTATTGCTTTGTTTCTTACAACAGTTCCTTCTTCATTCATTTTGTTTCTAAAAATCCATATTGTTCCTATTACATTTTTGTTTTTAAGCCTAGGAACCAATTCCCAAGTGTCATTCTTCTTTATCCAGTTTAACTCTTCCTTCATAGTATTTAACCAAGATTCATCTCTACATGCTTCATCTGTAGTCTTTGGTTCAACTTGAGGAATCACAAAAAATTTGTCTCTAACCTTTGATCTAGTTAGTACTCCTTGATTAGTATTGCCAATAATTTGATTTTTAGGATGGTTATTCTTTACATACCTTGGTGTTTTAGGAGTCTCAGTAGCCTCACTTGTGCCAACATCACAAGCCTCTTTTTCACTTTTTGCCTCAACAAGTTCTTCTCCTTCTGTAGTCGTAGTAGATTCTTTTATGTCTGAAATCTAATTACTGTCATACATTCTTTCTTGTATCTCAAACTTTTCATCTATTCTTACATTGTTACTTTCAATTGTCTTCCACAATCTCAGATTGAAATATTCTTAAGCCTTGATCTTAATAGAGTAACCAAGAAAAACTCCTTCATCACTTCTAGCATCAAATTTCCCTATCTCATCATCTATCTAGATATAACACTTACTACCAAATATTATGAGATATTTTACAGTAGGAGTATGATCAAACCATAATTCATAAGGAGTCTTACTTGTACCTTCCCTAATTTGAATTTTGTTCAATGTATATACTGTTGTTCCAACAGCCTCTCTCCAATGTACATGAGATACATTTTCTTCAAGCAACATTATCCTAGTAGCATCAAGTATAGTCTTATTCCTTCACTCTGCTATCCCATTCTATTGTGGATTCCTAGGAGCATATGTTTGTCTCTTTATTCCATGATCTTCATAGTATGAATTGAATAAGTTTGAAGTAAAATCTCCACCTATGTCTGACTTTAGAAACTTAATCTTTAAGCTTGATTCATTCTCTACTTTTTCTTTGAACAACTTGAATTTATCAAAAGCTTCTAATTTTTCTTTCAAATAAGTGACCCACATCATTATAGAACAATCATCAACAAAGAGTATGAAATACCTTTCACCATAGTATGATTTTGTCCTTTTAGGTGCACATAGGTCTGTGTGTACTAGCTCCAACTTCTCTTTTGATGTATATGCTTTTCTTTTGTAACTACTTATAGTATATTTTCCCATGACACACTCTCTGCCAATAGTGTTAGATGGTTTCACAATCTTTGGCAGATCTCTCACTGCATTAGTCATACTTTCCTTTACAATGTTATCAAAATTAACATGACAAAATCTTCTATGCCATAACCAACTATCATCAACCTTCACAAAAAATCAAGAGGCTCTAGATGTATTTAATTTAGATACATTACCTATAGACTTAGAACCGGTTGCAATCATCTTACCTACCTTACTTCTGATAAAACATTTTCCATTGACAAAAATTAATTGAAACTCTTTATCCATTAACTATCCAACACTCAACAAGTTATGTTTTAATCCTTCAATATGCAGTACATTATCTATATTAGTCTTTCCATCTAGAGTAATAGATCCTACTCCTATGATAGATTTAGGAAGATTGTCCCCAAACCTCACAATACTGCCATCATACTTTACTAATTAAAAAAACTTGTTCTTATCTCCAGTTATATGATGAGAACAACCATTGTCTATTATCCATTCATTTATCTTGTCAACATGAGATACTCAAGATTTTTCCTCATGCACTGGCTCATCTCAAATTGCAACAAATCTGATCTCTTCATAATCTAAATCATCATCATTAGAGATGCCTTCATTGGCATAATAACATTCTTTGTCCCTTTTAATCTTATCATAATTAGGTTTGTACTTAGGAACTCTTGTAGAACATCTAGAAGCAAAATGACCTACCTTATTGCATGAAAAACATTTCAAGGGGAACTTTCCTTCAAACTTGCCCTTACCTCTTTTTTCTCTTCTAGCCATGAGTGCAACAAGTTCATCTATCTTTCTTTCTTCTTCCATTATCTGTTCCCATTCCTCAATATACTCACCAAGCTCTTCTTTTAGGTCTTCTTTATTGGTGCTTGGAAGTGAAAACAATTTCTTGTGTGCAGATGCCTTAAATGAAGATTCAAATTTAGGTACAGCCTCTCCTAATTCTATAGCATCAAGGTAGTTAGCTTTGCAATCAAAATCTCTTTGTTAAAGTTCAGAGTCAGAGGTATAGTTTCTTGAATAGACATAGTCCTTAATTTGTAAGCAGGTGTCAAAGATCAAAGGGTCTTCACAATAACTTCATCTTCATCATAAGTGCTTCCGCAATTTCAAATTCCAACTACAGCTTCTATAACCCTTTGAACATAAGCCCTAATGCTTTCATCCTCATTCATTTATAGCTTCTCCATCTTTCACTTCCAATTTTGTAACTTCGCTTGTTTGGTATACTTGTCTCCCTCATATAGTGCTTCTAATCTTTTCCAAATCAGGAATGCCGAATCCAAGTCTTTAACTTTAATAAACCCTCCTTCAAAGAGTGCAATGATCGGTGCTTCTCTTGCTATCATGTTAAGTGAAAATATTTTTTTTTCATCCTCAATAGCTGTTGTCAATTCACCTTCAGTCTTTATAGCCACCATGTTCCTTGTAATCAACCAATAGTCAATCCCCAAACAAAATAGGTGAGTTCACATTTTGTTCTTCCAACTATCAAAGTTTTTAGGATCAAATTTTGGACTATCCTTCCTATAGAATACCATCTCCAGAATCACCTCAAGATGTTAAGCTATCTCTCTAAGGATCACTTTCTCTGATACCAATTGTTAGGAATAATAGTCCATAATACAACTGAGAGGGGGGGTGAATCAGTCATATGACAGATTATAAAACTTTAAACTTTAAGTAGTAGCAATATCAGATCCAATGAACACAATGAATGCCAACACAATAACATAATATTTTGGTCTTGGGAAAACCTTGTTAAAGGTAAAAACCCTAGTGGGAATTAGTACACATAAATGACGTACTGAGAGTGTAGTTATCCTTATTAGAAGATATAGCCCTATTAGGAATTTATTGAAACATTACAGTACATAGTCCTTGTTAGAGGATAGACCCTATTAGGAGTCAAGAACAAAAGGGAGGGCTCACTGCCCAAACAAGGTTAAGTCCACCCTCAAAACTCATTATTCGCAACACAAGTGTATATGAAGAAATACACAATCTTTTGAACTGTTCGGCAGCAACTGTCTTTTCTTGATCAGTTCTAATGAAGTCCACCAATGAACCTCTACTCTACATATAGTAGAAACAAGCTTGCAGCTTTCACAACCTCTCTATATCATCTTCTTCACTTCCATATCTTTTCCAAAGAACAAACCTTTCATTTATACCTTATTACAATTCACATGAATAGGTCAGCCCATAAGGCTTTCCTAATTACAAACAATTACATAAACCCTTGCTAAGATACACATGGTATCTAGAACAAGTATGCAATGATTACATTACAACAATTAAGGACCAACATCCCTAATTCAAGTTTATCATCCATCATACATGCTACATCTTTGTAGTCAGCTTCCAAGTATATCACCTTCCAGAACACACGCCACAGCTGACATCATCCTACATTTCATACCTTGCGTAGTTCATAGAACATTCTTCAACACTCTATCTTTCAGCTTTGAAGGTCACATGTTGATTCCATATCACCTATAAGCTATACACAAAACACAGAGACTAACTCTGTCATTTCTCACTATCACAGTCATTGACCAGTCTTCACCAAAACATCTATAACCTATCCAATATGAAACATTACATGATGAGATCTTGGATATAAGATCACAAAACCCTCTTGAACTCTCATCTATCTTCACAACATCTGAAACATCTGTACAGTGTCTGTACACTGTGATAACCAGTTTGATCTCATCACAAAAATATATGTTGACATCAGTGACAAAAAAAAAATGACAACAGTATGAGTGCCCATTCAGTAACATAGTGATTAAACATATTAAATGTCTCAATCACCTCCCCATGCATTGGCAATATCCAACATAAGATATCCTAAGGAGGGTGTGAAAGGAAATTTTGATATATGAATTGTAAATGAAGACTAGAGTGTGAAGTGAAAAGTTGTGGAATTTAATTAATTATTATTTTGATGATCACATTTTACATGTAATTTGAAACCTTGTCCTATGTGGTAGCTCTAATATGGTATATCTAAAGATATGAAGATGAATTTATAAAGATAGAGTTGGTGGCACCCCTAATGTGTAGTTTGTAACTATCTTAATACTTGATGACACAATTATAAGTGTAAATGAGAAAAAGGAAATTCTTATCAATAGTGGAAAAGGTTTTAGGATAAATAGTAGTTGAGTGGAGACTATTATGCATCCACTACATTCATTTCTCTTGTAAATAGCATACTACGAGTTCAGAAACCAAATTGCATTATACTTGGCACAACATGAAGTTGCATGAATAATACCTTACAAAGAGCACATAGATTTGTGATAAACTTCTTTAATAACTGATTAAACCTAATCAAGTGAAAATTAAACTAATGTTGGGATGTTATGATATTTGAATTCTACCCACTTGGTTAGTGACTTGACTAATGTCAAGGGGATCCTATAGGAAAATAAATGACATCTTTAATAATCCCTACTAAAAAAATTATATGAATTAACAACTTAGAAATTGTACCAAATGGTATAATATTGATATTTCTTTAGAAAATTAACTCATAAGTTGAAAATGGAGGATAGGATTCATAAAAAGGCTCACTTGAGTGTAGATTTTAAAATGCTTTCTCATAAATTTTGTAAATTTATTTCAAAATTGCAAAATTAGAGAAGATTAAGGCATTTGAATGTATCAAGTTTAAGGAGTTCAAATGCAATTAACTTGGCTAATAACCCAAAGTTCCAAGAAATTAGCAATAAAAACCTTCTAATAAGCCAAGGATGTCTTATTCTAATGGGGAAGGATCTGTCATCCCACATTTATGTATTAGAAAACTAGAACTAAATAATCTAATACAATCAATGTTGTAAAATTAATGAGGCATGCACTATGAATGGTCTTTCTCTATGGGGATTTATTGGAAGAAAAAGGGGACTACCAATGGTTGGTGGTCCCACAATAGTATGTCATGTTGGTTCCTTTTTCCCACACTGTTAGATTTACAATTCAATTGACAAATTAATGTCACTGACTCTCAATAACCACTCCAAATCTCAAGAAAAAGGGCCAATTAACAAGGACCAAGAGAATGATCCTCCTACACTTTGAGCTCCACATCACTCAGCTAAGTATACCTCATCTGGACATACATAATTTCTTGTGACAAACAACAACCTCTAGATATATGACTGTGGAATAGCTTCCAGACCCCTATAGGTATCCTGTACCTCAATGTTCACCAATTCTTATGCAATATCCTACTTGCATAGAATGATTCTAAAAACTAGAAACTACTCCTAACTCCTCCTATCAAACATGAAAGAGAAAATAATTTCATTTGGTTGAGTTTTTGTGTTTAATGGACCCCTAAAATACCCCAAGTCTCTCATAGACCAGTGCCTTATCCAATGGGCAAAAAAGTCAAATAAATCACTGCAATAGAGAGCTATGAACAAAGAAGACAATACATTCTGATATGTTGATGCCTTACATCAATCATACACCATTGATTAGATCGTACTTAGCAATCCACCAGTGTACTCAGATATGCAATCACCTATCCAAAGGACTTTAACCCTCCCCTTAGAAGAGACCTAGAAATAAGCAATACATTAATCAACATCCACTAAAAGAAAAGCATGAGATACCCTTGATATCCCAACTCATACACATCTTAAAACTAGTCCTAAACTCAATTATTTCTACAAAAAGAACTCTATTGCAGACATCTTCAGATATATAATAGAAAGACTAAAACACCCTTGATGCTCTAATCAACAAGTTCAAGAATCAAATGGAGACAATCTGATAGTAGTATGAAAATATTCAGATCTTATTCATAAGACAAACTATTACAACTTATATTCTATTCTCCAAGCTAGAAAGGAAAGAGGGAACACCCTATATGCAGAGAAGAATGTAATATATTTACAGGAAGGAACCATTCATGGAACCAAGGAAATTGGAGCTCCTTAAGATTACCAAAAATTGGAACCCTTCTAAATGATATGGAAAATCCTTTTATAGAAACACAGATTACAATAATAAAAAGATCATTTAGGTCAAAATTTAGGTATACAACAACCTCAACCACCATAATCAATAAGAAATGAAAGAATACAGAAAAATCCTCAAAACCTGGGACGATCAGATAAAATTCAATGTACAATTATTAAGGCTTCATCATCAACAACCTAACTACAATTAGAACTTGAACAGATTTCTTATTGTAGGAAAGACAAAAATAAATGGCAGGACCATTGAAAGAATACTAGCATGAATCAAGGAACGGAAATTTCTAACATCCAAAAAACCCTAGCTACCCCTGTCAAAATATCAGTCCTCAGCATTAACTCAACATGGCACGTTAAGAAACAAAATCAGATCAGGTGGCTACCAATATCATCTTCATCATTTCTTACCTACAACCATCTTGGAAAAGTCAAATGTGATCTACCTTTTGTTGTTTATGGCTCACTATAACAAACCTTGTAGAAAAATTCAAATTTTGGTAGCAATGGCTAATTGATCAAGTTTAAAACATGGTCATTGATCTTAGTCTT
Organism: Chamaecyparis obtusa; assembly: GCA_027943335.1. Classification (NCBI taxonomy): domain Eukaryota; kingdom Viridiplantae; phylum Streptophyta; class Pinopsida; order Cupressales; family Cupressaceae; genus Chamaecyparis; species Chamaecyparis obtusa. The sequence goes on from BSBK01009118.1 coordinate 200,710, forward strand.
TCTTGACACATCGAGAAGCTCTTCAAAAAAATACAACAGTCACTTAAAATTTTTTAAATTACCTAACCACATCATCATATCTCGACATCCAATCAGAATTGAGCATTTCAACAACTCCTGGCATCCAGACCCATTTTGACCCTAGCAAGCATCCCTTAACCCTTAGTCATCTGGAGAGTACATGACTGAAGGAATTCACTAGGTCACCAAAAGAAAAACTTAACCCATGCCTGGTCTGGAGATCACGCGAATGAAGAATTTGTGTCATCATTGAGTCTTTGTTTAACTCTTAGTTATATCAAGCGAACAAGAGACTACCATTAGATCTATCTTCATCTTGTGGTCCTCGTTGATTAGTTGAATACCTCATAACACTATGACCTAAATCATTATTTATCTATAACTTTAGCAAACAAATAAATCTCCAAGTAATTGAATACTTGGCTGGACCTTGGTTTAATCCTGAGAATACATGAATAAAGCATTCGCTAGATCTCTAGATGCTTTCTTAACCCTGATTCATATCATGAAAACATGCACCAGTCATTGATCCTGTCCTCATCCTCTAGCTATCACTCAATTGCTGAGCCTTAAACTTAACTCACCATTAATCAAGAGATTCACTGACAAAGGAAAAATGTGACTTTCCTTTAACTGTGATTAGACTTGGATATTACGTGACTGAGCATTCTCACATTTGCTAGATAAATGCTTGACCTTGGGTTAAATAACAAGAACATGCAAAATCCTCATTCATCAGATAGTTGAATGATAAACTTAACTACCCCAGACTAACCTTCCTCTAACCTTGACTTAACCCAAGCCCATCTGGAGATTACACAAACAAAGGACTTCACATGATCGCTGAATATTTTCTTTACCTTGGGTTACATCTAGAGAATCAGCACCAACCGCTCGATCACATCTACATCAATGGTCATCGTTCAATCTCTGGGTGCTAGCACAATTGACCGCATCATCTAGAGATTCAACAAGTGAAGGAAAACATAACTGCCCTCTAGGTCGCTAGATGTTAAGCCACTAACTACCAGGATCATGAGATCATGTGAACACCCAATTGCCAAGTCACTGAATATAAGACTTAACATCTTGAGAAAAGAAATAAGACATGTGCAAAAATAGGACTTAAGTAGCCCAAAAAGGTAATCATAAAATAGACTTTAGCTAGGGTTTTTGGATTTAGGAAAATTTCATGAAGCCCTAGGACATGGATAAACCCTATTTCATAGACCTTAAAATTGCAATATGTCTCTGGTTTTTACACTTGAGCACATGCGATCTGAACTTAAGCTTGGTCACATCTTGAACTATCCCTGGCTAAGCTCGCAAGCTATGAAACATAATAGATTTTCTTCGTAGATCAAAAAAAGCTTGCAGGTAGTTATAACAATTTTGTAGGGTTTTCATAGGAATAGACCATTTTCATTGGATTTTGGCTATGATAGGAAAATGGCCTAACAGTGGCTCTATCTTCGGATGCATGCTTCTTGTAGGCATGACAAGGATTCAAAATTTCTAGAGGAAGTAGACCACCCAGAGGACAAAAAATGACAAGGAACCTCCTTAAAAACTGGCAAATGAACTAGGACAATAGGAAAGGAAACACACAACAAAAAGGAAAAAATTTACAAATATCTTAAAAGATCAAAACTTTACTTGGTGACCCCGGGCCACCAAAAGAAAATCAGAACTCTCCTGACTCAAAAGTCTAATTTTGATCCACATATGTAACTAGCCACCTGAAAATGTCATGACCATGTTGCTGCCAACATATCTAAACATTCATGGGCTGAAAAATAAAATTGTATTAATCACTACCCATGTTCTTCCAGTCACAAAAATTATCATACTCATACTCCAAGAAGTATGGGATATCATCCAACTCTTCTTGATGACTGGAAATACAAGATCTATCTAGTAATGAATTGAAGAATAAATTGCAATGATCAATGTGCATTACTACATACTCACCTGGCTGGGAAGAAATTGGATCCTCGTATTTATCTGCATAAGGTAGTTCAACCACTGAGTAACTTGGTTCCTCCCTGATGTCTTCATGAACTAGATCATGAACCAAGTGAAAGTCTCTTTCACAAATTTTGTGACAGTGGGACAATTGATTTGTATCATTTTTTTCATCATAATATTTTTTGTCCCAATCATTGAAGACAAAATTTTCAATACTGTCACATTCACTGTCATATTTGGTGAAAGAAGGAAAAGGATATGAACAAGAAACTTTCTCATCACTTGAATCTTTATGATAGGAAAACACATTGTCATGCCCTTCAACCTCTTCTTTTGCAGTCACTATATGATGGGAACTCTAGCATACATGGATCATCTTCATCACTTTGAACACCCACCTCATTATCAGTGTCAAAGGATATATCAAAGGGCAGCTACAAATTAAATTCCATAACAGGTGCATACCTTTGGAATTCATCAACCAAGAGTCCTGAGATCATTTCACTACTCAATGGACTTTGGACATTATTACCATCTTTATTGGCCTCTCCCCTAATACTGCAAACATATTCCATGTCTAAAACAAGGACTGACATCTCTGGCCTCAAATTATCTTGTGTAAAGAAAACACTGTAGGAATCATCATCTCCATCATATTTAGTTTCTTGCCTCTCACACAAAACATCCTCAAACCAGGACAAGAAGGCTTCGTTCTCCTGTTGATAAGAAGAAAAATCTGCAGACAAATTGGAAATATTATCAATCTTAGATTCATCTTTATCATCCTCATATTCATTGACCTCAAATTCAGCATCATAATCAATACTTTCTACACAATGAGAATCAACATTAGAATCACTGGCCTCTTCGTGATCAACATAAAGAACAACCAATGATCACAATCTCCTATCCTCCTCTAACTGCAAGATCTCAACATTTGAATCTACAAGTCTCTTCTTGAGAATAGAAATTTTGATGAGAAGATTTTCATAATTAGTATCATGGATGGGGGGATCAATAGAGACACTAATGTCTTTCACATGATCTTCATTATTTTCTTCATACCCATCCATATCTTCTCCTTCATCAAAATGTTCTATAAATGTTGCTCTTAATACATCCCAAGAAGGGATTGAACATGAAGGAAGGGACACAAACCAGTCACTTACACTATGTGAAAGAGACTACATAAGAAATATCATGGCAACGTCTTCATGCTCAACATCCATTTCACCAAATAAATCCATGAGATCATCTACATGTTGGCTTGCCGAAACTGATCTATCGGCCATGAATCTTGGCAAGCCATCCCCATCTTCAATAGAAAAATCATTAGAGGCATCTTCAATGCCATCAAAACAAAAGGGCATGTATTCCTCCATAAGGAAATGCCCACTAATACTCATCCCTTTATACTAGTGTTGAACACTTGATAGGGATACATTTCTTACATTCAATTTTCATAAAAATTATGCATATGAAAATCAAGATACTTGGAAGTATTGCAATTAAAATTTAGCTTGTTGACTGAGAAGCAAGGAAGATCTAGATCTCTCCTTATAGCTCCATCAAGTTATTTCCTTTGTATAGTTACCACCTCCTTGAAGAGGAAAATATTGCACTTGTTTTGTATCTCCTTCCAGTCAACCAAAACTTCACCAGGATTTTATACATTGTTTATCAAAGACTGCACTGATCAAACAAAGAACTCAAAATCACCACCCACACTTGGTGGGAAGATTTAAAAGCTTTGAACCTGACTCTATGATCACTAAACCAGACTCTGGGATGATCCAACAAATCAAGGAAACAACCATCTTAAAGTTGTTGTCATTTTCTCCTTCCCAAAGAGAGTCACCATTTTGTTGGTTCCTTTTTCCCACACTATAAGATTTACAATTAAATTGACAAATAATATCCTTGACTCTCAATAACCAGTCCAAATCTGGCAAGAAAAAGGGTCAATCAACAAGGACCAAGATAATAATCCTCCTACACTTTGAGCCCCACATCACTTAGGTGGGTGTACCTCATCTGCACATACATAATTTCTTGTGACAAACAACAGGCATGTAGATATATGACTATGAAATAGCTTCCAAACCCCTATAGGTATCTTGTACCTCAATGTTCACCAAGTCTTATGCAATATCCTACTTTCATAGAATGAGTCTACAAACTATAAACTACTCCTAACTCCTCCTATCAAACATGAAAGGGAAAAGGATTTCATTTGATTGAGTTTTTGGGTTGAATGGAAACATGAAATACTCCAAGTCTTTCATAGACCAGTGCCTTATCTAATGGGCAACATAGTCAAATAAATCACTACAATAGAGAGATATGAATAAAGAAGATAATACATTCCAATATGTTGATTCCTTAAATTAATCATACACCATTAATCAAATCCTACTTAGAAATCCACCTATGTACTTAGATATGAAATCACTTATTCAAAGGGCTTTAACCCTCCCCTTAGAAGAGACCTAGAAATAATCAATACATTAATCAGCATCCATTGAAAGACAATCATGAGATACCCTTGATATCCCAACTCACACACATATGAAAACCAATCCTAAAATTAGTTATTTCTATGAAAACAACTCTATTGCAGACATCTTCATACATACAATATAAAGACAAAAATACCCTTGATGCTCTAATCAGCAAGTTCAAGAATCAAATAGATACAATCTGATAGTAGTATGAAAATATTGAGATCTTATTCATAAGACAAATTGTTACAACTTATATTCTATTCTCCAAGGTAGAAATAAAAGAGGGAACATCCTATATGCAGAGAAGAAGGCAATATATTTATAGGAAGGAACCATTCATGGAACTAAGGAAATTGGACCCCTTAAGATTACCAAAAATTGGAACCCTTCTAAATGATTTGGAAAATCCTTTTATAGAAACAAGGATTGCAATAAGAAAAAGATCATTTAGATCAAAATTTAGGTCTACAACAACCTCAACCATAAGACTCAACATGAAATGAAAGAATGCAAAAAAAGAATGGAAACCCAGGAGGATCAGATAAAATTTGATGTACAATTATTTAGGCTTCATCATCAACAGACTAACTGCAATTACAACTTGAACACATTTCTTGTTGGAGGAAAAACAAAAATAAATGCCAGGACCACCAAAAGAATACTTGTGTGAATTAGGGCATGGAAATTTTTGACATCCAACAAACCCTAGCTACCCTTGTCCAAACATCAATCCTCAACATTAACTTGGCATGGCACATCAGGAAACAAAATCAAATCAGGAAGCTACCCATATCATCTTCATCATTTCTTACCTACAACCATCCTGAAAAAGTCAAATTTGATCTACATTTTTTCATTAATGGCTCACTATAACAAACCCTATAGAAAAATTCAAATTCTGGCACACAACGACTAGTTAATCAAGTTTAAAATGCGACCATTGATCTTATTCTTTCCTGGCACATCGGGCAACTCTTTGAAAAATGACAAGAGTGACTTAAACCTTTTAAAATTACCTGGCCACATCATCATATCTCGGCATCCAATCAAAATCAAGCATTTCAGTAACACTTGGCATCCAGACCCACTTTGACCTCGGCAAGCATCCCCTAACCCTTATTCATCTAGCGAATACGCGACTTAAGGCATTCACTAGGTTGCTAAAATAAAATATTAACTCATGTCTAGTCTGGAGATCATGTGAATTAAGAATTCACATGATCGCTGAGTCTTTCTTTAACTTTGGGCTATATCAAGTGAACAAGTGACTACCATGAGATCTATCTTCATCTTGTGGTCCTCATTGATTAGCCGAATACCTCATAACCCTGTGACCTAACCCATTGTTTATTTGGTGATTCAGCAAACAAAGAAATCTCCAAGTCACTGAATACTTGGCTTGACCCTAGTTTAATCCTAGGGTAAGTGCACAAAGATGGGGGACCAAAAAGGGTGTATAAGATGCCACTTTTTTCATAAAATCAAAAAACTATGAACTTCAACAAGAAATTGAAGAGAGTTAGACTCAAAATTTTAAGATGCAACAAAAACAAGAGTTGTAATACTCTGAATCTAGTTCCTAAACTACTAACTTATTTTGAAAATGGTGTAGATTAAGGCCCTCAAAAAGGGGGAGCACAAAACATGGTCATGTTTTTTGTGAAAAAACATAACATAGCATTTGGTGTGCTCCCCCTAAAATGTTAACCTTTTTTTTGAATTTTTTAAATCACTCCAGTGAGAAGTTAGCTAACACCATGTAGTTTATCCCAGAATTTTTTGATGAATGTATAATATTTGATGAATTTACAAAGTGCACACATCTTGAAAACATGAAATTTTTGTGTGCTCCCCCTAGAAATCATTTAAACTAATCAAAAATCAAATTTTCTTCTTTTTAAAGTGTGTAGAATGGAGTCTAGTTTCTAAAAATGTAACTAGTTGAAAAATTTGATGAATGAGCCAAAATCTATACCCAAAATACTACATGTTGGTTTTTTACAAAAAATGGACATACACACAAAAGAAATTAGAGTTGAAAAACTTAACATAATTAGAATTCAAAATAAATTATATTCTTAGATAGATAATAGAGAGATATACAATATCACGTCATCTAACTTTTACGTTCTTGAGCCATGAGTAAACCTAACGAGGAGCACACAAAAAAAGATGTCATTCTTTTGTATGTCTACTAGAAAACACGTCTCAAGCCTATTTGAATCATTCAATCCTTTGGGTTGGATCTCCAAGGCACATCCAAGCCTTAGGATTGGTAAATTCCAATGCATTACAAAGCACATGCACCCTATAGGGCGACTACAGTATTAAAATCTATGACTTTCGTAGGGCATACGCCCTATGAAATTCATAGATTTTAATAGTGCGCTCACCCTATAGGGTGTGCACCCTATTAAATTCATAGATATAAATACTCTTCCATACTCTCTCTCTCTCTCTCTCTCTCTCTCTCTCCCCCCCCTTATTACCTTCTTTCACCCTCTCTCTCTCCTCCTTCCCCACATACAAATAATCTCAAATTTAGTACTTTATCATAAATGCTCATTAAACTAATGTCCTCATTATGTTTATATCATTGCAGGCCATGTTTCTGTTGTTATTGCACTTGAAGACAATGATGAAGGGATAGATTATTATTTTTGTCATCGTGTTGAGGAAAAAAACAAATTGGATCACTCAGTTATTGATGGTGAAGAGTTAGAATACCCTATAGGAGCTGTGGTTGTAACTGGTACATGGCTTAGATTGTATGCTATGAAGAACCCTATGTTGTGGTTATTTGAGGATTGGGAGACACACAAAATGATTCTTCATTATTCAAACCTCGTCATTGTATCAAATATCCACTTGATCAGATATGGGGGAAGACCGCATAATAAAACTCTTTGGAAGGTTCATGAGTCAGACCATGAGGCAATACTTGAGACAATCAAGGGTAGGGCAGACCCAATTGGTTCATTAGACTAAATGGAGATACAAAATATTGTAACATGTCAGATTTATATAGCACAGTAAATTAGGTGGACTATAAATTGCTCATGCATTACCTCGTATGTATAACAGGAAGTTTGTAAGATTTAATGACAACCTTTCTCTTCTATTTTTTTGGACAATACTGGAAGGTTTTCTTTCTCAGCTCTTTCCTCTAGTGCTCCTGTTGAGCTGAGTTGTAAAAATATTTCTCATTATTAATAAAAAAAAATTATGTTGTTATGCTAATGACTTGTAGGCACATAATACTTGGAAGGCCATGGAAGGGCCTTAAGGAACCAACTTAGTTCAAGGATGCACTCTCTCATTTCCTTTCCAATTTCTCCCTCTCTGAAATGGAAGGTTTACAGTTTGGTTTATCTAGATAGTGTACCCTCATAGGCCACCTAGTGTACCTAGTGCCTCCACCACATCAAAACTCAAACTAGACTTTACACTTTGATCCTAACACCTTAGATCATCTCAACATGGTACGTTTTCCATGTTACAATTTTCCATTCACTCCTATCCACTCATCCTTCACCATTCTTCTACTATAGCCTTTCTAGGCTTGTCTAGTAGCCCTTCAAACTGTGAAATCAGAAATTCATTCATAATATCCCCAAAAAACCTAGCAATGTTTTTACACTTTTAAATACCCTTTTCAAAGTTACTAAGTTGATATCATTCTCATACTTTCATGACCTGACTGGTGAGCACTTCCTTCACCCCCTAATGCTTCAACTAGGCCTAATTAGCCCTTGCCCAAAGAAGCAACTCTATCATCCACTAATCTCCAAACAAGCCTGCCATAAACACCATGTACAAAAAACCTAAAATATTCCAACAAAAACTAACCTAGAGAAGTAGAAAACTTGGTAATAGCCTTATTTCCTTCAGAAGTAGCATGGCTAGCCAACTCTCCAGGCAGAACAAACTTGACATGAGTCTCAATTTCTCTAGAGGAAAGTGTCATGATCTTGTTATATTTTAGCAGAGAAGCAGCATCATGAGTAATCTTATAAAAAATATCAATCATGAAGCTCTCCATGATATCCATGGTAGCACTGGATATTCCCTTGGAGGGATGCACTTGTTTCAACACCTAGTATATAAACCTCTTGTAACTTTCTACACTTCTCTTCCTCTACTTTTTCTTATTCTCAAATTTCATGGCTTTGACTGATGAATCCTTTGTCGGCTTGAAAATCATTTTCTTTTCTTTTCTCTACTTTGGAGAAGCCTTTACTCCATTCTCTCATTTCATACCATCTACTTTAACAGTTGTGGAAGCCCTAGAAGCTTTTGGAGCCATGGATTTTATGCTTGTATGAACAACTGACTGGAATTTTTTGCCGATTAATTTTCTTAGAATTCTCAAATGCATAGGTATGGGATTGGATTGTATACAAGGCTTGATTTAAAGCATTCTTTGTGGGTAATTAAGAGCATACGTAAAAGGATTTTTCACTGGCTCCCAATATCTTTTGAAGAGATTGTGGGCTTGTGTGGAATTGAATGTTGTGTACCTTTTTATGGATTTTGGTCCTATGTTGTTGCATTCAGAGGGAAGACATTTAATGCAAGACAATTTTTGGGCAGATAGTTTTGTTTGTGAGATATCAAATCAGTAATTTTTTGAGATTTTAAATGGCTAGGTGTATTTATTAGCAAGTTGGGTCGATGATTTTAGTTGACATGTATTGTAAATAGTGATATATTTTAAATTATTTAATTAATTAGTATTTGTGTTATTTATTTATTTGATGGAGTTTTTATTCATTAAGTCATATGTTAAATTTGTTTAGGACATGTGAATTCCAGCTTCTCCCTCTTTGAAATGGAAGGTTTACATTTTGGTTTATCCAAATTAATACATTTTCTTCCATTACTAGGTTTTACCTTCTTCCCTTGCAACTGTTCTATTCCTTGTTTCACACAGTTTCCCTTTTCAGGTCTAGATGCCTTTTCTGGAAAATTGGTGACAAAATCATTGCATAAGACTTGTATTTTCTTATTCATATGTGATGTAAGGCTATTAGGTACTTGTCCTCCTTTAAAATACTTGTAAGGACTACATTCTTTGACAATGGGGGAAATATGGACTATCATCTACCTGATAAAAAATGTAGGCATCTCCATCCTCAAGATTATTGGCAATTGAAAAATATCTCCATCCATGAATCAAAGAAGCTTCAAGGAGATCTCTAAGGAATCATACATGCCATTCCCTTCTTTTAGGATCCACAAGAGTAACCATTGTTCTTTCTCTTGGTAATTTGAGTTTATCTACAAATGTGTTCGGTGTTGTCTGTAGAAAAAATTTTCACATAAAATAAGCAATATTACCTTAAGAACCATCTAAACACTATTATTAAAAAACACGTAACAAAACATAGAACCCCAAAATATCCTTTAGACAATAATAGATCAGCTTCTTAAACCCCTGTCAAATAGACTTGCAGAGTATAGGAGACTATAATTTTATCTCTATTGAGCCTTCTAAGGTTGTCATTAGTACCAAAGGTATGAATAGATATCAGTCGGTTACTTACAATGAGCTAATCGGTAGCATAAAGCAGAACAGACTAGTCAGTAAAGCCTATACACCAAGCAAAAGATAGTTTACCAAGTACCAGCAGACACCGACATCGACAGACAATAAACACCAAGCATCACATCACACACCGATCAGTTTACACAGTGTTTACTGAGGATCACAGGAAATGACATAGTATTCAAGAATGACACATTCTTCTACGAAAATGGTTACAACAGTTTGTAAAATGTTTTACCAAGATTGAGTAACATTTAATGTAATGATATTCATTAAATACAATGTATATCTTTTGTAATAGATGATCTAGGCTATCATTGTACACCATAGATCTTAGGGTTATGATTATAGTATGTAACCTAATTGTGTTAAAGCAAAAAAAATAGAACACTATATATTTATGTGTTCACATCATTTTTGAAAGAGAGCTGATATATGAATCATGGAGCACTTGAAGCACTTTGCCTATCTTCAAGTCTATCAGTTTATAGAACAGAATCAAGCACAGTAGAATTCAGTTTGAGCAGAATTAGCAGAGGCTACTGAGCAGATTCAGAGTAGAGATTCATCACAAGTAAGGTGATATTTTATCAGAGCTTATAGATATGCAATAGAAAATTGAGTGTCAAACAAGCAGATAAATACCTATTGCTTTCTGACAATTGTAATAGAGTTTTTGGATAAAATCTCTTAACAGAGTAGACTTAACAATCTTATGTAAATCTCTTTACTGAGTGCACACTTCATTAGTGTTGCTAAAATCCTATAACTAGGTAGATCTAGCTGATCTAACATGTCACTCCTAATAGGGTGAGATCACCAAAAGTGATAAAAAACTTGTAGCCCTAATAGGCAAAGCTTTTCTATTTGTAGTAGTGAAGAATTTGTGGGTGTCATCCCCACCGCAGTTTTTACCTTCTTACAAGGGTTTCTGCATTACCAAAATACTTATGTCATGTGATTGTGTTATGAATTTCATTTTGTTTACTTACTTATGTTAAGTGGATAAATGATTCATGCAATTATATTCAAGGTATATTGGTCGGTTATCACTGTTTACAGTATTAGATCTAAAAGGTTTTACAAAAAAAGTTTTAGAAGACACTGATTCACCCCTCCCCTCTTAGTATCTATCTCTCCTAATTCCAACAATTGGTATCTAAGCGAGTTCTCTTATTGAATAGTTTAACCACTGAAGGGTAAAGATCTAAGTCATGGAGAGATACAAGCTTGACAAGACTATTGAGAATCAGAAGATACAATTGAAAATGTATGTGGAAACATTATAAGAAAGCCAAGGAAGGACTGAGGAAATTACTGGATGAAAGGAAGAATCTAGCAAGACTATAGAATGAGATCGGTTATCATGAAGAACCTATTGATGACATATTCAAACATATTGGATCTAGTTCTGGAAGCATCTCTGATGGATCTAAAAGCATAATCACTGATCTATCTAAAAAGAATCAATATTTAACTGATCAAGTGAAAGCACTACAAATTGGTCAAGAATCTCAGATGGTAAGAATGATAGAAATAATGAACAAAGAAAATCAAGCCGAGCAAGAAAGAAATCTAGCAATCAATGACCAAAGATAGATGAGTGAACAACTTCAAACTAAATAAATTTGAAATACAAAGACTCACTGACCAACATTTTGAAGTAACTAATCAAGTGATGACTATGAATCAAGAAGTAAAGTGAGTGAATGTAGAATTGTCAAGGAAACTAGAAGATGTTGCAAGACTCAGAGAAGAAAATGAGAAGCTGAGAAATGAAGTGAAAAATCAACAACAACAAAATGAAATGAAGAAACTTGCTGAGGACAGTTCCAAGAAGATTGATGACTTCTTAACTAACCAAAGAAGATTTGGGAGCAAAGTCGGTATAGGCTACACTGGTGAAGGAGAAACATCACAACAAGCGGAACAAGTCAACATCAGTCAAAATCAGAAACCTAAAGTGTTGACATGTTATCATCATGGCAAATTGGGACATGCATCTAATGTGTGTAGAAGCAAAGCACAAGGTAAACCTCTTGTCACTCCTAAGTTTAATGGATACTATTATTATTGTGGAAAGTTTGGACATCCTTCTTATGAGTGTAGAGCTAGAAAAATGATCTTGCTAATAATACTACTATGGAGAAAATATGCTATACGTGTAACAAGCCTGGACACACTGCATGAGACTACAAGACAAAAATGAAGCAAGTTTGGACACCTAAGGAGAAACCACAATGAATACCATATCAACCGAAGAGACAAGGTAACTCTTATGTTTGGGATTATAATACATTGACTAACTGTGTTGTATGTGGTAGATATGGACACATTGCAGCAAACTATTATAGAAAGAGTCAAATTGGACAATCAAGAAACTGGACAAACTCTGGGATGGCTTGTATGCACTGCCATAAGGTTGGTCATTTAAGAAAGAACTGTAGAGACCGAGTACCAGATGAGAACCATATATTTGAAAGTGGATATACTATTGTTGATATCATGAAGTTAAGGAACATTATGTTGAAGAAGGCATCTAATGAGAATGCTGAGTCAAGTAATGTTGTCGATGAAACCTTGTCCACTGGATTAGGTGACATCGGTACCTCCACTTAAAGTGAAAAAGGTATGTATGGGACTAATATTTCAAAAGATAACATTTTTCATACAGTTCCTTATTCATAATGCTTTTATACCAAATCAGCATGAATCAAGATGCACTATGGTTTAGTTGTCATGAGCTAACAATGTTATACAATCGGTAAAAGAGAGATCGAGAGTTGGTTACTCATTGGTAATCAATATCTAAGGTTAACTGAGCATATGTATCAATTGATGAAGAAACCTATGTTAACCGAGCGGATGAAAGTCTTACTAGTCACCAAGCTGATAGCTGTGTCGTACCAAAAGCTAGATGGAGCATTTATTACATAAAAGTTTGAGCGGGAACATCGAAAGTCTATAAATACACAGGAACAAAGTTCATTTCTACAATGCGATTTCGAAGAGTGAAGAATTTCAAAGAGTAGAGTTCGAGCTAAAGGATTTTCTGAAGGATTCAAGGCTAAGCTAGATCAAACTGACATCACTCTTCATGATACCGAGTAATTTTATTTGTGATCAAACACTTCCTACTCTATTGCTTTTTGAAACCCTAGAATTAGTTTATGGCATCGACATCATCTGCAAAAAAAACTCAAAGTGTTGAAGAGGAAGTTAACCTAATAGTTAGGGAAAATTTTGTTAAACCAAAGTTTAAACCACATCTTAAGGTTGTAGCACAAATAGATACAATGGGTGCATTTTTGAGTATACCAGATAGGGTTTTATTGATAGAAGACATTAGGTCTTATATTCACTGCAAAATCAAAGAAGTTGGGGACTTTGAAACAATTGCAGCATATCAACCACTTTGTGGCCCCGATGGAAAAATGAAATCAGACTACCAAAAGATTGAGGAATCAAGTTTATCATATTTTATGCACTTGCCAAAATCATTCAAATTGAATTGGATTAGAATTATCTAAGTAGATATCATGATGACAAGTTCTGGCTAAATAAATCGATTGAGGTCACCAAGAAAGTAATTAGTAGGGTTACTGGGCTCCCTACTACCGACAAAGCTAAGGCTTTCTAAAGTTCATCATGATCGAATGTTGAGAAGTACACTGGAGCACAATGGGATGGTCAGGCATTAAAGATTTCAACTATCAAGGACCCAACAGTAAAATTTGCAGCACATGTGATCGGGTATAAGCTATTTCAATCGACCAGACTCAACATTGTACCCTGTAGCATAGTAGACATGGTGCACAAGATTGTAGTGAAAGGTCACCAAGTTGATCTTGCTGAGGTACTATTACATCAACTCCAAGACAATATGAAGACTATAAGGAAAAATAAATCTAACACATGTAAGTACAAATCTCTACTTGCATGCATATTCTTCTATTTGCAAAAGTTTGTGCTTGGCACTGGTAAAGTAAATTGGATATCAGATATACCGATAACAAAATAGTTTGTTGACTTGATGAACAAGTTAGGAGACAATTTGAATGTAGTGTTTAATGCTTACTTCACTAAATTTCAAACCAAAATGCAAAAGAGAAGCAGAATTTTGAGGGAATTAGTACAGAAATTTGAATATGACATATGTTTTGTGGTAGACACTGATTACACCATGATAAAAGAAGTTGAGCCTAGGATAAAATGGTTGGCACCAATGGGATATGAGATGAATTGTGATTTCACACTGAAATATATTAATGCACTGCTTGCAGTACTGAAGGATCCCATAAACACTAGGTTCAGAGTATACAAAGAAGCTAAATCTAGGATATCTACTAATATTGAGATCAGTACAATTCATAGAAAGGTAAAGAAAATGAAGAAGGATCTCACTACTAAATATAGAGATAAGTCAGAACATCTAAAGGGATACCGGTTGAATAGGAAACTGAAGGTCACCTACAGTTAGCCAACAAACCATATGATAGTGAGGAGACCGAGTCAAACAAAGAAGTAGATCCTACAGAGGTTCCTCCACCTGAAATTCCTACAAAGATGCAGTCACCAATACATGAAGGTATGAAGACATGTTCATCAATTGCAACACAACCTACCGAGAAAGAAGCAGTAAAAGTAGCAAAAAGAAGAGCAGCTACACTGACGAAGAAATACATAAAGAGAAAGAACAAAACGGTAGCTGAGGTACCGAAGAAAAAGAGGAAATACATAAGAAATAAGGAAGATCTAGAGGATGATATGAATCAATTCAAAGTGGTTAGTAGCAAGACCAAAACAATAGATGAAGTCATTAAGGACATAATTGAACATGGAGACCTCACTGATCCTTTGCTAGACAGATTTGACAAAATGAAAAAAGAAGATCAAACTAAAATTGAAGAGGCTATCATCCAAATGATGATAAAGTTTAAGAAAGTTCCAATGGAGTTTGCATGTGCATTGCTGAAGAAATTGGATGATATAATTACTAAGAAATGGGTTGTTGCATTAGACACCGAGAAGAGAAAGAGAGGAACGCTCTCTAGTTCAGGTAGTCGCATACTTAAGCTTTGGGCAAGTCAGTGAATACTTGACCAAGTACCAAGAAAACTTTATGATCAAGAATAGAGCCTTAATGATCATGGATGACAATGTAGCAGATATGGATGTCACTACAAATTCTATATGGACATCAATTCTGAAAGCAAAAGAAAAAGTTGAGCAACAAGCATTTTTAAACCTATCTAAGAATAGACAAAATTCTAAGGGAAAAGGAATTTACATTGATGAAGGACTAGAAAAGAAATCAAATAGTACTGGTATATCAATTACCGAGGCAATCAATATCACCGAGGACAAGGAAGAAATAAAAGTTTCACAGGATGCACCAGACAAAGTTGAAATCCAACTAGAAAAGAAAATTGATGACGATGTATTTATTGTAGACATCACACATGGTGATCCTGATGACCAAGATGATGAAGATGTAAATATTGCACCAAAAAAAGATGAAGCACAAGACACTACCAGTCTATTTACATCTCTACCGGGTGAACTTCCTATACTTGCTGAAGCAACAAAAATTCTTTCCCAAGTACAACCCGAGCAAAACAAAGATACAATTGGAGATCAACACACAGAACAACCCACAGAGACAAATGAGCCTACAAATATAGAGGTACCTTCCACCAAACCAAAGGAAACAGATGACTCAAAAGAAACACAAGAACCACAGGCAACCGAGGTGATTCCACCGAACACCACAACCTTGACTCCTACTACAACAACCAAGACCACCACTACTAAGGAGCAGAAGAAGGAAGATTAAGTTAAAATAAGGAAGGACACTTCGAAGACTGGAGATAGATCCATTGCTATCATAGAGAAGAAATTACCCCTAGCACAAAAGAAGAAGAAGAAAGGAAAAGGGTCGGTCACCCTAGATGAAGTGATTATTTTACTTGAGTGTGACTTGAGGACCCTAAGCCCTGAGGAGTTGAGTAAATATGGATAATTATGTTCACAAAAGGCAGCATAAGAGAAGCTAAAGCAAGAGCACAAAAGAAAAGAAGTACTAAATGATGTGCGGGATATCCTCCAACAGGTAGCACCTGAGATACACATTGATGAGGATATGCCAATTATAGATCAACTTGCTACACTTGTAGATAAGATCAATGCCCTGGACACCAATGCAGATAAAAGAATTGAAGAAAGGGCAAAATCCAAAATACAACACAAATTAGCAGAGAAAATCAGCCAAGAAGTGGCAATACTTAAGGTCAAATTATCTAAGGTAATTACTGACACAAAATCCATCACCTAGATAATTTGTCAATACTTATTGAAGCTATGTACTCTAGACATCTTCACTGTTGAAGTCAGTGAAAAGATCAAAGGTTTAGAAGTAGAAATACAGTTGAGTACCAATGCAACTATCATCGAGCCACATGCTTTCCTAAAGCATATTCATCGAGTTCAGGAACTCTGGCAGTTGATAGTAGATTTGAAGAAACAAGAAGCACACTTAAAAAATTAGGTTACTGAGTTGTAGACCGAACTCATTCCATACTTGAACATTTTTGAAGCCCACATTGTCAAAGCTGAGCTATTAGTTGCAACACCAGAAATTTTGGTGTTATAAAATATCTTTGACATACATGCACAAGTTGGTCTTGAGCACATCGCTCTCACCAACTTGGAAGAGGAATGGGAAAACCTCTTGGAATCACTGAAGAAAACCCATCAGTCACTTTTTGATAAGTTGTAAGTATACTACCTCAAATTTTGTATTTGGCATTACTATCAAAAAGGGGGAAAACAATGTATCAGATGTTATTATGCCAAATATTATGTACATGGATGCTATGTAGACTATATTACTGAGAGCATGCACTAAGGGGGAGTACTTCATACTTAGAAATTTTTTGATGTGTATATGTATATGGCAGAAATATAAGGAGATATAAGTCACATAGAGATTTTTTTGTCTTTATACATTCAAAGTTTTGATACTAATGCCAAATGGGGAGATTTTTATCTCTGTTGAGCCTTCTAAGGTTTTCATTAGTACCAAAGGTATGAATAGATATCGGTTGATTACTTATAATGAGCTAATTGGTAACATAAAGCATAATAGACTAGTTGGTAAAGCCTATACACCGAGCAGCAGAAAATTTACCGAGTACCAATAGACACCGACATCGACAGATAGTAAACACCAAGCATCGCAGCACACACCAATTAGTTTACACAGTGTTTATCGAGGATCATAGGAAATGGCATAGTATTCAGGAATGGCACATTATTCTATGCAAATGGTTACAACGGTTTGTAAAATGTTTTACCAAGATCAAGGAACATTTAATGTAATGATATTCATTAAATAAAATGTATATCTTTTGTAATAGATGATCTAGGCTATCATTGTACACCGTAGATCTTAGGGTTATGATTATACACTAGTAGAATTTGGGAAATAAATGACCAGGTGACTAAAAATTTTAGTCACGTGACTAAAACTGATCATGCTCTACCATTTTTTTAGTCACATGACTAAAAATTTTAGTCACGTGACTAAAAATGATCATGTTCTTCATATATAAATGACTAAATAAATGATCAATTTGGTCATCGAGTAAAATCACAACTAAAATGACTAAATAATTAGTTTCCCTAATAAAAATGACTAAATGAATGATTAATACTCCTTTACACATTAACATTTGATAATATTATATACTTATATTCTTAGAAGTTGCATTTCACCAATAATTTGTATTCGCCAATAGACTTATTATGCGAACATTATTCCATCCACTATTTGCCAATATCTCTAAATGGTAACTATATTTAAAATTCATCTAAGAGTTTGGCAATTAGATTTTGGCAAATATATGACTGTGACTAAAAATTTTAGTCACGTGACTAAAACTGATCAAATTCTACTAATTTTTTGCAATTCACAAGTATAAATGACTAATTTGGTCACTAAGTAAAATCGCAAGGTCGGAAAAATAAAAATGACTAAATAAATGACCAAATAAATGACTAATTAAATGACTAAACAATTAGTCACTAATAATTAGTCACCTAAACAAAAATGATTAAATAAATGACTAAATAATTAGTCACCCAAACAAAAATGACTAAATTAATGAATGGTTAATTATTACTCCTTTATAATAAAATTTGATAATAGCATAGAATTATATATATAGAAGTTCCATTTCATGACTAGTAATGGTTGTTCGACAATAGGATAACACTATAAAGGATTAAAAATATTCAAACAACAAATTGTTGGCTCCATGATTAGTGGTGTGATGAGTGGTCATTAAACAAGAAATTAGCGACTTCAGCCTATTGGCCAGTTACATAGTTGAATCTCAAATAACGTTTAAGTAATGAATATGCGATTTAGAGCTGGAACATAAAAATGAGGGCAACAAAGACTAAGCTATGCATCTGCATAGCTATGATACACTCTTATATGTACAAACAATGTCATAAGAGATTATATAATTGTCTAGATCAATCATAAACAACAAATACAATGTTCATACAAGACATTTAAAAGATACCTTTGCAACCTTAGAAGCGATCAAGATATAATTAATGTCAGTGACTCATTCCCAAATGCATAATTTTAAATTATAGAGACACTCATATTCTTACAAAGATACATTAGAAGCTCTCCTTTATCGAATTATAAAATAAAGTTACAAAATAAAACCAGAATTCAAACTTAAATCATTAGAAAACTTGCCCTAATTGAGATACATTATAAAGAGCAACATACTTATAATAGTTGCATCTTGAGCCTATATAAACTCCTATCCAAAACTATTTTAAGTTTCTTTATAATTTAAAAAATAATTAAGACAAAAAAAATATAGCAAAAATATTTATATAATATAGATCCCCTAAAATATATTATTTATCACACTTATTAATTAATTAAAAACAAAAATTTAATTAATTAAAAGGTAAAATAGAATAAATCTTATTAATTTAATTAATTACAATAGGGACAAATTAATTTAATTTAATTTAATTAATTAATTAATTACAATAGAGACAAATTAATTTAATTAATTTAATTAATTATTATTTGATTCAATATTCAAGGTAGTGAATG
The DNA here is from genome assembly GCA_027943335.1 of Chamaecyparis obtusa. Lineage (NCBI taxonomy): Eukaryota > Viridiplantae > Streptophyta > Pinopsida > Cupressales > Cupressaceae > Chamaecyparis > Chamaecyparis obtusa. The sequence goes on from BSBK01009118.1 coordinate 219,899, forward strand.
TGTTCCCTTTTCTTTATCAACCACTGATATTTTGTTCCCTTTTCTTTCTCAGTTGGGATTGATCTTAGTTTAAATGGTTTATTTATTTGAAGAAAATTGATGCCCTATGCGGGCTATACCATGCATTTTGTTCTCCGTGCAGCAACCATGAGCTTAGCTGAATAAGAAAAGTGACAAGAGAACCACAAATAACAAACATTCTAAATCCCTTTTCTATATATATATGAGCCCTAGATGATTCTGTTTGATATCTGTTCAAAATAGACTAGTTAGTACTTGTACCCAAGGCATCTCAAGTAAAGTCTGCATGCTCTTCCAACTTAGCTCTAGTCATTTGAGTTTGAAATTGCAAGTTAAACCTTCTGTAAGGTTATATACAAAATTCTAATTTCTAAATCTAGCATCGTGAGATCACTTACATCATAACTTTAACTTCTACATGTCTTAAGTTTCTATGTTAGCCTTGCCTTATCTTCATCTATTGCATATTCAGATCCAAATCATAAAAGGTCAATAACTTATTACATGGTAATTTGTATTGGAATTTAAGGTTTAATATAGTTAAAGATGTTTACCATGTTATTTTTATAGTAATTAATTAGAATTTACTAATTTATTTAATTATTTATGCATTTTTTCTTCTTAATTGCAAGATAATGTTTTCCCTAATCTTGATATCAGACTAAGTGTAAGTTGTACTTAAATAATTCTTTACATCTTTCTCTATTTTTCTAGTGTTTTATTCTTAAATAGAGCCATGAGATTTCTTAATATAGAAGCTATGGCTTCTTGGTTTGGAATATGCAAGAAAAAGAGATTGCTTATTTTTTGAAATTAGGGGAAGCTACTTTGGTAACTTGTACACAACACACGACTTTCAAATCTTCTTCTTTTATTATGTTTCAACTCATTCATCGCATCTCTGTTCAAAAATAGAAAACACCTTGAAAAGTTAATTAATTCCAAATAACTCTGTAACTGAATGTACGGGAATCAACTTTTGAATGGATTGTGTTCAATTGCATGTGGATTTGGTTTGTAATACTAATTTTTAATAAAGTATATACTTAAAGTAGGATCATCTCTTGATCCACAAATTCATAGAGAACACTAATGTTGTTAAAAACCTCTTCAACGTGTCCCCAGTTTATGAGCACAGTGTTCTAGGTTCCAAGAGAACAATTTGCTGGCTATGGTATTGTATTTGAGATTGTCCATTCCATGAAAATGACCCAATTCCAAATCTATTTGTTCTTGGAGTTTAATGGGTGTGTACCATGTTCTTGCAATTCAATGGACATGTACCGAAATAAAAATTTGACATCCCTAATCTTGATTAGAGCCATCCAAGTGAGTTATGCAGCATATCAATATAATTACTAATCTCATATTCCTTTCTTTCCCATAATAAAAATAGGAGCAAGTAATATAGGGGCTCACCTCTTGCTCTATTCAACACTTTGAGCATGGGCACATATGATGCCAGTTTTTTTGTGACTGCAAGATCCATAAGTACAATGCAACTATATTAAAGAAAATTGGTGTGCAGTTCCACTATAAATGTTCTTCACAAATACATCATCTGATATACCATCTTAGCAGTTTCTAGCACCTCACCTAATGTAAAAAATATTAATCAAATATGTGCATCTTATTTACAGAATAAATGGCCACTGACATTTACTTACATTGACAACAGGGCATTGAAAATTTATGAGTCCAAGGGAAACCACTATTTCTATCTGCAGCTCACATTTAAAATCCATTAATTTTTAAATTGTAAAACCTTAGCACCAACTCTGATGCCTAATCACTCAAAACCACATAAAAATTTAGTTTAATTAGGTCTTTCCAATCTCATGATTGAAATAAGTAAACATACCTTGTGTGATTGTAATGGGGTTATGTATGTGAGAGCTTGATGCTATAATCATCTATTTCTCTATTCTGATGATGGGTAACTAATTGTGATCTGAAGCATTAATATATTAATATTTTTCTATTCAAGTTTTCTTAGCAATATTCATTTGTGACATAAGTGATTTCTAGGTTACAACCTATCTAGAATGTTCTCATGAGTGTATCAGACTTGTGTATTGTAACAAGGGCACATTTTTACTTTAGCTTTTATATATTTTTCAATTTTTTCCGCTATGGATTTCCACCTCCTGACCTAGCTTCAAATGCCTCCCCAATCCATTCACTCTGGGAATATCATATATGAAAACATAGGCTACTACAATTTCTTCAGGAGTGATCAAACTTAAAAATGTAATTACATATTTTAACTTCCAGAATGATAAATTTGCACAAAGTTGGATTACAAAATGCAAGATCTATTTAGATTATCTATAAAACCAAAATGTCATGAAATAAACTTCTTTTAAATGAATATTACAACAAACTATTCTTAGAAGTAGCTAGCATTGTTATAATTAATACTTTTGGTTTTTGCCCCTCTTTGCTGGCCATATTCGTTGAAAAAGAGTAGTGTGTTAGGTACATGTGAAGAAGAGTGTATATAGTAGAATTTTTATTGATGTAGCCAAGAACATGGCTCTCTATTTTTTCTCTTAATGAGCACAAGAAAGAGAAGAAGCTTTGTAATTTGATGTATATGCAATTAAATATTGGTATGGTTTGGAAAATATATGAAATATTAGTAAATTTGAAGTTTTATTTTTTAGGCTAGAGTTGCTTTGATTGGTAAGAGTCTCTTGTGATATAACATGAGGTTACGAGATTCAATCTTCACCCAGACCCCTATTCTTGGCTTCAACAATGTTGAGATCATGGGAGAGAAGGGATCAATCTTTAGTTATATCCAAATGGTGAAAACAACCTTGGGAAGTAGTGATCAACACAATAGACTGTAGAAGATGAAACAAAAGTGATTAGTTCCTTTTATCAAAGATGCATTACTGAAAGGTCAAACGAAGTGTAGCATACATCTTTGTTAGTGCAACATATAAATGATTAAAAATGGAGAGTGATTACAGAACTCTAAGTATCATAATAAATTGTTAGCTGGAAATATTTGCTTCCAAGCTAAATTTGTTGCTCGGATACAAAGAACTACTCTCTTGTCTTGCCTCGTTTAGTATCTAGATCTTATTATTTTTCTAATGTATGGATTATCTCTTCAATTATGCAATGTAAATAATCTTTCTAATGTTTCATATCATCCATCACAAGCTAAAAGAGGAATTTTTTTTTACTTATGATTATGTATATTTGTTCATAAACATGTTAAAGATTTTGTACATATTTCTGGTCAGATTCCAAAATAAGAAAAGTTTCTAATATGGGATATGAAGCGAGCAGACATTGTTTGAAGTTCACTTTGATTTTAATATTTCTTGAAGGATTTCAAAGACTTTATTTGAATTCAAAGGATGAGGAAAGGAAAGATCATGTCTCTTTTGTTTCTTGAATGCGAGTTAGATTTCATGAGGCAAATCTAGAGATGAGAATTGTGTGTTCTATTGTCCTTTCTTATGAGCAATACACTCAAGTAGAAGAGAAGTTTCTCTACTAACTAGGTTTTTAACCCCAACCTGTGAATATCCTAGCTCAAATGTGTTATGTTGTGGCACTTTGTGACGATGTTCCTCTATTTTTTTAAAGTTCCCAATGATGCTACTTTGATTTATTATTTGTTTTATGTTTATCATGTCAAGAGAGAACTGGGTTGCTGAAAATTAAGTTGGGAAGTAGTAAACTTCCTTAATTGAGGACAATACAATCTTTAGATGTTGTAGGGCTTCTACAATACTATGATTTCTTAGTTCATGTGGAAGTAGCATAGACAACTCATCTAGACACTAGCCTAGTTAAGAGGGTTTAAAAAAGACTTATTCTTTATGGCAAGGTCATGATGATGATATGAAAATAGACGGACTGAATGTGGACATTGAACACAAACTATAAGAAAATAAGGTGCACTAAGTAATTTGATAGGTTATATGTACATTAGAAGCTCACTTTAGAGAATGAACGCTCATTAACTGTGGAATTTGTATGTTAGCTTAGAGAAAAGGAAAGATACTTTTGCCTAATTGATTTAAAATAGCTCAAAAGCTCAAAAGTTCACAAGGTATTCATCTTTTCTCAACATTTAGTGCATAAACACAAGATCTGAGAATTCTATAGAAATTGCAAGTAATTTTCATCACAAGATCAAGTAAGAACCGGTATATTCACATTATCATCTGAAAGAAAAAAAAGCTAGTAGTTGAACACAGAGAAATCCTAACAGAGATAATCTTCTCTCACATCACCTCCAAACAGAACCATTTTTTCCACAATAATCATAAACAAGATAAAATAAAATTATCCTAATTTTTTAGGTTGGAAAATAAGATAAAAAGCAGGGTCCTCAACACTTAAAGATCCCACCAAAGGACTACAAAATTAAAGAAAAAAAGAAACCCTCTCTTACAACACTTAAAGATCCAATCAAAGCTAAAAAGAAACCCTCTCTTACAGGCTTCTAAAAAAACTTACCAAAATACTACAAAATCAAAGAAGAAATGGAACCCAAGAAAATATAAACCAAAATGGCATGCACACCAACAAATGCTTTGGCTTGACATATTGACTATCCTCATCTGGTACCTAATGCACAACATAGCCTTAGAGCCTCTACCAGATTCTCTATAATATTGTCCTTATATAGAGCCTCTACCAGATTCTCTACATAGTGGCTCCTCATAATTGTGGAGCCCTTGCAGCTGTCGTAAATAGAATGGAGATTATGAAACACAAACCGATTGAAAAAAACTATGTCACATATGTCATAGCACTGGCAACAATCCTGGGCTTTTTAGAGGATGACAAATCCTTTGAACTACTAAGCTCTGTATTAGTACTAGTATTGTTATTATTCTTCTAATTCATCCTTTCTTTGCACAAAAGCTTATGAATTCCCTTTCGGGAAAGAAGATAAAATGTATTGCAAGGCATAAGAGCAACATCTGAATTCAAGACTCTTTGGGCCTCTGAAAGAGATCTGTCCCGCTGACAACATAATCTAGATACGCCTCATTAATATTCTGGCACTGAGCGACTGGTGAAAGATTTCCACAGACCCACCTCTGTGAACAACACATACTGTGTTGCTCTTATGATATTCTTGTGCACTTGGGCTTCTATCAATCTTTCTGTTTCTGCTATAATCATATTATTTGTCAATTGGGCTTTTATCAATTCTGCTATTTCTTAGAGGAAGTGTTACACCAATGCCACTGGTAGTATTAAAAAAATATCAGTCATGTTTAAAAGTTTACCAAACATACTATAATTTATTGCATTCTAAAAATAATCTTATTTTCTGAATATTATCTCTAATTTTGTGTTTCATTTTGTTTGTCTTTTTTGATGCCTCTTCCTTTTACATTTGTAACATAAGACTCAGACATATCAATAGGCTTGATTTTCTTGCACAGTAATTTACAAGAATTAGCTTTCACTTGAAATGCTAAAAAACCTAAGAAATTATGATTATGAAGTGTTCAGGTCTCTAGTTATTTAGTTGGCATGGCTTCCTCAGGCCATCTTCAATTTCCAGTTATGAAGAGCTCTCCAAAAGAATAGTGGAGGCTTGCAAGGGCCACCACTTCTCTCAAAATTATTGGAGCTTTCTTGTACGATAAGTAGGATGATAGTGACATTGATTGCTAGAATGAAACTCTTGAAAACATTACAGTGAGTAATAGAAACATTTTTGAAACATTGTATATCAGTTACAAAGGTCTTATTTATGAGGAAAAATAAATATTTTTGGACATTGGCTTCTTTGGTCTGATCTGAAACTTCCAATATTGAACAGACTTCTGGCATACAGGTAAGAACCAAACTCTATATATTAGTGAATATTTAGCACATCAACATAAGCTCCAAGAAGATTTCATTTTCTAATATACATCACCTATTACAAAATATATTATGTATTCCAGTCGCACATGGAGTGATTGAAGTAGGTGTAACAAGGTTGGTAAGTTGTCAACACCCCTGAGATTATAGTATTAAAGATTTTTATCCTAAAGTTCGTATGTTGTATTATGATGTATTTGATCATTGTTTTTGATAGTTAAAAGAGTGTCTAAGTCCCATACAACTACTTAAGAATATTTGGGTGGGTGAGGAGGATCCAGATCCAGAACCAAAGATATCATCCCAACACTCAACTTCAAGTCTACAGAGTTAAGATAATCAGTAATGTGTTTGGTATGTTTCTATGGTTTCCCTGTTGCTTAGTTTCTTAATCAATTATTTATGTTTTACTTTATGGTCTTATAATGTTCAATAGCTTGAAATCTAGGACCTTTTTTTTAGTTAATGGCATATGATTTTCTTCTTGGTTGATGGATGATTTTCTTCTATGAAGACACTCGACTTTCTTCTATTGCAAAAGTCTTGCAGTTCATATAGATGCATGATTTCCCAACAGAAATAATTGGAAACTATTGAATTAGCTATTATCTATTAGTTACTCATGTACGACCAAACACAACTCAACAGTAATCAAGCTCGTGCATTACCCATGTAACAGGGTTTTTTTGGTGTATTTGCAGGTTGGGAGCTTCACCAACTACCTGGTGGAGGCAAAAGCTGCGCTACAACAAAAGTACATTGCCTATATTCATTTTTCTCTTTTCTTTTCCAGTAGATTTGGGATTTTTTTTTCTGGTTGAAGTTGATTGCTTTTCCCTGCATAGGTCTGAAACCATTCAATGCAAATTCACAATTGCAAAGTCACTTTTAGCAAAGGCAGAAAAATCTACATTTGATCGGCTTTGTGGATAGGCATTTATTAATACACTTGCAATGGGAATGAATGGCCATCTCGTCTATTTAATACTCTGCAAGTATTTGTTATTCCAAGCTGCCCACTGTAATTTGAATTTGGATAAATCTTTTAATATAATTAGGTGCTAAGAGTCTATATGCAGCTTTACTATTAAATATTTAATCTAGTACTTGGGAATAAAATTTTCTCTTAATAAGTTATTATGAATTGTTATAGATTTATAGGCTAGAAACCGAACAGAAGAGATTAGAGGAGGATATGATAGTTTACAATCGGCTTCAAGAACAACTTAAGCTTTCTCCAGCCTATCAAAAGGCAAGCACTTAATTTTTCAAGCAGGAGACAGTAATGCCAACACTTTCCTAACCATCTAAAAGATTTCTTCCAATTGGATGGACATAAAGCTATTTCAAATATATGGAGTTACTTTATATGAATGAATGGATTTCCTAAAAACTATTTCAAAACCCTCACCAATTGGGGTTTGTTGAATGTATAATCAATATCTCTTGATTGCACCATGGGAAAAATCTCTAATTGTGAGATCTAGTAGTATTCTAAGTCCTCTTCCCAATGCAAAAGGTTTGACATAATTAAAAGATCAACCAATTTTCTAGTTGTTCAAAATGCACAATTTCAAAAGATTGATTCAACAAAGGATTATCATTACTGAAGCAACAGATTCATCAATTTGGGAGAACACCAATTGGGTAGACACACCAGCTGCACTCTCATCACTTCCAATACAAAGTTTTCCATTATAGGTTCCAATTGAATGAATTAAAAGAAACAAAATAATTATCTGATTAATCTTTCTACTTGATTGAAAATTTTCCATGGCAGGATTTTAATGGATTAAAAATTGCGAACTATTCATTAAGTACCAGTAAGAGAAACATATTTATAGACAAAATGACTTCTTGTGTAATGACATATCCTTGATGGCTCCTAAGTTTCTTCTAGAATTATCACCAATGTTGCTAGTACTTCCTTGAACACCTTGAGTACAGCAGAGGTTACCTCTACACAAGTTTTGACTTTTCTTGCCAGTAGCTCAAATGTCTCTACAGCTTTGGTGCCTTTAATAGCAGGTGGTACTATAGGAGTAAAAGGTCATTCTAAAGGTAATACTATCTATGGTATTTGAATTTAGAAGGGGATAGACCCACATGAAGAGATGCTCCATCTCTTGCTTGATACATTAATCGCATTGGTGCATTTTTGTGAGCCACCTATCTTTTGGAGGTTCAAACACCTTCTATTTAGTGAAGGCGATTGACTAAGTGGAGCTATTGATTTGTGTGTGCACTCATGAGTTTGTTCATATGCCTTGATCTGTGTTTTCCACTTTATGTGCTGAGGTGATTTACCATCATGGTTGGATTTTACCAAATTTGTGGCTATGAGGCAAGATCATTGGGCATCACGGGCATCATATCCTTTAATATTTGGACAGCATAGCTGGTAATGCAAGAGAAATAGTGGAAAATTATCACAAGTTTTGGCTTTATGTTCCTTGGTTGTGGATCGATATAAAAAATTAAGAGTCTTTGCTGTGACAATTGGGAATAACCTCTGCAGCAGCAGTATTATAGTCTAGATTTATTACACAACAAAAGACAAAATACCAAGGGCATTGAGTTGGTAATTACAAGGATTTGATGGATGACTTCCAGATATCTATTTTTGTGAAGGCACTTCTCTAGTGCTCCAACCTAGGATCACACTCATGAATCCACCCACTCTTGAGACCTATCAATGGTTAATCAATCTTCAAGACTGGTATCTCTTCCACTAGGCTCCACATACTAAACACACTCTTAACTTAACCACCTATTCACATTCAGTTTGTTGTTTTGACTATCCTCAAATCCATTCACTTCCTTCAATACTCTATCAACTAGGATCATATTCTCTAGATAAACCACTCCACTGTCATAAAGAGGAAATCCTAACAATCCCCTACAACATTTAATCCACACTTAGACTTGAAACCAAACCACTTTTCCCCTCTACACCTTAAGCCAACAACTCTGCTCTTTGTAGGACAGCCATGCAAAGCATCCTCCCACTTTGTGTCTCTCCACTCATCACCATTGAAAAGAGGCACCTTAGTATTCTCCTACACTATCCTCAGGATATCTAGACCTTCTCCAAACATATCAAGTTTCCATTTATCCATTAAACACAATCTTGGAAACAAATACAGAAAAAAAACCCTCCTTGTTGTCTTCTTGACATACTCGTAGACATAGGTTCATAACTTTTGAACCAGACTACAACTTCTCAATCGCTCTAGTGAGTATGTGCCAAATTAGGCCTGTCAAAACATATTGCAAGATCATAGAATTCCAACAATTGGTTGGAAAGTTATGGTCCCCGTACTGAGGGTCTTTTTCTTGAGACATAATTCTTTTCTTTGCAATGCAAACACTCACCGTTTTGAGTGAATAAAAATCTTATGGCTCCATCCCTACATAAATATTATTAAAAGACATTGCATGAACAAAATAAAACCTCAATCTACTAAGAAAAATGAAATAATAGGGTATTAGAACCCTCTAAACCCTGTTTGACTGAGATTCCAGTGCCTTAAAGCTCACTGTCATGGCACAGTCAGCTTTAACACAACATACAAGATTAGAAACTAATCCATAGAACTGTAAAACAAAGGAAAACAATACTAATTAATCATGCATGAGTACTACTACTCAAGAGAATCATAAAAACACCATAATGTATCAAACTTTACTACTCAATATTTACAAAACTTTGTTTTGTTTGTATTATGCTGAATGCTCACATTGCATTCCTTCTCTCTCATGCATAATGCCTCCCTAAGACCTAAAATAACCTTCCTAAACTTTCTCCAACCAATCAAGATTAGTTAGAAACCATAACATAACCTTATAGTTGATTTATGGAGTTTCTCTCCATTCTTGCAATTGATCATTACAATTCAAATGTTTTAAATTTGCAAAACTTATCACAAAGGACTCTTAACAACTTTAAACTTTTGAGTTTGTCCTTCTAGGAGTTCAATACCATTTCCAACCTCCTAGACACATTAAAGACCTAATCCCAATCCTTCAAACCTCTACATTTAGCCTTTTTGACTATATTTTCCAATCTTGAGACTTTGTTCAAAACACTAACAAAATGGCTTTATTAGCCCCTTACAACACCATTATGATCTTATTAATCATGTTGACATTATGAAAAGAAACCATAGAAATCCCATTTTATTTTATCTCCTTGTGATCTTCATAAGGATCTCATGGTCAACTAAGTGACCCCCTTGTCTTCATGAGGTGCTCCGCACCAATTAATATTGTTGCAGTAATTGTATATACCTTTAGAGGGTTTTTCTGTTGTTATTAATCTTGTATCAGATCATAGTCTATTATTTTCCATTCAGAAATCAAACAATATCAGTTTGTAGTGTTACAGTGATATTGGTGGTATTTGGCTATTATGGTTTTTGTGTGATTTTCTTATGAACTGGAGTTTAAATATATTATTGTTGCTGCTGTAATAGATCAGTTTCAAACATGATTAAAATCCTATTCAGTGATGTTCTATAAAGTTCTATTTTAATTTGGCCCTTTCTATGCAAGGGTAGCTAACTGGTTTGGGTGTTTTCGGTGAAGTTTTGTGTAATAGTTGTGAATTGATTTTTCAGATCTGAGAATAATATTATATTTTGGGTTGAGGACATTACATCACCCTAGCAGTGTAATGACCTCTACAATGTTTTCATTGAAGTTGAGTGCAATTCCTAGCATTGTATGTGGATATTGATTTTATATAGTCTTATACTATTTTCTGATTGAAACTGGTGCATTCTGATGAAATATCCTTTGTCTTTAGCTTGAATCCCATGATTGAGGCATATCTATAAATCAAAGTCATCATGAAACTATTCCTGGCCCATCTTGATTGAGATGTTGCAACCATTGGTCAGCAAGCTTGGTCAAGTTTTTAGAAAGTCTTAGGGTTAAATATTTTGTGCCTACCATTTGAGGTTCAACCTGGGTTGTTTGTGTAGTAACTGCCGCAAGATATTCTCAGTGGTGGTCCAAGACCAAAGTGAATAGAGTTATTGTTCTAGGTCAAGGAAGTCTTCTCATTTCTTATGATCTAGAAGCACCACTCTTGGTTTTACATGTATAAATGAATAAGGTTGTATGCAGGAGCTTAAGGATTGACTCTTTTTTCTGAGTAGAAGATCTTAAAGGTTTTAGGTCTTCTATAGTAAATTGTTGTATGGAATGGATCTTTACTGGTTTGATGGGTTTGGGTAGTCGGTATAACTTCATTGGGTGTGATTTGAATAGGACACTCTATTTGTTAAGAATAAAGGGCTGAAGTAGTTGCTACTATAGCATTTTGTTTGTAGGTTCAATTGGATTTTGAGATGTTATTGCTATTAAAAATGATTTACCTTTTCATTTCATTAACAATGTTTCATGTTTGTAAATTTTCTTGTGATGGTCAATCTTACCCAAATAACTTTTGCAATTTGTAACCTTTGCTAGATATCCATGTGTTTTACAGTCTACATCGTAGGTTCATAGTGGGCAGCTAGCAGCAGGAACTAGCGATGGATCTGTCAAACTCTATGATATACGGACAAGGGAAATGTAAGCGTAAACAATTTAATGAATTGATAAATGAAGTTCCTTAATGCAAAATTTTAAGGGAGTCATGCTGGTGCTAATGTTTGAATTGCCTTCCCTTATTTAAAGATCTACAAAGAATAAATTATTTCTTTCAAATAAATTGCATAATCCCACAATTTTTAGACTTTTTTATGTTTTTTGAAAACTATGAACATATGTAGAACAAAATTCAACTGTCATTCTCCTTTTCAATAGTTCTTTTCTGGTTATATTATAGGCTAGTTTGTGCCATGCGGCCTCATCCTTAGAGAGTTGTAGGAATTGACTTTCAACCAGGCTTGGATCCTGCAAAGGTTAGAACACCTTCATTTTTCTTTGATTCTTGTGCAATTTAAAACATCTATTTTCTTGAGATGAAAAGAGGAAAAAGTAATGGATCAAAATACCATCTTTTGATTTCATGCTAATAACTGATCTGGTCCTAGTTGCTACTATATTGACATAATATATTCATTGATCCAAATCAAATTAGGAAAATATTAGTTCTTTGATACTTAGTTTTGTGATTATTTTGTTATCAATTTTGAGATTTTTTGGTTCATTGGAAAATATATCTAAAGGCTCAATGCTTATCCCATTCATTGCAGTTAGGTAATTTTGTACCTAAAATTATCCTAGAATGTAGAATGAAAAAAATATTTATCACATCTAAATTTTGTTTAAAAGATAGATTTTTTTTTCTTATGGAAAATAGTAAGTTCTGGCAAATTATAACCTTTTTAAGTTGAAAACATTCAATAATTTGCATAGTATTCACTTGTGTCAATGGATTTATATTGGCAACAGAGTGGCATTGATTGTAGTTAGGTATTTGCACCTTAAGTTAACTTGGGATGTAGAACATATCATTGCTTATTTGTTATTTGAATTTCATTTGAAACTTGCTTAGATGGAAAACAATGAGTTCTAGCAAATTATAGCTTTTTTAAGTTGGAAACATTCAATAATTTACTTAGTATTTGCTTGTGTTAATGAATTTATATTGGCTACACAGTGGAATTGATTATAGTTAGGTATTTGCACCTTAAGTTAACTCAGGATGTAGAACATATCATTGCTTATTTGTTATTTGAATTTCATTTGAAACTCGCTTAGAATAATTTAGATCCAGCAAAATATGGTTTTTTTTTTTGTATTTGGGAGTTTTGTAAGTTGTACGGTATATTACTGAGTTCTTACACAATATAAACAGAAGTTTAATATGAAACAAAAAGTGTAATGGGTGATAATTGTTTGTCTGCAAGTGTTTAATGCCTTTTTCTGGATGCTAATTGTGTTTAATTACTTATTCTAGTTTGGAAATCTATTGAGAGACTTTTTATAAAAATTTGGTAGATAGGTTTGCACTTAAGTGTTTGGCTATTACTCAAGTGTAGTGAAATTATCATATCCTTCATGAAGAGTATTGGCTACATTTGATGGAGATCCTTATAAAAGAGCTCAAAGAACCTTTCTATGGTTTGCATTTTATGTGTTGGTAATACCTTGATAAATCAAAATCATTGGTCTAGAAGATAAGGAATAGTCACATTCAAGTATAGTGCATGTATGGCTTAGCATTTTTAGTGTTGCTATAATATTATTTAAGTATTTTAATGGATTTTGCCTTTATGTATTAATTGCATTCATATGACTTTGAGTTTCTGTTCCAATTCCTTTTATATTCTGATCTTTTCACTGTGTGTTTGGTGATGCTATTTCTTGTTAACTGAACATTAAAATAATATTCAATCTTTGGAATTCTCTTTTGTTTGGTGTATGGGTTTATTAATTTGTAGTCTGATCTAATATAAGTAAAGTTGTTTATTTGTATTTTGCTTGAATGAAACAATTTTTTTCTTATAAAAAGTGAATTCAAGTTCTAATTGCTTTTATATTTTGATCTTTTCACTGTGCAATTGATGACAGTGTTTACTATTCATCAAGTAATATTTACTCTGCAAATTCAATTTGTTTGTAAGCTGATTGAGTTTTTTAGACTTACTCTTGCTCTTATAATTTAAGCTTGCTTTGTGGTGTGCTAGTTTTTTTTGACATTTTGATACCTTAATATATATTAGTCTGATATTCTACGTGTCTGTTAACACATTAGTTTAGCAATATTAATTTACCATATACTAATTTTAAGATCAGGATTTTACGCAGATAGTGAGTGCTTCTTTATTACATCTTGACAGCTTAATATGCAAGTCTGACATTTTGGATGTCTATTAATACTTTTCCTTTATTTAACTTTATTTCGTATACATCAATTGAAGATTAGGTTTTATTTCACATTGAATAATTTCACCATTGAGTTTAAAGTATCACTAGTCATCCTCCCCTTAAGCTTTGCCACCCTTGAACTATAGATGGAAAAAGTTGAAATCGTGTTTAGTGGAAAATACTAGTATACATGGTATGATTATTCTTTAAATGGTACTATCTCAATGGAAGAGCACCTACTTTACACGAAGGAGGATGATGGTTCGATTCCATCGTGCCATAATATGACTAAATATATGACTAAATTAATGACCAAATAAATGACTAAATAAACAACCAAATAAATGACCAAATAAATGATCAAATAAATAATCAAATAAACAACCAAATAAATGACCAAATAAATAATCAAATAAACAACCAAATGACCAAATAAATGACCAAATAAATTACCAAATGACCAAATAAATGACCAAATAAACTACCAAATGACCAAATAAACGACCAAATAAATGGCTAAATATATGACCAAATCAATGACCAAATAAATGACTAAAATAGTTTAGTCATAAATTTGGTCACGAGATAAATGGCTGGCAATAAACTACCACTGGTCACATGACCAAATTTGGTCATTTATCTACAATTTTTGGTAGATTATTTGGTCATATATTGTTGTTTTTGTACTAGTGATAGTATGCAACTTAATTGTGTTAAAGCGACAAAAATAGAACACTATATATTTATGTGTTCACATCATTTTTGAAAGAGAGCTAATATATGAATCACGAAGCACTTGAAGCACTTTGCCTATCTTCAAGTCTATCAGTTTACAGAACAAAACTTAGCATGGTAGAATTTAGTTTGAGCAAAATTAGCAGAGGCTACCGAGCAGATTGGGAGAAAAGATTCATCACAAGGTGATATTTTATTAAAACTTATAGATCTGTAATAGACAATTGAGTGTCAAACAAGCAGATAAATACCTATTTCTTTCTGACAATTGTAATAGAGTTTCCGGATAAAATCTCTTAACAAAGTAGACTTAATAGTCTTATGTAAATCTCTTTACCAAGTGCACACTTCATTAGTGTTGCTAAAATCCTATAACTAGGTAGATCTAGCCGATCTAACATGTCACTCCTAATAGAGTGAGATCACCAGAAGTGATCAAAAACTTATAGCCCTAATAGGCAAACTTTTTCTATCTGCAGTAGTGAAGAATTTGTGGGTGTCATCTCCACCGCTGTTTTTACCTTCTTACAAGGGTTTCTACGTTACCAAAATACTTGTGTCATGTGATTGTGTTATGAATTTTATGTTGTTTACTTACTTATGTTAAGTGGATAAATGATTCATGTAATTATATTCAAGGTATATTGGTCGGTTATCACTGTTTACAGTATTAGAACTGAAAGGTTTTACAAGTAAAGTTTTAGAAGACACTGATTCACCCCTCCCCTCTCAGTATCTATCTCTCTTAATTCCAACATGTAATATAATAGAGATAATTTTCACTTCATTTTCAATGTCTTATCTTGATTTTATTTTCAATGCAACAGATAATTTTATATCCCTCAAGCGATTAGAACTTGTTGGAATAGGACTTGTGGAAGGATCAGGGCATTTCTTTTGTGACTCAAAATCACTCTAGATCTTCTCAGAATGAAAAATAGAAATATCTTTTTCACAACCATTCTTCCCATAGATCCAAACTCTAAAATACATCCCCAAAGCATGGAACCATTTGTTCCAATAGCTCTGAATGGCCGGGTAAATGCTTGTGGAAATCTCATTCACCACGCACAGTCGTTCGATCGCCACCGATGACTCCAGGCTGAAGTGTCCCTCAAGGTCACTTAAGCATGAAATCAATGATCTTTGTGGGGTAAAATTTTGGATCTCATGCGAGGTAGCATTAATCCATCAGTTTCTATCGAACCATGTTGTCGGGGCCTACAAAATCCTATCTCAGTTTTTAGAGATTCAACTTCGTTTAAATTTGGCAACACATTCTTGGTTGATGTCAGAACTCACAGTGTTCCTTAGTTCAAATGACCAAAGTTGCATATCCTTCCAACTATTGGTCGTAGCAATGAACTATCTATTCTAAAAACTCTAAATGGTTGGGTAAACTCTAGTGGCAACCTTATTTTCTATGCACAGTTGTTTGATCCCTGCCGATGACTTCAGGCTGAAGTGTCCCTCAAGGTCCCTTAAGCATGAAATCAAATATCTTTGCAGGGACATATCTCAGAGCTCGTGCAAGGTATCATAAATGCATTGGGTGCTACAAGATTGTGTTACCAGGGCCTAAAAAATCCTGTCTCGATTTTCAGAGATTCAACTTCATTTAAATTTGGCAACACATTCTTGGTCGATGTCATAACTTACAGTGTTCCTCAGTTCAAATGGCCAACATTGCGTATCCTTCCAACTGTCGGTCGTACCATCAAACTATCTATTCCAAGAGCTCCAAATGGTTGGGTAAATGCTAGTGGCAACCTCATTTTCCACACACAGTCATTCATTCCCCGCTGATGACTATGGGTAGAAGTGACTCTCAAGGTCGCTTAAGCATGAAATTAGAGATCTTTGTAGGGTCATCTCTTAGAGCTCGTGCAAGGTAGCATTGATCCATCAATTTCTATGGGACCGTGTTGCCAGGGCCTACAAAATCTTGTGTTAATTTTCAGAGATTCAATTTCATTTAAATTTGGTAACACATTCTTGGTCAATGTTAGAACTCACAGTGTTCCTCAGTTCAAATGGCCAACATTGCGTATCCTTCCAACTATCGATCGTAGCATTGATGCATCTATTCCAATAGCTCTGAATGGCTCGGTAAAGACTAGTGGTAACCTTTTTTGCCATGCACAGTCATTCGATCCCTGCCGATGACTTTGGGCCAAAGTGTCCCTTAAGGTTTCTTAAGCATGAAATCAATGATCTTTGCAAGGTCATATCATAGAGCTCATGCAAGGTAGCATCAATCCGTTAGTTTCTATGGGACTGTGCTGCTGGGGTCTACAAAATCCTATCTCAATTTTTTGAGATTTAACTTCATTTAAATTTGGCAACACAGTTTTGGTCGATGTCAAAACTCACAATGTTCCTCAGTTCAAATGGCCAACGTTGTGTATCCTTCCAACCGTCAGTCGCAGCAACAAACCATCTATTCCAATAGCTCCAAATGGCTAGGTAAATGCTAGTGGAAACCTCGTTTGTCATGCAGAGTCGTTCGATCCCCGCCGACAACTCCGACCTGAAGTGTCCCTCAAAGTTGCTTAAGCATGAAATTAGAAATTTTTGTAGGGTCATATCTTGGAGCTCGTGCAAGGTAAGATTGATTCGTCAGTTCCTACGGGACCATGTTGTTGGGGCCTACAAAAACCTATCTCAATTTTTAGAGATTCAACTTCGTTTAAATTTGGTAACACATTCTCGGTCGATGTCAAAACTCATAGTTTTCCTCAATTCAAATGACCAATGTTGTGTATCCTTCAAACCATCAATCCTAGCATCAAAACATCTATTCCAAAAGCTCCAAATGGATGGGTAAATGCTAGTGGCAACCTCATTGGCCATGTACAGGCATTCGATCCCCACCGATGACTCCAGGTTGAAGTGTCCCTCAAAGTCTCTTAAGCATGAAATTGGTGATCTTTGCAAGTTCATATATTGGATCTTGTATGAGGTAGCATCAATCTGTTAGTTTCTACAGGACCTTGTTTCTAGGGACTACAAAAGCCTATCTTAGGTTTCAGAGACTTAACTTCATTTAAATTTGGCATCACATTCTCAGTCGATGTCAAAACTCACAGTGTTACTCAGTTCAAATGATTAACATTGTGTATCCTTCCAACCATTAGTCCTAGCATCAATCCGTCTGTTCCATTGTTCTGAATGGCCAAGTAAACGCTAGTGGAAACCTCATTTTCCATGCATAGTCATTCGATCCCCACCAATGACTCCAGACCCAAGTGTCCCTCAAGTTCTCTTAAGCATGAAGTGAGAGATATTTGTAGGGTCATATCTCGAAGCTCATGTGAGGTATCATCAATCCGTTAGTTGCTACGAGACCATGTTGTGAGGGCCTTTGAAAGCCTATCTCATTTTTTAGAGATTCAACTTCATTTAAATTTGGCAACACATTCTCAGTAGATGTCAGAACTCCCAGTGTTCCTCAGTTCAAATGGTCAACATTGCATATCTTTCCAACCGCTAGTCATAGAAATGAACCATTTCTTGAAGCAACTCCAAATGGTCAGGTAAATGCTAGTGGAAACCTTTTTCACTATGCACAGTCGTTCGATCCCCACTGACGACTCTAGAATGAAGTGTCCCTCAAGGTCCCTTAAGCATGAAATCAATGATCTTTGTGGGGTCATATCTCAGAGCTCATGTGAGGTAGCATCGATCTGTCAGGTGCTAATAGACCACGTTGCCGGGTCTACAAAAGTCTGTCTTAGTTTTAAGAGATTCAAATTCATTTAAATTTAACAACACATTCTCGGTCGATGTTAAAAATCATAGTGTTCCTTAGTTCAAACAGCCAATGTTGGGTATCCTTCCAACTATTGATCATAGCATCGAACCATCTATTCCAAAAGCTCTGAATGACTAGGTAAACGCTAGTGAAAACCTCATTCACCATGCACAATCATTCGATCCCCGACGTCAACTCCGGGTGAAAGTTGTAATACCCCAAAAATGGGCTATAGGTTTATTAACCTCCTACATCTTCAATTCGAACGAAATCGACATCGAAGTCCTAACCTAAGGCACATCTGCACATTATCAAAATCTTAATTGATTTTATCATAAATTCTGCATTGGGGAATATTCCTAGCAATATTCCTATTTATTCTAATTATCTTTAATTTAATTATTATTTGGCAATGAATCCTATTTATCTTAAAGTTGATTAATTAAATATGATAAAAATTTATTTAATTAATTTAATTATGGCACTTAATTATTTAATTAGATTTAATTCTATTTATTCCTAATTATATTATTTAATTTTGACAATAAATCAAATCTCCTATGAATAATTGATTAAATATTTATTTAATTGATTAAATCCAAGTTGTCAATATTTAATAATATAGTTTTGAATAAAAGTTTGATTAAAATAATTGATTAACCCACAAATCAATTATTTTTAAATTTAAAATCAGATAAGTTGAAGATAAATCACTTTATTTATTTAATTAATTCATCATTATTTGTGCACATTCAAAGAGCAGTTAAAATTTAAATCAAAAAATCAATTCAAGTTGTTATCTTTTCAAAACTCAACATCTATTTTGAGTTCAAAGTTGATCTAAACTTATGATTTGAGTTAAAAAGTTGTTATTGCATGATTTTATGAGTTATTTATTTCTAATTTCTTGTTAACTCAAAAATCAACTTGAGTTCATCAAGAGTGATTTATGACTTTTTTCATGCACCCTCAAGCCCTGGATTTCTATAAAATCAAGGCTCAACTCTTTACAAATCCTCCATAGAATTTGCATACTTACTCTGGTGAATTGACATCAGAGGAATCATCAAGCTTCTTGCGAATCAACATTTTGTGAGATCAATCTTGTTTTCAATTCATTCTAGTTTCATATCTCATATCATTGTTAGCTTAATTTTCATATCATTTCAATCCATTTAGATTAATTTATTATAAGTTTTTGTTATCTTATTGCATCAAATTTTTTTTTTTAAAAAGATTAATTTGCATTCATATTTTATTTCTTTCATCATTTAAATCTATCATTTAGGTGTTGCATTGTCACTGATCTCAGTCTAATATAATAATATCATACTCGCACCTACTAGAAGATAGTAAATCATCTGGTTAGCTATATTATTCTTATTTGCATATTTTAATTTTTGCTAACTTCTAATGTTTTACTGAAGTGTTGTGTCTACATCTAGGTACAAAATTTACACACATTTATGGCACCCACCATGGGGCCCTAAAATAGGTTTCTATTTTATTATATCAAATTTCTATCATTTTTCTCAAACCCACGACCACAAGGTTAATTTTTGTGAGTTTTGTGATAAATTTTTGGACTATTTTTCTAAAAATTCAACTGATGTTTTTATTGGTACATGCGCATATGACATGATACAGATCTCAAATTTATATTTCTAAAAAGGTATTTGAGTTAGCTTTCATTTTCTATTGGTTTGGATTAATTTTGTTTTTATTTGCAAAAGTTATGATCATTTTAGTGAAGACTGGTCTGAACCTGATTTTATAAAATTTGACTGATGTTTTTATTGGTACATACACATATGACATGATACAGATCCAAAATTTATATTTATGGAAAGTTATTTGAGTTATCTTTCATTTTCCATTTGTTTGGATTAATTTTGTTTTTATTTGCAAAAGTTATGATCATTTTAGTGAAGACTGGTTTGAACTTGATTTTATGAAATTTGACTGATGTTTTTATTGGTACATACACATGACATGATATAGATCCAAAATTTATATTTATGGAAAGGTATTTGAGTTAGATTTCATTTTTCATTAGTTTAGATTAATTTAGTTTTATTTTTAAAATTTATTATTGATTTAGTATAGACTGGTCAGAATTTGATTTTTTATGACAACAGGTTTTTCGATTATCAAATGACATATTATCTTTGACTAACCTAATTTTCTACCACGTGGGGTTGACAAGTTGTGTTTCTTTTTTTATGGATTTTTATAATAGTGTGTTTCATGTACAAGAATAGGTAAGTTTTTCATAACAATGGTTTGCAGGTGCAAGTACATCTTGTGGGTACAAAAGATAGAAAACAAATGCTCAAAAATTTCTAAAACAGGTAAAATATACTAAGCACATTGTGAGGAACTCAGGTATTTTGTTACATCTATTAAAATGAAAAATAAATTCGAGCTAGGAACAAATTAATCCAATTGAGTAAGGAAAAAAGAAGATTATCATGAATCAAGCTAATCCTTAGAGCATACACCAAAAAGAAACAACAAAAGAGACAAGAATATTTTGAAGGGGGAAAAGCATAAAAAAATCCCCGTGAATTATGAATGGGCAAAATAGCCAAAAAAGAGAGAGAGAGAGCTTTAGCTCATACAATATTGAAGAATGAAAGAGAAAATGTAGAAGAAGTGTTGTATGTGTGTGGAGAAATATCTCTATAAGTAGAGATGAGTGAAGGAGTTCAAAATGTAACTCCCATGAGAATGAATGCCACCATTCATAAGTGTGTGAGGCCAAGTGTGAGATTCCTCGTAAGGAGGAATAAACTAAATTATAAAATAAATATTTGTCCTTACATATTCCACTAGAAGATGAAATAGAATGTAGTGGAAAGAAGACAAAAAAGAAGTATATTAGGATACCTTGGCTTATATCCTAATATATTACAACAAGAAAAGAATAATAGTCTAACCTTGGTTTATAAATACACCAAGGAAAGATTACAAATTCTAACACCCCCCTTTAATCTTTACTTGGGGTAATTACAAAAAATCTGCAACTGGATTGTCCTTCTTGTAGTAGAGGAAAGCTGAATTTTCTTCACTTTGTGTTGATATAAGGTGATGGTGCAATGATAAGTGCTTGGATCTTGAAGTAGGATTCCTTTGATTGTTGTAATGCACAGGTTTAGGTTTTTGTGAATATAGGGCCAAATCTGTAGGTAAACTGTGAAATTCTTCATTGTTTATCTGAGAAGGATCACCTGAATCTTCAAAAAAACAAGGACAATGAGGGGATCTCCCATGATTGGGATTTCCTTCTAAAAATAAATTAGTAAAATTTGAATGAGAATCATTAAATGTTAATTCATCATAAAGAGGTTTTGTAAACCAAATAGATTTAAATGTATAAGCACAATCACCATCAATATTATCAAGAAGTTTAGAGTTTAGAGAAGGAGGTTGGTCCTCCATAAAAATCATTTGAGTGTCATGAAATTCATGATCTACTTTGGAGAGTTAGGAACATAATCAATACTTGAGCCTGCAAAAAGGCAAGAAACACTGGTAGAGTGCCCATTATTGGGATCACCTAGTGTTGAATCAGTAACACTGTTGAAAAAATCATATTGTGAATCATGGTTCATAGAATTATAAAAGCAATCTTCAGGTTCATAAAATAAATCTGTGACATATTCATCATAATGTGAATCATGAGTCATAGAATCAAGAATACAATCTCCAGTTGCATGAAACAAATCTGTAACATATTCATCAATATATGAAATATCAAGAGGAAAGCTAGTATAAGTATCATCATTATTATCATTAACCTCCATAATAATCATAGGATTGGTACCTTCATCATAAATTTCATCTTGATTAATAACCATATTTGTAATAGGATAATCAAAAGAAGGTAAAGTAACATTAAGAAAGTTAGAGATAATTTCATCTTCTTGGTTAAGCATATCATCAATAAGATGGTAAAATAGATTATTACCAACATCATCAGCACTAAACAGGTTATTATGCTCATAATTATCCTTTTGAAGAGTATCAATATTATCGTTAATGTGAGGAGCAGAACTAGAGATGTTGTTATCTTGCAAAATAGGAGCATAAAGCACATCATTTGGAATAGAAACATTACCACTTCCTTGAACTAGATAGCAATAAGTATCAGCTAAAAAAGTAGGAATAGGATTATTATTCAAATTAGAAACATCATAAAGGTTACCATTGGGAACAGTTGTTGTGAAGGTTTGAAATTTGGATTCTAAGGCATACCAAGCCTGATGAGCTATAGTGCAGTTTGAGAGAAGATGATATAAATTTGGATGAAGTGAGAGGCCAATTAGGCCAAATGCTTCGTCATCTTTCGACTGCCAGGAATCCTGGTCAGCCTGAGGAGCGGTGGAAGTCGGTTTCTCATTAGGAGAAAACACAACATCAAAAAGGTTTTCATTTTTTAAAATAGCGGTCATGTGAGTTCGCCAAATAGAATAATTTGAAAGA
Organism: Chamaecyparis obtusa; assembly: GCA_027943335.1. NCBI lineage: Eukaryota > Viridiplantae > Streptophyta > Pinopsida > Cupressales > Cupressaceae > Chamaecyparis > Chamaecyparis obtusa. Next base: position 242,571 of record BSBK01009118.1, read on the forward strand.
GTGAGTTTAAACAGAGACATGACGACAATAATAGTGACAGAAAAAAAATATCCCCCTTATTTGAAAGGAGTAGGAATTAAACTTTAAAAAAAAACACCTTTAATATCTAAAAAAATTGAATTTAAATTAGTAAAATAAACACCCCTTTTTACATAAAAAAGTTTAAAGATACAACTAAATTAAATATAGAATTTTAATTAATTAATTAAAAGACATATATAAGATAAATGCCTTTAATAAATAAAAGAGTCTTTAAATTTCAAATAAAAGAATACAAATTACAAATAAAAAGAATTCAAATTTTCAAATAAAAAAAATTCTCATAGTATAATTTAATAATAAAACTCAATTTAATTTGCAAACTGCTAAAATTGAAGTTTGCTTTTGAATTTATTCTTATGATTCCTATTTGAGGAATTAAAAAAACAAGAATAGAATTTTTGAGAAGAAAGGAATATATTCTAAAAAGATACGTTCTAATTTGAGATTTTAAAAAAAATAGCTTTATTAACTTCAACGTTTTACAAACACAAACTTGTATTGAAAATGTTATTAACCAAACTGCAATGTTTAATAAATTTTATAATGATTAACAATGAAAAATGTATATGCAATGAATGAACTAGAATATGAATCAGAACATTAATGCTGCAAGTATTAATAGTCTGTATTAAGTATTATTAAAGAGATCCAGCATGCAAGGATAAAGGAAATGATAGCGGAGGTTTCAAACACAGTCTTCTTTCAACTGCACAAAATTGTGTACCAAATTGATTTGCTGGAAATGTTTTGAACATGGCAACAAAATAAATGTTTCCAAATTGATTTAGAATTATGGAAACAGATACATATGAGACTTGAATGGCAACAAACATAATCGCTCAAATTTGTGAGAAACGGGTCTCAAGAAAAGCTAAACATAGAAAAATGGCAACCACCGAGAAAAGACGTTAATATACAACACTAATAAAAAAAGGCCAAACAAAATTGAACAAATTTAATTTGATTATGAATCTAATTTAATGTTGGTTTATAACGGATTAGTATTTGTTTAAAACGTTATTAATGTTGTTTAAAATCTAAATAATATCCAAAAAAATGTTAGTACAAAAATGATAGTACAACAAATATAATACAAATAATACAGCAACGATTCTGATTAATATAATACAACAAAAAATAAGGAGAATACCAGACCTTAATATAGATATAAATATAAAAAGCGCACAGCAAGGAGCACAACAGATAACGTTTGTTAGTTCATAAACAATGTTAGGCAATGCAAAAAAAAAAATGTTATTTCACGTTATTTCCTGCACAAAACACGTTAGTGCTAAGAAAAATGTTAACACTAAAAAAAAGTTATTTAACGTTATTTCTTGCACAAAAAAATGTTAGCAAATAAAAGCAAAAAGCAAAAAAAAATGGATAACAGATCCAGAATGTAAAATAAATTTGAGGGTTTATAGAGGCAAGCACAAATGCTGATCATACTGGTAATGCAGAGCTAATGAAACATGCAAGGTTAATGATTAAAAATAATAATTCAATGCTGTATTACTAAACTGATATAAAAAATTGAACAAGAACCCTAAATAAAGTGCTAGAAGGCAAAACAAGATTTGGGAAGAACGGAAATGGAAGGCAAGAAGACTTGGAGACGGTGACCTAAAAAATCTTAAATCTTTTTTTGTATGCAGAGATTGAGAGCACAGTCGAATAGCATGCAATGCAGGGTTGTATGATAATGAAAATGTAGAGCAAGATAATGAAAATGCAGAGCAAGATAATGAAAGAAATTAAGAGCAAGATGCAATGAAATGATGGCTAAATGCAATAAAAGACTAAATTAGAATTTATTATAATCTAAAGAAACGTTATAAGACTAAAGAAATGTTATGAAACGTTATGAAATGATGATAGTAATAATTAGAATCTATTATTGTTGCTAACAAAAAAATGCATGCAAAAGACTAAAATAGAAATATTCCTTAAATTAACGCATGCGTATGAGTGTACGAAAATTAGCCTCTTGAGTATGAGAATTGAAAAGTTAAATGACAATAAAAGATTGATTACTATTTATTAAAAAAAATTTTAAAACAAATTTCATTTAATCAAAATTATATATATATATATATATATATATATATATATATATATATATATATATATATATATATATATATATATATATATATATATATATATATATATATTTAAAAACTACTATTAAAAATCTAAGTAAAATAATATAGTACAATATTCCAAAAAAATATATTTAAATTAGATTATTTAATCCAGGAGCAATATAAAAAAAATTATTTTTAAAAGCTAGAGCCAAATAGAATTTTTTATTAGCTCTTTGGCGGCACGCCTTCCAAAGAGGGTAAAAAAATGAACTAAAAAAAATTCTCTCAAAATAATAAAATGAGTCTCCAAATTAGAGTGCTCCGAGATATGATAATCGCTTAAACCTATGAACTCAAAAATGGATTAAACCTGCTCTGATACCATGTTAAAATAGAAAATAAATTCAAGCTAGGAACAAATTAATCCAATTGAATAAGGAAAAAAGAAGATTATCATGAATCAAGCTAATCCTTAGAGCATACACCAAAAAGAAACAACAAAAGAGACAAGAAGATTTTGAAAGGGGAAAAGCATAAAAAAACCCCCGTGAATTATGAATGGGCAAAATAGCCAAAAAGAGAGAGAGAGAGCTTTAGCTCATACAATATTGAAGAATGAAAGAGAGAATGGAGAAGAAGTGTTGTATGTGTGTGGAGAAATATCTCTATAAGTAGAGATGAGTGAAGGAGTTCAAAATGTAACTCCCATGAGAATGAATGCCACCATTCATAAGTGTGTGAGGCCAAGTGTGAGATTCCTCATAAGGAGGAATAAACTAAATTACAAAATAAATATTTTTCCTTACATATTCCACTAGAAGACAAAATAGAATGTAGTGGAAAGAAGACAAAAAATAAGTATATTAGAATACCTTGGCTTATATCCTAATATATTACAACAAGAAAAGAATAATAGTCTAACCTTGGTTTATAAATACACCAAGGAAAGATTACAAATTCTAACACATCTAATAACACTTCATTTTGGGACATAAAACAAACTCTATTGTGTCAAGCTTGAGTGCCTTTACAGCTTTCATAATTCACACTTTAGTTTTGGGCTCTAAAACAAACATAGATTTATTTTTTGCATATTTGTTACATATAGTAATTAGGCCCTATGAACACTATTTGTGGATGATCTTGAGAGAGTGGGCTTCTTTCACTTGTTCATGCATGTGAAGCTGTTCTTCATGATAAATCCCCTTGTAGGTAGGGAGGTTACTAAGATTGTCTTGTGTTTTACTAGATTTGTGCATCTTCAACTTTTGATTGATACCTTCTCTCTCCGGAGAGGTTGATAGATTATAAGCGGTTGACATCATAAATCTTTGTGAGATAATCTTGTTCTTAGCATGTCAGATTAATCTATCTACTTTGTTTTGGTGAAGTGAAGAGGCTAGGGGATTATGCTCTACTTCCTTTTTGGATAGTACCAGAAACACAAATCTTTGAATCCGATCTAGTCCCCATGTGGTATCTTTTGTGAGTCACCTTTAGAGAGGGTTAACCGTAGTGGACATTCCCTTAATTGGGTCAACCACTTGGATGGAACCTCAAGTGGTAATAGCCATTTTCACCATGGTAGCAACAACCGCTATATAAATGTCCTTGTGGAGGAAATCTTCATAGGTGTGGTCTCTTGTTGGGCTGTCAGATCTCCCTAGTCGCTCCTGATTGATTAAATTCTCAGACTGTTTCAAAACCCCGGTGTGCCTGGATTGGAGTTCACCCTCTTGAGATCACAAAATTTGCAGAGTCAGACCATTACTACAAACCCTAGTTAGGCCAAATTTTTCATTTTCTAAGAATATTGCGTTATTGAGAAACTTTTTGGAACATAAACAAGTAGTATTTCTAGGGATTAGCATAATAAGTCACTATTGTTTGTTTATGCGCAAGGTTGCTTTTGCCCTTGCTCATTGTTTTAAGATGTTTTCTTGCTTCCCTTGCTTGCTTTCTTGCGTGCTTGATATCTTCTTGGTTACTTGAAACAAACTTTTACATAGATCTTAAAAAATTGGACAGAAAAATTTGCAAACAAACTGATATTGAAAAACTGAAAAATTACAAATCTGAAGCAAAAATCCTTTCTAGGGTCAAAATTCATCCTAAAATTTCAAAACTCATATCAAAGCCAAAATCAAAGTTGTCAGAGATTGGTCAAATTTGTCAGAAATCTAATTTTTACAGCCTATTCCCAAATTCTGTCAAAATAGCGAACCGATTCTTGTCATTTCTAGTCATCCTTGGTCAGTTTGGGTCAAATCTCAGGTGCTATGACATGTTTCTCAACATCTAAATGAACTTAAATGGTATCAAGTTGCACAAAATGACTCTTGGTCTTCTTTCTTCCACATCTCTCATGTCTTCCTAGTCTCCTATTTCCATCCTTTCTCCTATTCCTTCACGCTCTTCCTCTTCTTCCTAAAACTCTTCACGTCTTCTTGATTCTTTTCCTCTGATTATCTAGTCTTCTTTCTTCTATTCATCTCTTATGTCACTTCCATGCTTGATTTCTCCTCTTCCAGAACCATGAATTTCAGCTATCTTGTTATGGAACCTCTCTTAAAAATGGATGATCTCAAACTCATTGCTCAATTCGAAGAGTATTATTCCAAAAATCCCATGAGTGATAAATTTATGATGAAAATAAAGGAAAAATTGATTGAATCAGATGCCTTTGCTAGCATCATATGCATGGTCATGTCATGAAATTCTTCTTCCAAATGTCTTTCATCTTCTAAGTCTTTTCATTCTTCCCCATCTTCCAAGTCTTCTTCCTCCACTGGGTCTTCACCTTCCTCTTCTCCATGATCTTGTTCCTCTTCTACTTCTCCCAAGAGTCTTAGTCCTCATATCAAGACATACCATGTTGAGCAACATGATAACCCTTATGATACCTCTTCCATAGAGAGTGACACACCCGTGTTTGAAGACTATGATGACTATGATGACATAAAATATAATGATACCTATGACACATTTGTTCCTAAGAGTCCTCCTTGTTGTGTGCTCATGCTTATAGGAAATGGGATGTCACATTGGAAAGATCGTGATAGTGATCCCTATGATTTTGATTTTGAAAGAGACTTTGATGATTTTTGTGAACAATACCTAGATGATACATCTACTTAACTCGAGGAAGAGAAAACTTACCATGCTAATTATAAACATGCATACTACAAGGATCTCTCCTCTAAGAACTCTCATGCTGAAAATAAAGATTATACTCTCAAGAAAGATCATGTTAATGTTGAACCTTTGTCTAGTGGTGGTTCCCTTCCATCCCCTACTTCCTCCAATACCCATACATTTCCTAAATCTTCCAAGCCTATCAAATCTTTCACAAGTCCTTCATCCACCAAAGGTCCTAATACTTTTCATGCGGTTTCCTATAGTTATCCTCAATGGCTACCTCTTAAAGAAACTCAAGCTAACCTTCACTTGGCTGCAAATACTTTCAATAATTCTAAACCTAAAGAACCTAAGCTTTTATATGCTATAATTCCTACTTCAGCTAGTCCTCCACCATCTTTTCCAAAGTCTTCCATACAATCCCAACATGCTTCATTGTCCTTAGAAGTGGCTCCATGTCAAGAGGACTCCAAAAATATAAAGAAAAGAACATAAAAAAAGATCAAGATCAAGAACCCTCCATGTCATCCACTCCTTTTCACGATGTCTCTTATTCATTTCATGGTTCTTTTGATCTTGCATGCCCTTTCTCATTAATTCCACCATGTTTTGAGTCTTCTCCTAAGCAAGATCAAGCTACTACTTACACTGTTGAGTTTACTACACTTGCATTTTTCAAAGATGATACTTCTAATAAGGTTATTAAAAATAGTGTTGTTACTTCCAATGTTAAGCCTATTGAAAACCAAAACACAAATTATACGCTTATGCTTTCCAAAAATTCTTATCAAGATCAAAGTCTTCCATCTTCTTATTCTACCACTCTATGTTCGTTTCCACTTTCTACTCTTCCTAAGTCTTTGCAAGCTTTGAACAATCCTATCAAAGAAGGTGCTCATATTAAAGATTTCCATGATTCTATTGAAAATCTTAATGCTCACTCTAAAGATGTTGATGTCCTTGGTTGTCATATAAATGTTGATGAACTTGTTGATTATCCTTTTGCCTCTTCCACTTCCATCCTTGGACCTCTTCCACCACTACTAAGGGCTTCACGTCTACCTTCCATCTTGGGTCCTTATGTTCCTTCACTTTCCCCTCCTAACTCTCCTAATTCATCATCCATCTTGGGTCCTTACGGCCCTCCATCTACTATCTTTCCTCAAGATCAACATAGATGCATACCCTTGAATCCTTTTCATCCACCCACCCATCTAAACCAATTATATCCTCCTTCTTCTTCCACAAGTCCTAAGTCTTTTGGAAGTAACTTGAATGTTCAATACAAGGAAAAGAAGTAATACAAGAATCCATCAAAAAAAGAAGATGACCATGTCTCCTCTAATCAACATGGAGGCATCAAGTCAAAAGAGATATCTAAGAAAAAAATTACAAGACAAGTATGGGTTCCAAAATCCATCATTAAAGATATTCTCTCTAAATCATTAAAAAAAAATGAAAATCCTATGGCTATATGGATTCCAAAGTCTCTCTTGAAAGAGTCTAATGTTGAAAAACAAGTGAAGTTGACATTCAAGCTTCCAAAGGATTCCACTTCATCTTCTTCCAAAAGCATTCTTCCATTCCATGCACCTAAACCACAACCTATGTTATCCATTCACCATATTCCTTCACGTACTCCTTCATTCACATTTCCTCCATCCTCTCACCACCCTTCAAGGTGTGTGTTGATATTGATCTTGCCTTCTTTTTCATATACGCTTTTATGATCCTTCCATTCATTATCCTTCTACCTTCTATCCTTTTTCCTCATTTGTCTATTCCTCCTATCTTCCAACCTCACTCGCTTTACATAAAACCTTATCCTCTATTTTTCTCTTCCATCTTACTTTCCCTATCAGCATCTTTGAACATATCATCTTGAATCCTTGGCATATCATGATTTTATCCTTTCAAGGAGCATTATCTAAAAAGCTTTCCTTCTTTTAGAAAAAGAAATTAAAAAAAAATTAAAATTGAAAATGTGCCTTGGTGAAAACCTGGAAACAGGCACCTTGGTAGCAAAAGTAAAGAGAAATAAATTCATCCTATGGTGAAAACCACTCCCTTGTGGAACCTTGGATAAGTACCATGATGAAAACCTGACAATCAAGCATCATGCGTAGTTCTTCTACACATTTCATCCATTCCATCTTCTCTTTTTGATCTTGATAATGTTGATGTATACATGAACATTTGACTATCTTGTGAGCTATCTTATGACGATCTTGCTTTCATTCCCTTCCTATTTAGCTTTCATATTTATTTTCCTCCATTCATTCTAGCCTTTCGCTATCATTTTACCCTTTGGTCTTGATCTAATAAAAAAAGAGTAGAACAGGATGCTTTGAAACCTCTTGACATGTCTACTCCTTTGGACTACACCCTTTCTTGCTCTGGCATTACACTTTTATGATTTATCCTGTGCTGGCCTTTCATTGTTTGTCCAAATGTGCTTTACATGACAATTTTTCCCTAGCTTGGGTACCTTTGAAGAGTTTTCCCTTGAGGATTTCTTCCCTTCATTATCCTTCATTCTCTTGTCTTCCATCTCTTCCACTAGCTTCTTAATCCCTCTTGTTTTCCACCTTGCTAGAAATTGGGACTACACAATGTGATCTTTCTTAAAAGTTTGATGCCCATTCTATCTAGGGGCATCCTTTTTACATACTGATTGGTACTGCCTATTGAGGTTGAAATCCCATCACTAAGAATTAGAATGCATGGTCTAGTGACTGATGATGACTACATAGTGTCTAGGTTGCAAGAACTTGAACTACTAGATGAGCGTAGACAAGCAGCGTATGATCATCTCAGAGTATATTAGAAGAGAATATTTAGAAGTTACAATAAGAAATTCAGACAGAGAATTTCAAGTTGGTGATCTAGTCTTGAGAGAGAATCCTAAAAACCAATCACATAGAGAACGCAAGGGGAAGTTTGAACCCAACTAGCTGGGTCCCTTTGTTATCACTACTACTTTTGGCTCTGGTGCCTATCAACTCTCAACGACTAAAGGAGAACAGCTCCAAGAACCAAATCAACATCCTCCATCTGAAGAAATTCTATGCCTAAGGCATTTAATCTATGGTAAAATGTATTGAAAAAAATATTTAAAATTAGAAAAAGTCTTGAAAAAATGAACATCTTGGTGAAAACCTAGCAATGGGTGCCTTGATGATTCACAAAACAAATCAAAAAAATATCAAAAGTACAAAAAAAATTGGGAAAAATAAAAATACAAAAAAATGAGAAAAAGAAAAAGTGCCTTGGTGAAAACTTGGAAACAGAGGCCTTGGTAGCAAAAATAGAATCTCTGCCAAGATGGTGAAACCCTAGAAAATAAGCCCCACTTGTTTCAAAATACTCCATCTATCAGTGCAATCTTGGTCTTTCCCAGCTTTCAATCTTGCTTTAGTTTGTACATATCTCTTGGTTTGTTCCCGCATTCCTATTTTCAATAAGTCTGTCTGTACACTAATCAGCTAAAGCATCTGTATCTTATCAATGTTCAAACTTGAACGCAATCAAAATCATATCCTATGGCCTCCAATGTATCTTAGACATATCATATCTAGTTAGAGTCCTTTGAAGCTTCATTCAAGTCAGTCAGTCAGTCTTGTCTCCAGAAAAGATTTTGCATCTACAACAACACAATCAAACATCAAACACAAACTGAAAACAATCTATATTTTTTACATGCTTTTATCTCCTTACAGTTTGCTTACTGATTCACATTGATATTTTTTTATATTGTGTCTCTTCAAGCTCTTCGATGATGTCCTTTACAAGATTTAGAGAGTGATGACTGGGGGCATAATCTTTTCTTTGTTTTCTGCTTGTATGTGAAAAGCTAACAACTTTGGAAATTATGGATTGAAATGGTGTCCCTCTGTAAGAGCCTCTATGTTGAATTGGATGGCCATGCGTACCTTGACCATTGATACCTAGAAAATTCAAATAAGTTCGATCTAACTATTATCTTTTTGAGTGAATTCTTTCTCCTACTGTGAAATGTGATCTTCCCTAAGGATGTGAATGATAAAGGGTCACTACGGGTAATTCACACTAGATTTAGAATGATCTCTTGACTATTTGATGTGTTTGTATGCAAGGCATATTCAGGTCATCACAACGTCTATGTTTTGATGTTTATACAAATTGCTATATCAAAATGGACATGATATTTAGGTCATCTTGGCGCTTATGCCTTGTTGCTTATATCTAATCCGACATTCTGAAAATAAAATCAATATTCATATGTTTATGGTTGTCTTGCCAGTGGGTGTTGTATTGATTCTTGACCATAAAAATAAATATTAATATATCTATGGTTTCATAACTAGTGGGCATTGTATTGATTTATCTAGTACCTAAAAATTCAATGATGAGAATGACCGACACATGATCAGTGACTAAGTCCTAGGTTTGCATTTCATTCTGCATGTCATTTTGCATTTTGTACTTTGCATGATCTCACAAATTGCTTGAACACTTAAATCATTCTTCAACAATTCTCCTAATCTAAACTTAAACTAGAAATGAAGAGCTGAGTCTCATATGAAGGTTCCTCCAATGAAACAAGTAGAGTCCTTTTTCAGGATCAAAATCAAAATCTGAGATCGTTTATATTATTCACTACTTGCATAATCAACCTTTAATCATCAAAGAAATCCAGAATTCAACTTAATTGATTATCTTACATCAAACTATCAAAATTTTAACTTGGTTAACCATGGTCAACTCATAGTTTAACCTAGTCAAACTTGGTCTTCTAGACCTCCAAATGATGCAGAATGCATTCTCAAACGTGTACAACCACTTCTCAAATCAATTAACATGCTTCTAAACTATAACACTGACTTTTCTTGTCAGATTTCAATATTAATCTTGAAGGGGGCATGGTATTGCACATCACTCAAAGTCTATAACTCAATTCTATCAATCAATCTTTCCTCAGTAATCAAGACAACAACCATGTCTAGTTGCTGATTCATCTAAATTTCTCATTGCTTTGGGAAAATCTATCATCTCTTGAGGCATATCAAATTCATCTAGTATCCAAATCTATCTTGTAAATTGTATCAGTTTTTCATAACTATCGGTTCATTAGTGTTATTTCCTTGGTTATTCGTAACTGATGGGTTTAGGATGTGATACCAATATGATTCATACAAGGACATTGAGATTTGGAATCGGTCACTCACTTCTTCACAATTATAAGGTTCAGAATCAGGCATTTTGGCACTTTTTCGTAATCACCAGTTCATTGTTGATATAGCTAGCATCATCTCTATTCTTGGTCATTCTGGGCCTGGGTTGATATCTTTCAATCTTTAATCTTTCAAATCAGTTTCATATGTATTTCAAAACACAGACTATTCTTTGAACCACTACGCTTCGCACAATGATTCCAAGAGGGGCAAAATATAATACCCCAAAAATGGGCTATAGGTTCATTAACCTCTTAAATCGACAAATCGATCGAAATCAATACAAAATTCCTAACATAAGGCATATCTGCACATCAAATCATCGAAATCTTAATTAATTTTATCTTAATTCTGCATCAGAGAATATTCCTTAAAATATTCCTATTTTATCCTAATTTAATTATCTTTAATTTAATAATTATTTGGTGATAAATCATATTTATCCTAAAGTTGATTAATTGAATATGATGATTATTTAATTAATTAGATTAATTCTACCACTTAATTATTTAATTAGATTTAATTCTATTTATTCCTAATTATATTATTTCATTTTGGCAATAAATCAAATCTCCTACGAATAATTGATTAAATATTTATTTAATTGATTACATCCAAGTTGTCAATATTTAATAATATAGTTTTGAATAAAAGTTTGATTAAAATAATTGATTAACCCACAAATCAATTATTTTTAAATTTAAAATCAGTTAAGTTGAAGATAAATCACTTTATTTATTTAATTAATTCATGATTATTTGTGCACATTCAAAGAGCAGTTAAACTTGAAATCAGAAAATCAATTGAAGTTGTTATCTTTTCGAAACTCAACATCTATTTTGAGTTCAAAGTTGATCTAAACTTCTGATTTGAATTAAAAAGTTGTTCTTGCATGATTTTGCATGATTTTATGAGTTATCTATTTCTAATTTCTTGTTAACTCAAAAATCAACCCGAGTTCATCAAGAGTGATTTATGACTTTGTCCATGCACCCTCAAGCCCTAGATTTCTATAAAATCAAGGCTCGGGTCTTTACAAATCATCCACAGAATTTGCATACTTACTCTAGCGAATTGACATCAAATGAATCATCAAGCTTCTTGCGAATCATTGTTTTGTGAGATCAATATTATTTTAAATTCATTCTAGTTTCATATTTCATATGATTGTTAGCTTAATTTGAATATCATTTCAATCCATTTAGATTAATTTATTATAAGTTTTTCTCATGTTATTGCATCAAAAATTTAAAAAATAGATTAATTTACATTCATATTTTATTGCTTTCATCATTTAAATCCTTCGTTTAGGTGTTGCATTGTCACCGATCTTGGTCTAATCTGAGAATACCATACTCGCACCTACTAGAAAGCAGTAAATCACCTAGTTAGCTAGGTTGTTCTTATTTGCATATTTTGATTTTTGCTAACCTCTAATGTTTTACTGAAGTGTTGTGTCTACAGCTAGGTACAAAATTCACACACACAGAAGTGTCCCTCAAAGTTTCTTAAGCATGAAATTATCAATCTTTCTGAGGTCATATCTCGGAGCTCATGCAAGGTAGCATTGATTTGTTAGTTGCTACTAGACCATGTTGGTAGGGGCTACAAAATCCTATCTCAGTTTTCAGAGATTCATGTTTGTTTAAATTTGGCAAAACATTCTCGGTCGATGTCAGAACTCATAGTGTTCCTCAGTTCAAATAGCCAACATTGTGTATCCTTCCAACCATCGGTGGTAGCATCAATCTGTCAATTCATACAGCTCTGAATGGCTAAGTAAATGCTAGTGGTAACCTTTTTAAGCATAAAATCAGTGATCTTTGTAGGGTCATAGCTCGAAGCTCGTGTGAGGTAGCATCGATCCATCAGTTTTTACGGGACCGTGTTGTTGAGGCCTAAAAAAGCATGTGTTGGTTTTTAGAGATTCAACTTCATTTAAATTTGGCAACACAATCTCAGTTGATGTCAGAACTCACAGTGTTCCTCAGTTCAAATGACCAATGTTGCGTATCCTTCCAACTATTGTTTGTAGAAATGAACCATCTATTCCAACAGCTCCGAATGGCTGAGTAAATGCTAGTGGAAACTCATTCACCACACATGGTCATTCGATTCCTGTCGATGATTCTAGGTCGAATTGTCCCTCAAGGTCACTTAAGCATGCAATCAGCAATTTTTGTAGTGTCATATCTTGGAGCTCATGCGAGGTAGCATCGATCCGTTAAATGTTACGAGACCGTGTTGTAGGATTTGACAAACATGCAAATCCACAGACCCCGAATACACCTGCATGCAAGAACCTGATACAAAGTAGAAGCACAAAGATGAAAAAGCAGAACTCAGATGTTTACTCAAAATGTGAGAGCAAAATTATCAACTGAACTAAAAAAACAATTACAAAGTTCAACCTTAAAAAGGTGAATGAAACCCTAAAAGAGAAATACTAGGTTGCACATTATTAATTAAGAATTAATTAATAATGCACCTAAGAGACGCTTAAGCAACTAGAATAAAAGGAAATAATACTCTAACACCCCCCCTTAAGCTGAACGCAGGGAGAAAGCAGACCTAGCAAGACTAAGAAAGCAAGAAATGGGTCCCGGCAACAAGGCCTGATCAGGTACCCAGTACAAGGAAATCTCTGTAAACCGGAGACAAAGGAGAAAACCCAGTGGGAAAAACCCCTCTCCAAAAAGAGATATAAAAGCAAGCAAAGACAAAAGGCATGACTTCAAGAGACTCTCTCAAAGCCAGTAGTACAATGCGTGCTGCTAACCCCCCCGAGAGAAAGGGTCGATGCTCCAAAGCCCCCCAGAATGAAAGAACCCCTGGAGCAATGAGAAAACCACTGTGACTCCAATGCAGAGGAGTGAAGGTCAGTGGGTGCTAAAGAGGTGACCTCGAAGGATGAGGTGTCACTGGAAGGCCGAGCTGATGCTCAAATGAGAAGACACGAGGATCCTGAAAGGGAATCCCCAATGCAAGTGGTATGACAGGTGTGCTGACACTGTCATGAGAGAGGAGATGAGTGTCCTCTGAAGAATCCTCAACAACTGTACCTGATGGCTCGATGAATGGAGCTGGAGGATCAAGCAGTGCTGAATAAGAATCCGGCTGAAGAGAAAGGTACTCCTCAGGATGTGGTGTAGCAGTCACAACACGGGTCTCAGGAACAACACAGAGGTTCAAGCTACCTGACTGCACCACATGATGCTCTCGTGAAAGAGGAGAGCTGAGCTCCGACAATGGAGATGGTGGACCAAAATGAGAAAAGATGTAGAGACGGGAGGAATGATCAACTGTCCCTGTAGCAATAATGCCTCCTGTCACACTATCCCTGATGAAGGCTGAATCGGCCGTGAACTCAACTGTCTTCCCTGACCCACTGCGAGTAATCTGATAAATGGAGAGAAGGTTTGCAGAGAGAGATGGAACATACAATACATCATGGAATGTGCCATCCTGAATGCTGACTGAACCTGTCCCACAAACTGTCTATACAGTGTTATTCCCCATGAGAATATGAAGAATAGGAGAAGTCTCAAAAGAAGAAAACAACTCCTGAGAAGATGCCATATGGTGAGAAGCACCGGAATCCAGTATCCAAGGGACCTGTAAAGGGGATGCAACAGATGCCCGTAATGCATGACCCTGTCCAAAATCCTGTCCAGATGTCGAAGAAGATGCAGAAGACTGAAAAACAGACCCCTGTGAGGTGGAAGAGGATGGAGAGGAAATAGTGCTCTTCTGAAGGAGAGCTTGCAAATCTGCAATCTGTTTCTCATAACCATCACATCTTTTCTGAAAACACTGTGACTCATCATGGTTCCTCTTCTGACAATAGGAACATGTGGGGATCTGAGTCTTCTGATTCTCCTTCTTAGAAGAAGATGGTGTGTCAGTAGAGTGCTGAGAGGAGGAGTCAGATATCTGCTTCGGCTTCGGCTTCTGTGTGTCCTGAGATGACTTGGCAAGCAATGCCTGTGACTGTGAACCTGCAAGTGAATCCATCTGAGTGATCTTGGACTGCTCACGAGTCAACCTGTCACAGAAATTCTCAAAAGAGGGCATAACATGTCTGGTACCCAAAGCATCCATGGTGGAGTAGAAAGTGGAAGAAAAAATCTGGTACTGTCCTCGCAACTTTGAGAGTATCAAATAGATACACTCATCATCTGTCTTGATTTTTCCACATCCCTGCAAAACTGTACGCAAAGACTTGAACTTCATCAAGAAGTCCTCTATAGTGGGGAAATCAGAAGGAGTCAAAGAGGTCAACTCTGCATCAATCTGAAGCTTCCAGAATTCGTTGACTGTACCAAACAAGGTTGAAAACTTGCTCCAAATAGCCCTAGGAGTGGTCAAACCTTCCAGGTGAAATAAGAGACTGTCAGAGATGTTCAGTGCAATCAAACCCATGGCTTCATCCATTTTGTTCCTGTGCTGAAGAATTTCAAAGGGACGCTGCAGGACAGGTTGGTGTTCATCCAGACATGACCATAAGCCACGTGACATGAGCAGCCTGGTCATGTGTGCTTTCCATGTGTGGTAATTGTGCGGTGTTAGCCGGGCCACAGAGGGGTCCGACATTGAGAGAAGAAGAAGACAGAAGTAGAAGGGTCTTTTCTGAAGTAAATGACAGAAATGAGAAACACCCCCCCCACAATGTATAAATCAAACCCCCGTACAGCAAATAACTGAAAGCACAAAAAAAGAGGAGAAAACCTGGACTCCAGATGCAGAGGAGGAAAGTAGAAGCCTTGACTTTGACGCTAAAAAAGAGAACTCAAATGGCTGAATCAGCAAACCAAACTAGCATCATTGCGTCCGTCTCAGAAAGACCTTTCCGGCGATATATCATATGTTGATTTTTGATTCCGTATGAGCCCTGTAGGAGCAAAAAAGCCCAAGTACCCCCAAAATGCAAGCTCTCTGGAAAAAACCAGTGACGGCAAAAAAGTTGACGGCCGTATGACCGTCACGGGCCTGTCGGTGACGTCAGCATGACGTCATCCCGAAAAATTTTAAAATTGCCGAAAAAATTGAAAAAGCCACCGGGAAATAAAAATCTGGCGCTGGAAACTGGCCGGCAAGTGACGTCAGCAGGTGACGTCACCTGCTGCAGGCGGCCGGGCGGAGGATGGGCGGCGGCCGGGCTGGGCGGCGGTGCGGCGGCCGAGCGCCGGTGGCGCGGAGGCGGCCGGCTGGGCGCCGGTGGCGTGTCGGTGGCGTGGGGGCGGCCGGCTAGGCGCCGGTGGTGTGCCGGTGGCGCGGCGGTGGCGAGAGGGCGGCGCGGTGGTGGCGCGATGTAAAAAACAAACGCTGCGTTTTTTTTAAACGCAAAAAATCATTAAAAAATGATTTTTTTAATATTCTTTTTTTAATTTTCGAGCCGTACGGCCCTAGGAGGGCAAAAATTTTCTCCCAGAAGTCACAGTGGCCAAAAACTGCAAATTTTATATGATTTTTGACTCTCCCGGACCTTCTGAGCGCAATGGCGGTGTCTGTTTTTGCTCAAAATACCCCCAAAATTTTTTTTTTCTTTTTTGCAGGCAAAAAAGAAACAAAAAATAACGTCCTGCAGAGAATACCAGAACTAAAATTTTTTTGAAACCCTCCTACTTCTGAATCACTTCAACAAAACATGAACAGCGAGCAGCAAGATGGCTCTGATACCATGTAGGATTTGACAAACATGCAAATCCACAGACCCCGAATACACCTGCATGCAAGAACCTGATACAAAGTAGAAGCACAAAGATGAAAAAGTAGAACTCAGATGTTTACTCAAAATGTGAGAGCAAAATTATCAACTAAACTAAAAAAACAATTACAAAGTTCAACCTTAAAAAGGTGAATGAAACCCTAAAAGGGAAATACTAGGTTGCACATTATTAATTAAGAATTAATTAATAATGCACCTAAGAGACGCTTAAGCAACTAGAGTAAAAGGAAATAATACTCTAACACGTGTTTCCCAGGCGTACAAAATCCTTTCTTAGTTTTTAGAGATTCAACTTCATTTAAATTTGGCAACACATTCTTGGTCGATGTCATAATTCATAGTGTTCCTCAGTTCAAATAGCCAACATTGCATATCCTTCCAACCATCGGTCACATCATCGAACCGTATATTCTAACACCTCTGAATGGATAGGTAAACGCTAGTGGCAACCTCATTCGCCATGCATAGTCATTCAATCCCCGCGGATGACTCCGGGGTGAAGTGTCCCTCAAGGTCACTTAAGCATGAAATCAATGATCTTTATGGGGTCATATCTCAGAGCTCATGCAAGGTAGCATCAATCCATCAGTTGCTACGGGATCGTATTGCCAAGGTCTACAAAAGCTTGTCTTGGGTTTTAGAGATTCAATTTTGTTTAAATTTGGCAACACATTCTCGATCGATTTGAAAACTCACAATGTTCCTCAGTTCAAATGACCAACATTACGTATCCTTCCAACCATCGATCATAGCATCAATTCATTTATTCCAACAGCTCTGAATGGTTGGGTAAACACTAGTGGCGTGAGGCATAGTCGTTTGATACCTGCCGATGACTCTGGGCTGAAGTGTCCCTCAAGGTCACCTAAGCATGAAGTCAACAATATTTAAGAGGTCATATCTTAGAGCTTGTGCAAAGTAGCATCGATCCATCAATTTCTATAGGACCATATTTCTAGGGCCTATAAAATCATGTCTTAGTTTTAAGAGATTCAACTTCGTTTAAATTTGGCAACACATTTTCGGTCGATGTCAGAACTCATAGTGTTCCTCAGTTTAATTGGCCAACATTGCATATCCTTCCAACCATCGGTCATAGAAATGAATCCTCTATTCCAACAACTCTGAATAGTTGGGTAAACTCTAGTGGCAACCTCATTCACCACACATAGTCATTTGATCCCTACTGACGACTTCGGGCTGAAGTGTCCCTCAAGGTCTCTTAAGCATCAATTTAGTGATCTTTGTGGGGTCATGTCTAAGAGCTTGTGTGAGGTAGCATTGATCCATCAAGTGCTATAGGACTGTGTTGTTGGGGCTTACAAAAGCCTGTCTTGGTTTTCAGAGATTCAAGTACATTTAAATTTGGCAACACATTCTTGGTCGATGTCAGAAGTCATAGTGTTTCTCATTTCAAAAGGCCAACGTTGCGTATCCTTCCAGCCATTGGTCAGAGCATCGAACTATCTATTCCAATAGTTCTGAATGGCTGGGTAAACACTAGTGGCAACCTCACTTTCCATGCACAATTGTTTGATCCCCGCTGATGACTCTGGGTTGAAGTGTCCCTTAAGGTCCCTTAAGCATGAAATAAAATATCTTTGCAAGGTTATATCTTGGAGCTCATATGAGGTATCATAGTTCTATTAGTTGCTATGAGACCATGTTGTTGGGGCCTACAAAAGCCTATATCAATTTTTAGAGATTCAACTTTGTTTAAATTTGGCAACACATTCTCCATCGATGTCAGAACACGTAGTGTTCCTCAGTTCAAATGGCCAACGTTGCAGATCCTTCCAACCATCGATCATAGCATCAAACCATCTATTTCAACAGCTCTGAATGCTTGAGAAAATACTAGTGGCAACCTCATTTGACACACAAGTCGTTCAATCCCCACCGACATCTCTGGGCTGAAGTGCCCCTCAAGGTCACTTAAGCATGAAATCAGTGATCTTTACAGGGTCATATCTTGAGGATCGTGCAAGGTAGGATTGATTCATCACTTGCTATAGGACCGTGTTGCCCAGGCCTACAAAAGCCTATCTTAGTTTTCAGAGATTCAAGTACATTTAAATTTGGCAACACATTCTCGGTCGATGTGAAAACTCCTAGTGTTCCTCAGTTCAAATGGCCAATGTTGCATATCCTTCCAACCATTAGTCATAGTAATGAACCATCTATTGCAATAGTTCCAAATGGCTAGTTAAATGCTAGGGGAAACCTCATTTGTCATACACAGTTGTTTGATCCCCGCTAATGACTCTGAGTTGAAGTGTCCCTCAAGGTCCCTTAAGCATGAAATCAACAATCTTTGCGGGGTCATATCTCAAAGCTCAGGTGAGGTAGCATCAATCCATTAGGTGCTACGAGACTATATTGTTGGGGTCTAGAAAAGCCTATCTCAGTTTTTAGAGATTCAAGTTTGTTTAAACTTGGCAATACATTCTCAGTTGATGTCATAACTCATAGTGTTCTTTAGTTCAAACACCCAACATTGCATATCCTTCCAACCATTGGTCATAGCATCAAATTGTCTATTCCAACAACTTTGAATGGCTGGGTAAATGCTAGTGGCAACTTGATTCACCATGAAAAGTCATTCGATCCTCGTTGATGACTCTGTGCTAAAGTGTCTCTCATGGTCGCTTAAGCATAAAATCAATGATCTTTGTGGGGTCATATCTCAGACCTTGTACAAGGTAGCATTGATCTGTCAGTTGCTATGGGACCGTGCTTTCGGAGCCTACAAAAGCCTCTCTCAATTTTTAGAGAATCAACTTCATTTAAATTTGGAAACACATTCTTGGTTGATGTCAGAACTCACAATGCTACTCAGTTTAAATGACCAACATTATGTATCCTTCCAACCATTGGTCATAGCATTGATCCATCTATTCCAATAGCTCCAAATGGCCAGGTAAACCCTAGTGACAACCTCATTTGCCACACATAGTCATTCGATCCCTGCCAACAACTATGGCCCAAAGTGTCTGTCAAGGTCACTTAAGCATGAAATCAACAATATTTGTGGGGGCATATCTCAGAGCTCATGTGAGGTAGCATCGATTGGTCAATTTCTACAAGACCATGTTGCCAGGGCTTACAAAATCCTATCTCAATTTTCAGAGATTCAACTTTGTTTAAATTTGGCAACACATTCTCAGTCGATGTTAGAACTCACAGTGTTCCTTAGTTCAAATGGCTAACATTGTGTATCCTCCAACTATCAGTTGCATCATCGAACTATATATTCCAACACCTCCAAATGGCTAGGTAAACACTAGTGTTAACCTCATTCACCATGCACAGTCATTCTATGCCCGCCGATGACTCTGGGGTGAAGTGTCCCTTAAGGTCACTTAAGCATGAAATAAATGATCTTTACGGGGTCATATCTCAGAGCTCATGCAAGGTAGCATCAATCCATCAGTTGCTACAGGACTGTGTTGCCAGGGCCTACAAAAGCCTATCTCAGTTTTTAGAGATTCAATTTCATTGAAATTTGGCAACACATTCTCAGTCATTTTGAGAACTCACAGTGTTCCTTAGTTCAAATGACCAACATTGCGTATCCTTCCAACCATTGGTCATAGAATCAATTCATGTGTTCCAATAGCTTTGAATGATTAGGCAAATGCTAGTGGAAATCTCATTTGTGAGGCATAGTCATTCGATCCCCGCTGATGATTCCAGGCTGAATTGTTCCTCAAGGTCACTTAAGCATGAAGTCAATGATCTTTGAGGGGTCATATCTTGGAGCTCATGCAAGGTAGCATTGATCTGTTAGTTGCTACATGACCATGTTCCTTGGGCCTACAAAATCCTATCTTAGTTTTCAGAGATTCAATTTAATTTAAATTTAGCAACATATTCTAGGTCAATATCACAACTCATAGTGTTCCTTAGTTCAATTGGCCAACATTTCATTTCCTTCCAACCATCGATTGTAGTAATGAACTGTCTATTCCAACAAATCTGAATGGCTGGGTAAATCCTAGTGGCAACCTCATTCACCACACATAGTCATTCGATCCCCGCTGATGACTCCAGGCCGAAGTGTCCCTCAAGGTCCCTTAAGCATGAAATTAGTGATCTTTGTAGTGTCATATCTAAGAGCTCATGTGAGGTAGCATCAATCTGCCAAGTGCTATAGGACCATGTTGTCATGGCCTATGCAAGCCTATCTCAATTTTTAGAGATTCAAGTATGTTTAAATTTGGAAACACATTCTCAGTCGATGTCAGAAGTCACAATGTTCCTCATTTCAAAAGGCCAACATTGCATATCCTTCCAACCATCAGTTGTAGCATCAAACCATCTGTTCCAATAGTTTCGAATGGTTGGGTAAACACTAGTGGCAACCTCATTCACCATGCAAAGTCATTCGATCCCTGCCGATGACTCTAGGCCAAAGTGTCCCTCAAGGTCCCTTAAGCATGAAATCAATGATCTTTGTAGGGTCATATCTTGGAGCTCATGCAAGGTAGCATCGTTCTATCTATTGCTATAAGACTATGTTATCAGGGCCTACAAAATCTTATCTCAATTTTTAGAGCTTCAACTTTGTTTAATTTGGCAACACATTCTCAGTCAATGTTAGAACAGAGTTTTCCTCAGTTCAAATAGCCAATGTTGTGGATCCTTCCATCCATCGATCGTAGAATCAATCCATCTATTCCAACAGCTCCGAATGGCCGAGAAAATGCTAGTGGAAACTTCATTCACCATGCACAGTCATTCAATCCATGCCGACATCTCCGGGTTGAAGTGTCCCTCAAGGTTGCTTAAGCATGAAATGAGTGATCTTTGCAGGGTCATATATTGAAGCTCATGCAAGGTAGCATTGATCTGTCACTTGCTATGGGACCATGTTACCTGGGCCTACAAAAGTTTGTCTCAGTTTTTAGAGATTCAAGTATGTTTAATTTTGGTAACACATTCTTGGTCAATGTCAGGACTCCCAATGTTCCTCAATTCAAATGGCTAATGTTGCATATCCTTCCAATCGTCTGTTCCAATAGCTTCGAATGGCTAGGTAAACACTAGTGGCAAAGTCATTTTCAATGCACAGTCATTTGATCCCTGCCGACGACTCCAGGCTGAAGTGTCCCTCAAGGTCCCTTAAGCATGAAATCAACAATCTTTGCGGGGTCATATCTCAGAGCTCATGTGAGGTAGCATCGATCTGTTAGGTGCTATGAGACCTTGTTGCTGGGGCCTAGAAAAGCCTATCTCAATTTTTAGAGATTCAAGTTTGTTTAAATTTGGCAATACATTCTCGGTCGATGTCAGAACTCATAGTGTTCCTCAATTCAAATGCCCAATGTTGTGTATCCTTGCAACCATCGATCATAGCATCAAACCATCTATTCCAACAACTTTGAATGTCTAAGTAAATGCTAGTGGCAACCTTGTTCACCACGCACAGTCATATGATCCCTATTGATGACTCCGGGCTGAAGTGTCTCTCAAGGTCACTTAAGCATTAAATTAGTGATCTTTGTAGGGTCATATCTTAGAGCTCATGCAAGGTAGCATCAATCTATTAGTTGCTACTAGACTGTGTTTCTAGGCCCTACAAAAGCCTATCTCATTTTTCAAAGTTTCAACTTCGTTTAAATTTGGAAACACATTCTTGGTCGATGTCAGAACTCATAGTGTTCCTTAGTTTAAATAGCCAACATTGCGTATCCTTCCAACCATCAGTTGTAGCATCTATTTGTCTATTCCAACAACTCCGAATGGCTAGGTAAATGCTAGTGGGAACCTTGTTCACCATGCAGAGTCATCCGATCCTCACCGATGACTCCAGGCCAAAGCGTCTATCAAGGTCACTTAAAGATGAAATCAAAAATCTTTGTGGGATCATATCTCGAAGCTCGTGCGAGGTAACATCGATTGGTCAGTTTCTATGAGACCATGTTTTCGAGGCTTACAAAATCTTATTTAGTTTTTAGACATTCAACTTTATTTAAATTTGGCAAAATATTCTCAGTTGATATCCGAACTCACAATGTTCCTCATTCCAAATGACCAATGTTGTGTATCATTCCAACCATCGATTGTAGCAATGAACCATCTATTCCAAAAACTCTGAATGGCTGGGTAAACACTAGTGGCAACCTCATTCGTTGATGCGGAGCCAAATTAATTTTCTTGTGAAGGAACTTCTCTAGTCCTCCAACCTAGGATCACACTCATGAACCCACCCACTTTCGAGACCTAACAATGGTCAATCAATCTTCAAGACTAATATCTCTTCCACTAGGCTCCACATACTAAGCACACTCTCTTAACTTAACTACCCATTCACATTCAGTTTGATGTTCTGACTATCCTCAAATCCATTCACTTCCTTCAATAATATATAAACTAAGATTATATTCTATGGATCCACCTCTCCACTGTCATAAGAGGAACTCCTAACAATCCCTTGCAACATCTAATCCACACTTAGACTTGAAACCAAACCACTTTTCCCCTCTACACCTTAAGACATCAACTCTATTCTTTGTGGGATAGCCATGCAAAGCATCCTCCCACTTTGTGTCTCTCCACTCCTCACCATTGAAAGTAGATACCTTAGTATTCTCCTAAAATATTCTTAGGATATCTAGACCTTCTCCAAACATATCAAGTTTCTACTTATCCATTCAACAGAATCTTGGAAACAAATACTCATCAAAACACCTCCTTGTTGTCTTCTTGACATACCCGTATACAGAGGTTCATAACTTTTTAACCCAAACAAAACTCTTTGATCCCTCTAGTGAGGATGGGTGTAATTAGCTCTATCAAAACATATCCAAAGCACATCAAAATCCAATGGTTGGTTGGAAATATATTGCCCCTGCACTGAGGGTCATTTTTCTGAGACAATTATTCTTTGATTTTGGTGCTTCTTTCTCAATGCACAAAAACTCACTGTTTTGAGTTACAATAAAGCTTTAAACTTAACACTTGAACAAAGACTATTGAAAATAATTTCAAATGCAATATAGAATTTCCAACCATGAAGCAAAGTAATAACTTAAATGTATTAACACCTTCTATACTCTGTTTGATTGATAAACTAAGGCATTAAACCTTATTGTCATGGTACAATCAACAAGAACACAACATGCAAGATTAAAGATGAATTCATAGTAATTGAAAACAATGTAGAATAACATTTCTCACACATGCAAAAATTCCATGCTTAGAATACTCATAAAAATATTGAAATGTATTTAGATTTTACTCAATATTTACAAGGACTGTGTGCAATCCGTACAATAGGGAATCCTTTCATTGCATTATATTTACTCTCTCACGTAATGACTCTTAAAAAACCTAAAATAAACCTCCTAGAATTTCTCCAACTCATCAAGATTGATTAGAACCCTAAACACAACCTTCTAGTTGAGTTATGGAGTTTCCCTCCATTCTTGCAATTGACCATTACAATTCAATGTTTATATTTGCAAAACTTATCACAAAGCACTCTTAACAACTTTAATCTTTTGAGTTTGTCCTTCTAGTAATTCAATACCATTTCCAAACTCCTAGAAACATTAAAGACCTAAACTCAATCCTTCAAACCTCTACATTTAGCCTTTTTGGCTATATTTTCCAATCTTGAGACTTTGTTCAAAACACTAAGAAAATGGCTTTATTAGCTCCTTACAATAACATTATGATCTTATTGATCATGTTGTCATTATGAAAACCATTTTCTTTGATCTCCTTGTGATCTTCATGAGGATCTCATGGTCAACTAAGTCACCCCCTTGTCTTCATGAGGTGCACTGCACCATTCACCATGCATAGTCATTCTATCCCTGGTGACGACTCCGAGCCAAAGTGTCCATCAAGGTCCCTTAAGCATAAAATTAGTGATCTTTGCGGGGTCATATCTCAGAGCTTGTACAAGGTAGCATCGATCTGTTAGGTGATACGAGACCATGTTGCCAGGGCCTATAAAAGTTTGTCTCAGTTTTTAGAGATTCAAGTTCATTTAAATTTGGAAACACATTCTCAGTCGATGTCAGAACTCACAATGTTCCTTAGTTCAAATGACCAACATTGTTTATCCTTCCAACCGTCGATTGTAGCATCGATCTATCTATTCCAACAGCTTTGAATGGCTGGATAAATGCTAGTGGAAACCTCGTTCACCATGCATAGTCATTCGATCCCCGCCGATGATTCCGAGCCGAAGTGTCCCTCAAGGTTGCTTAAGCATGAAATTAGTGATCTTTATGGGGTCATATCTTAGAGCTCATGCAAGGTAGCATCAATCCATCAGTTGCTACGGGACCATATTGTCGGGGCCTACAAAATCTTGTCTTAGTTTTTAGAGATTCAACTTGGTTTAAATTTGGAAACACATTCTTGGTTGATGTCAGAACTCATAGTGTTCCTTAGTTCAAATGGCCAACATTGCGTATCCTTCAAACCATTGGTTGTAGCAATGAATCATCTATTCCAATAGCTCTGAATGGTCGAGTAAATGCTAGTGGTAACCTCATTCACCATGCACATTCATTTGATCCCCATTGCTGACTCTAGGCTAAAGTGTCCCTCAAGGTCCCTTAAGCATGAAATCAATGAACTTTGCAGGGTCATATCTTGGAGCTCATGTGAGGTAGCATCAATCTGTTAGTTTCTATGAGACTATGTTGTTGGGGCCTATAATTAATTATCTCA
Source organism: Chamaecyparis obtusa (assembly GCA_027943335.1). NCBI lineage: Eukaryota > Viridiplantae > Streptophyta > Pinopsida > Cupressales > Cupressaceae > Chamaecyparis > Chamaecyparis obtusa. Next base: position 267,473 of record BSBK01009118.1, read on the forward strand.
GTTTTAAGAGATTCAACTTCATTTAAATTTGGAAACACATTCTAGGTTGATGTCAGAACTCATAGTGTTCCTCAATTTAAATGGTCAACATTGCGTATCCTTCCAACCATTGGTCGTAGAAATGAACCATCTAAACTACAATAGCTCTAAATGGTTGGGTAAACACTAGTGGCAATTGTGTTCACCACGCATAGTCATTCAATCCCCGCCAATGACTCCGGGCTGAAGTGTCCCTCAAGGTCCCTTAAGCATGAAATCAACAAAATTTGTGAGGTCATATCTTGGAGCTCATGCAAGGTAGCATCGATCCATCAGTTGCTACAAGAATGTGTTGTTGGGGCCTACAATAACCTATCTCAGTTTTCAAAGATTCATCTTCGTTTAAATTTGGCAACACATTCTCGGTCGATGTCAAAACTCATAGTGTTCCTTAGTTCAAATGGCCAATGTTGCATATCTTTCCAATCATCGGTTGTAGCATCAAACCATCTATTCCAACATCTTTGAATGGCTAGGTAAACACTACTAGAAACTTCATTCATGACACACAATCATTCGAACCCCATCGACAACTTCAAGCTAAAGTGTCCCTCAAGGTCACTTAAGCATGAAATCAACAATCTTTGTGGGGTCATATCTCAGAGGTTCTGGGAGGTAGCATCGATCTGTTAGGTGATATGGGACCATGTTGCTAGGCCCTACAATAGCCTATCTCAGTTTTCATAGATTCAAGTTCATTTATATTTGGAAACACATTCTTAGTCAATGTCAGAACTCATAGTGTTCCCCAATTCAAACGACCAACATTGTGTATCTTTCTAACCATCGGTCGTAGCATCGAACCGTTTGTTCCAACAACTTTGAATGGCTAGATAAATGCTACTAACAACCTTTTTTGGCACACATAGTCATTCGAATGCTGCCGGCCACTCCAAGGAGATCAGTAGGATGAGTGCAAATATGTATTCTAGTGTTTTTCATTAATAATCAGTCAGTTAGGGGACAATTAGAAGTTAGTTTGTAAAATCATAAGGTTTCACATCCACATCCACCGTAGTAATCTTATTAATAAAAGAACACTTTCCAACATTAGGGCACCCACAGATCAAAATAGGCCTGGCATTGGGGTCAATAGACAACAACCTTGTCATATGTTACCTCACCTATTCGAGGTCATGTCTTTATATTGTGACTGTCCCGTGGAACAGAGAACACACCAATGAATATAAATGTTTGATTCCACATGATCTTGGATAGGTTGTGACATGTAAATATTGCCTTATATTATATTTCTACATTTATGTATTCATTTCATTACTTTTGTGATTATTATAGTCAAGGAATTGACTATTATTGAGGACAATGACTGGCATTTGAAGCACAATCAACAAGTTAAACATACATCGATAAACATACAAGCATAACTATAAGGCATGTGAAATTTACAAAGCATAAGATATCCACATAAACATAAATTACTATACATCAATACACCAAACACATGAATTCCATACCTAAAACATAAAAACTATATATTCATAGGGCATGAAGCCAAATATATATGTCCAATAATGTCATACATTGAATATATTCAATACAGTTAAACTGGCTTCCTCAAATCCAGATGGATGTACAATGTATCACTTATACAATATACAAAAAATATGTCCTAATGCCATATATGCATACAATCCATATCCCTAATCTAGTCCTTTCCTGCCAGGGGAAGAAAACAAATCCTGAGCTGTCTGTGATCGTCATGTCGATGGAGATACAGTGGATGCTGTAGTCTTTCAAGTACACTCACTTGTCCTCTTGTCTAGACTCTTCTGTAGCTTGAGTTGATAAAAAAATTTAATCATCAATAACTAATATACATCAAAATTGAATTATACAATGACATAAAATTGAATATTCGCTTACTGCTAGCAAATAGTCACTATGTTCATCCATTGAAGGCGCATGCTGGTGATCTGGAGTAATAAGTCCCTACAAAAATGATCAAAATCATAATTAAAATACATACATGAATATCATTATAAAATTCAATACAAACTATTAAAATAACAATTAAAATTAAGTGATCTCTTTCATACCTTAGTCAGTCCTATAGAACTAGCTACTGCTGCAGCTACTCCACAATCCAAAGTATCACAGACAGAAGGAGGAGTCTCTGATTTCAATAACTGAAAATGAAACAAAAAAATTATTATGCAGTTATCAAGATTACATATATTTTTTACTTGACCCTACTAATGAGTAAATGATACCTCCGTGAAGGTTCCACTGCGTCCTTTGGTGTGCAGTGTTGAAGTCGAAGCTCCAACATTCAACTAGAGCACATGTACATGGAAAATTATAAGATAACCATTCATATAAGAATGTACTACTAACATGTTAATTATAATGCATTATTACATATATACCTATGGACTCAATGGCGATGTCACAAAGCCAGGTGAAAGAATGTGATGATCGTGCCTCTCAATTTTGATCATAATTTGTCTAGTAATTTACTCATTCATTCATTTATTAATTAAATACAATCAAGTAAATCAGATTAACATGCAAATAAAGATACCTCAAGGAAATTGGCACGATGCCCTTTGATGTCTATTGTGAATGTCGATGGTCCACCAGTGAACATCTAATGTACATGCACAATAAGTTATGATACAATTATTCATATAATTACATAATAATCAAATATGTTAATTAAAATGTTTTATTCGATACGTACTTATGTAATTGACGACAATGTGTAGAAGGGAACATGAGGATCATTGACACTTACACTGCCACCACCATTGACATTCTTTCCCTAAATTTTCATCATAATCAGTAGATACTAAATTAATTAGTTATTCTTTTATAAATGAAATATGATCAAAGCAATTTAATGAACTTGGAAATATTTACCTATGTGTCAATGCCAAATGTCATATTTAGAAAGCTATCAATCATCATTCTAGGATCCTCTTCCTCCCTCTCACCAATACCAAATGTGCACAAGGATCCACATGACCAAAAAATATACCCCCTTGAGGATTGACCATGGTCACCCTCAACTAAAGGAGTGGCACACTGAATGAGAGTCTGTGTCAGAGCACTAATCGTGTCTAGTGTGTCTGCCTCTACATGTTCCTTCACAATGGAAGGAATAGTAACATGATCCACCTATGGCTTGCCAATAGCAACCCTAGGTGTGTTAGGGTCACGATGTGCCCCCGCTCGATCAAATGATGACCCCCCTCCTCTACCCTGAGAATCTAGATAGTCAAAATAATTTGGCACCTCCTAAAGTACAAACTCGCAATAGAGTTTCCTCAAAAAATATATATGAACCTCACGATTGTTACAAGGAGGTGAATCAAAGACCATCCACCATCTCTCCCAAATTTTTTTTTAATGTCTTCATTTAAGCACAATGAATTGGGAACCTCCTTGTTGTAGTTCTAAGAGTATCTGTGTCCCCTGGTTTTTTAAATAGCTTGCAAATATCATCTTTTTAATTTTTTTTCATTTTTATGTCCACATAAGATAATTTATTTGCATAATATTGTTTTTGTTCTTCTCTTTTATCCCGCCATAAATTAATTTTCCCACTAACTGAGCTTACATGGGTCAAGATTGCTTCCAATGATTTTTCAAGTCTTTCCCTTCCAGGATTTGAACCACTAGAATCTTTTACCCTAGTAATTAAAGATTCTAATTCTTTTTGCCATCTTTCAGTTTGGTTCATCAAATTTTGTTGTGTTCTAGTAGGAGGTTTCTCGATTGGTGGAGGCAATTGAAGTTCATTTTCTTCATTTGTTTCTTCATTTGGTTCTTCATGAGGAGACAAAGGGTTTGGTTGAGGGAGATTATTTCTTCCTGACAATTAAAAAAACTATATTTTAAAATCTTCATTACACACAAATTTAAACAAATTTTTTTTTTAACAAAACCAATTGCTATAAAACTGAAATTTTAAAACAAATAAGAGGAATGGATTGTAAAAACACTTACCTCTTCTTCTAAATCGAACTTGACGACGCCGTGGAGCCATTTGATGGATTAATGAATGAAAACAATGGATTCACAAGCCAAAAGAAGAGTGCATGTGTGCTTGGGAAGCCCTTCTTAGCTATAGACATGGGTTTGAGGAAAGAAAAATGAGCTTTCCAACCCGCAACTTTAGCTAAATAGGATTTTTTCAAAGCGTGTGCACACTATAGGATGCACACGCTTTGAAAAACACTAAAAAAGTGTTTTTCAAAGCGTGTGCACCCTATAGGGCACACACGCTTTGTTTTGGATTGCCCAAGCCTAAGGCTTGGGCAACCCAAGCCATAGGGTGCACGCCCTTTAGTGCATATGCACTATGCTTTATGGGGGACCAAAAATAAAAGTGGCACCTTTTTGGTCCCTCATATTTGTGCATATACCCCCTAAGAATACATGAATAAAGCATTCGCTAGATCTCCAAATGCTTTCTTAACCCTGAGTCATATCCAATGAATACACACCAGTCATTGATCCTGTCCTCATCTTGTGGCTATTGCTAAATCATCAAGCCTTAAACTTAACTCACCCTTAATCGAGTGATTCAGTGACAAAGGGAAAATGTGACTTCCCTTTAACTGTGATTAGACCTGGAGATTACACGACTAAACATTCTTATATTCGATAGATAAATGCTTGAGCTCAGGTTAAATCATGAGAACATGTAAAAGCCTCAGTCTCTAGATCACTAAATGATAAACTTATCCATCCAAGACTAACCTTCCTCTGACCTTGACTTAACCCAAGTCCATTTGGAGATTACACGAACAAAGGACTTCGCATGATCACTGAATCTTTTCTTTACTCGGGTTAGATCTAGAGAATCACCACCAACCACTTGATCAAGTCTACATCAACAATCCTCATTCAATCTATGAGTGCCAACACACTTGACCACATCAACTGGAGATTCAGCGATTGAAGGAAAAGATAACCGCCTACCAAGTTGCTAGATGTTAAGCTACTAACTACCATGATCATGAGATCATGTGAACACCAAGTCACCAAGTCATTGAATAGAAGACTTAACTCCCTGGGCAAGGAAATAAGAAATGTGCAAAAAGGGGACTTAAGTGTCCTGAAAAAGTAATGAGAAAATAGACTTTGGCTAGGGTTTTTGGATTTAGGCAAATTTCATGAAGCCCTTGGACATGGATAAACCCTATTTCTCAGACCTTAAAATTATAATATCCCTCTGGTTTTTACACTTGAGCACATGCGATCTGAACTAGAGCTTGGTCACATCTTGAACTATCCTTAGCTAAGCTCACAAGCTATGAAACATAACAAATTTTCTTCGCAGATCAAAACAAGCTTGCAGGTAGTTATGACAATTTTGTAGGGTTTTCATAGGAATAGATCATTTTCATTAGATTTTGGCTATGACAGGAAAATGGCCTCACATGCCCCACATTTTTAGACATCCTAATTTTTACTGAAATTACACATTTTTAAGTAAATATGATGATTTAAGTCTTGAAAGGTCCCATTTGAATGGGTAAATTGAAAATGGTTAGATAAAATCATCTTAGATCAAACTCTCTTTGGTATAATATGTCTATTCCTCAGCCACACCTATAATTGATTCTCCTTTGTACCTATTAAAATGATACCAAAAAATCAGTTTAACATTAGCTTTTTGGGGGATCAAATGAATTTATTTAACAAACCCAAAGTTAGGATGATATTAATTACATAAATATTTCCAATGATTCTAATTTTAATATATATTGATTTTATTATGAAAATTTTTAAGTATTACTAAACATAAGTTGTTTGGTCATTTAGAAACTTGTCTCTAGGCGAACCCACAATACTGGGTTACAATTTTTCAAAGGAAGGAATCTGTCCTGAAAAGTGTTTTTAGAAAAATATTATTTACCAACTTTCAATAGATACTCGCTTGAACTTTTGATTGTAAGTACTAAACTTACGATCGAGAGTCCTTAGACATGGGATTTTTGATTGTAAGTAACTTTCGATCGAAAGTTCTTACTAACTTTCGATCGAAAGTTACTAAGGGACTTTTGATCGAAAGTCCCTTAGTAATGAGTTTTGATCAAAAGTCATTAGTTAGGGTTTGTTTTTGGCAGAAATATATCCATCGAAAGTGAGTTTCACTATCACGTTCGGCGATAGTGAAATAGTGAAACCCGTGGGGGCGGCTTCTGAATTTTCAAACATGGTTTTGAGGTATTTTCATTATTCTTTTTTATTATTTTCAATTTTTGATAGATGCATAAATAGTATATATGCATATATATGTATATATACATGTATACATGTGTGTGTGTGTATATATACACACACACATGTATACATGTGTATATATACATATATATATACACATGTATACATGTATATATATATGTATATATGCATATATATATACATGTATACATGTGTATATATATGCATATATACACATGTATATATGCACATGTATATGTGTATATATATGCACATGTGTATATATAATTATATAGATTTTTCTTTATTTAAAGTTTGTGATATACATGTGTGTATTGATTAAATATATAGATTTTTCATTATTATATATATATATATACACACACACATACATATACATACATACATATATATATATATATATATATATATATATATATATATATATATATATATATATATATATATATATATATGTATGTATATATATATATATATATGTATGTATATATATATATATATGTATGTATATATATATATATACATGTGCATGTATATATATATACATGTATATACATACATACATATATGTGTGTGTGTGCATGTATATGTATGTGTATATATGTATGTGCATGTATGCATGTATATATATACATATGTGCATGTATACATGTATGTGTGCATGTATATATGTATGTATACGTACATGTACATGTGTATAGATAGATTTTTATGTATACATTGTGTATGTACATAAGATCTAGATAAGACTAATTATCTACCTAATACTTGAGTAAGAAGACATAATTAAATATACTTAAAATTAGACCCCTTGAGTAAATTGTGACCCATTAAGACCTAATTTTTAACCTATTACCTGACCTAATATGGGTAATAAGACCCAAATTAGGACCTAATATAATTAATAAGATGGGCTTTAAAGATGTAATTAGACCTAATACTTGACCAATTAACACCTAATAAGACATGTGTAACTAGTCTCAAGTATACCTAATATGAGTTTGAGGACCCCTTAAGACCTAATTAGACCTAATTAGACCTTTAATTAAGACTAATTAACACCTAATATCATGAGTAATAGGACCTGCTAGTACACCTAATATGAGCAATATGATCCCCTAGGCATAATTAGACTAATTAACTCATAACAAGACCTTTAAATTATACCTAATTTTATACTATTTAATTTACCTTTAAATACATGTGAGTAATACATACCTAATATAAGTAATAGGAACTAATATTGAATAGTAATAATGCCTACTTAGGGACATATTTATGAACTTAATAGGACCCCTTAGACCAAATTAGTGATAATAGCTTGCCCTAATTATCTATGTACAATATGAGTAATAGGACCCCTTCTAACCTTGTAATTAGATCAAATTTAAAGACTAATTAACACCTAATATACTCTAGTACTACATGACCCTTTAAGACCTAATTAGACTCAATACATGCTTAATATGAGCTCTTAAGACCAAAGTAGACCTATTAGTTCACCTAATTAGACCTGCTTAGATGCAATTATGCCTATTAGGACATCATAATTCCTATTTATCTAGGTCTATTTTAAGAGGTAGATGATAGGTTATATGACCCCTTAAAACCTTTTAGGACCTAACTAGACCCAATTAGATGTATTACGACCTAATTAGACCTAGATAAGACCTATTGCAATGGAATTAGACCTAATTAGCACCTAAATAGACCCAATTAGACCTATTAGGACCTAATTCGACCAAATTAGACCTATTAGGACCTAATTTAATACCCAATTAAACCAATTATGTCTTAATTAAACCTATTAGGACCTATGACAGTTTATATGACCTCATTAGACCCACTATGAGTAACATGACCCATTAAGACCTATATTAAAGCACCTAATTAGACCTATTAGTACATAATTAGACCCAATTAGTTGTTATGACCTAATTAGACCTATTAGGACCTATAATACCTATTATATGACCCCTTTAATACCGAATTAGACCCACTATGAGTAATATGACCCCTTAAGACTTACTAGTGCCTCACCTAATTAGACCCAATTAGATCAATTGGGAACTAATCACACCCAAATTAGACCCAATTATACCTAATTGGACCTATTAGGACCTATGATAGGTTATATGACCCTTTAAGACCCCATTAGACCTATTAAAATGTAATTTACATTTAAACATGTAATTTATGTAATTGATTTTACTTTCAAATAATGTAGTGAAATGTACGCATAGTATTTAATTTTATTTTTATTTAAATTAGGAAAATGTACATGTATATGTAGACTTTATTTGACAGTAAATAAAATCTTTCAGGTACATACATATTCTAGATCTATCAGACATTATTACACATCACACATGGCAGATGCACTGATTCCCCCTGCAAAACTATTTTCACACACTAATAGAGAGATTCAATGACTGCAAGAATCTATAAATAATCTGTCTAGCTCTACTATCTATAAGAGCACGTGTTAGTCCATCCTTAATAACTTGATTAGCATTAGGGATGACATTCATGGTACCACTCCATATGCCCCATATATTATAAAGTCCATACTTGAGAAGAAGAGACAAGAGGTTGGCTCTGGTCTTTCTCTTAAGGAGGTACAGGCTTTAGTGCCTAAAGCGACCCTGAAAGGGGAAGTTTTCCCATCTTATGAAAATAAAAATTATGTGAAGGGATACCAGGTCACCAGGTGTGAGGATCCTGCTATATCAGCATTGATATACCCTAGATTTCTAGCTGCCCATGGTTGTTATCCGAATAACAACTAGATTCCACTGTAGTTTGCATAGTAGATTTTTGTTGAGGTCCGTTTAGGTCATGTTGTTAATTACACTAATTTTCCAGGACATCTAGGACAGGGGTGTGGTAGACTTGCTAATAGAGATGCTTATCATCAAGCTGATTGACAGAGACCAGTACACAGGGCTATTGTTGGTCAGAGGGCACCTGCTATAGCTCCTTCATTAGGCCCTATTGCAGATGATGTTATTCATAGCACCTAGCTTCGAGCTATGATTGATAGTGTGGGAGACATTGCAACAGCTACCACATCCATATCTAGTGATCAGGTTGGTCGGTACCTGATGTCTCGATGACACTCTAGATCGTCAGGTGGAGCATCCTCTAGCAGGACTGCAAATGACATGTACACTACAGCAGACATCCCTTCACTTTCTAACCTGGAGGGACTTACAGGGGAGATGACATGGGTGACACTGACTAGCTTGGCTGAGGATCTATTGGATGCATATGCATTTATAATAGTAGAGCATGATATCCCCATATCAGAGGTTAGATCTCATGTGGGTAGTGTCAGATATGCTTAGTCACATCCTTCTCACCTAGACCGTGGCCATAGTGGTAGTGCTCATGAGGATCCACCTACTGACCACTCTATTATTACACAAGGAGAGGCACAGCATACAGACCCTTTAGTCAGTGTAGGCCATCAGTTCTCTGATGTTGGTCTTGATGATGTTGAGGTCAGCATGACCACTATAGGTTATCTAGATTTGTTGACACATGATGATACAAATTCCATGCCATCTCATCTGGTTAGTCCATTGCATCCATCATTAGAGAGGCGTGTGTAGTCTACTCATGTTGCAAATGTAGATTTGAGCTTGAACCAGGCACAACAAAATCTTGATACCTTGGTTGATAGGATTGAGGCTAGTGAATCTGAGTACTATTAGTTTCCACCACCTACATAGGTATAAATCAGATTATATACATGTATTTAATGTTACAATTAAACTTAAATTTATTTTCAAAATTTCAATCAATTGATTTATTTTTTGTCTACCAAGATATGCCTCTTGTTACTCCTTTGGGTATTGATCATGTATGTCGTCGAGACTCACTCGATGATGACATTAGTAGTGGACAGGTGAGTTTTTAATTTATTATTTGTGTGTACACACTTTATAACATGTTTTCTTGTACAATATTTTAAATCAAACTTAAGAGATCTTTGTACAATGTTTATATGTTTTAATTTATATATCTCTTTCTTTGTAGGGATCTGCACACCTTCACAGCATGATAGTCACTCTAGGTGTGACCGCTTAGTGAGGAGTTGACATGATGAGTCCTAGGCACTTTCATATTTGATCAGAGACATATTTCATATTATGTATATATATATATATATATATATATATATATATATATATATATATATATATATATATATATATATATATATATATATATATATTCATGTTTGATGAACTATATTTCATTTCTAGACTCTACATGACCGATTGATGTGTTTGATGTTATATTTCATTTCTAGACGGGCTTTTGATAGAATGTTTGACATGCATGATTGATTCATATGTTTCATATTTATAGTACTTGATCTACGTACATGATTGATGTTTCATGCATACATTATATATATACTTTCACTCTAGATACATGTGCATGTGTGTGGTGAACTTGTAAATTTTCAATACTTTCAATAGATTACATACACATGCACATGTTTAATTTAAATTTGATGAACTTGATTTCAATAGATTAAACATACATGAATCATGTTTGAATTCAATAAATTACATACATGAATGATGTTTGATTGTACACATGTTTGATTTGAAATTTACATTCGATAATAGTTGTGTGCACATACTTTTAATTTAATGTTGTTGTACTTCAAGTAGATTTTATATTTAAAACATGCACATCCTAATGTAACACATGCAAATTCAATACATACACACATTCATATTCCAAAGTTAGAGTACTTCATATTTAGGTAGATAATTAATATATCATATCCACTTGTAAGACACAAATTTGAGATCTATATATTCTTAATTTTTAATTTAATTCAAGCTCCATTCACTATGGGCACCAGTAGGAAAGAATGGAGCTAAGAAAACCTCTAGTCTAACCCGTGAAAAATTTAGTTCAAATCATATTTCATGCGTGATTTAGTCCACATCAAGTGGTTCATCTCTCTCTTGAATAACATTTAATATTCTCTCATGGTCGTAAGTATCAAGTCTCCACTTACGAATGCCATGTCTCGTCATAGGAACAAGAGATAGGATGGTGGAAGTTACAAGATGACTATACTGATAAACCTTATTTTTAGGTTGATAATCAATAAAATGAATCCCTTGTTTAAGTATTTTGGTTTGCTTCAAATATGTTCCTTGCACGACAACTGAACCTGCACAATGTGTTCCTCAATGTTAAATATATAAATGTGATAAATACTAACCATATAAACAAACTTAAATATAGTATTAGAACTTGTGGGAAACATAATTCCATCGCTTGTTTCACTCTGTGTTAGCTTCATCCTCTCCTAACAACAACATAATAAATAGTAACTAACACCTTTCACATTTCTAGGCTCTGCTACTACTACAAAAATATGTCCTGCATTTAAAGTGAACTTTTACTTTTAGGAACTTGTAAATATAAATTAAAAAAACTTTATTTAAATGAATTGAGAACTTATAAGTCCTTTTTAAAAACATGTACATAAACACACACGTACCAATTTTGATCAAACGTAAAATATGGTCATAATCTTTAGAAATCAATGGAATGTCGTGAAAGCTTTCATCCTGAATGTCATTTGTGTTTGTAACATCTAGTGGAACCAAATTCCATTCACTAACATATCCACATTTTTGGTTGATACATTCGTCATGGTTTTAAAAAATGTAGTCATAAAAAAAGCATGAATAATCTCTAGTGTACAATGACCACACATTACTATCTGTACTCATAACTGAATGTAGGGATCTTGTTTTGTCTACTCTCTTGCATACATGGATTGATCTTTTGTCAACACCTGAACAATAGAGAGGTCACATGTAAAAATTAAAGACATATATATAAGTTAACTCAAACAATGATCAATAAATTTAAAATGAGTACCTGTTATCTCCCAGAATACTCAAAAGGGTATGACTCGATCTGATCATGATGATGTGTTATCACGATTTGGCACCATAAAATGCATCTTGCACCACTCAACTACATCATGAGCATTATTTATATGATATCCTTGATAGTACAGTTGATAATTTCTTAAAGCATGTTTGATACAAGCTCCTGCACCATCATGCTCTCCCTTTCCATGTACACTCTCAAAGAAACTCCAAATATGTGATATCTTTTGGTATCGATGATATCTACATAGTGCATAAAATGGCCTTGCTGATTTAAATTGTGCTACACTTCCATCCGACCAAACAAAATGCTTTTCAGTTTTGATGCCTTTGTTTTCCAAATATCCAAAAAATGTCTTAAAGCAATGCTTGACAAAATGTATGTCATGCTCTTTATCATCACTAATGTAAAAGTGATATTCTTTCTTTATGACTCATGCTTCATATGTACTTTCAACACCATCCAAATCTAATTGTGCATGTTGATAAGACACATGTACCATGATAGTCACCTGCTTTGTATAGTAGTATTTTGCTTGAAGTTGTTTTTGAGATACAAAGGAGTAGTTCTCTGCAAAATCAACAACCGATAAAATCATTCCAACTGGAAAAGATTCTTTTTGTATTTGGAATTGTTCTGCCTGCCATTTAGAAAAAAAAACATGTATGTATGGTTGAATCAATTTACGAAAATTATCCATAAATGTTGCAATAGGTATCTCGTCTTCTACATATTCCAACATTGTTGATTCTTTCCCGACTTTTGTTTCAGACTTTATGTACTTGTATCTCTTGCATTTTATCATCCTTGCCATGTCAATATCTTCAAGTCTTAAAGGAAATTTAGCCAAATCCCTGCATGTTTGACAAGTTCCTCTTATGCAATCTATTTTAGGTATTTCATGATCAATTGATTTGTTACATAAGATTGATGCTATGAATTGACTAGGACGTTTAGGAAAATCATTTTGAGAACCACCACTTTCTTCTATCATCTTTCTAAACCCTTGGTAGTAGAGATCGAATTCAATGTGATATCGACAACAAGAAGTTTCAAAAGATTTATTTATCTTTACAAAAAATGGCTTTAATCTTTCGAACATTGTTTGTCCAATCTTAATGTCAGGATTTGAGTTACAAAATGGGAGATACAATTCATGTTGTGTGGTGTCCAACCAATGTTTTGTGTGCTGGAAATATTCCTTAGGCCCAATCCTCTTCTTGATAACGTCTCTTGTATTTGGTGAAGGATGAGTATGATTAGTTCAAAATGATGTAACTAAGTTCCTAACTATTTCATTAATTCTATCAGACCGAGGAGCTCTACACATTAGTGCCCAATTACCTTGCAATGTAGTATCATCCAAATTGATTCTTCTTTTCAAATAGTGTGTCATTGTCTTCCTACTATACCTGATCTAAGATGAAAGTGAAGAAATTTTTCTTCTTTGTGACATGTTTTTATTTAAGATAGATGTCAGTATCACTCTTCTTGAAATGGACCTATCTGTACATCTAGTTATTTTCCCAATGGAATTGAAACCTTCCTTAACACTGTCAACAATATTTTTTTGTACGTTACTTGATTTTAACTTTTTCAAACTTGCATCTACACCCAATAATTTTAATGGCTCTTTTAACTCATCTTTAAGAAGTGTAATTGATAGCAGTTGAGTTTTTTCAAGTGTACCAAGATTCTCAAATTGTTTCATTATTTGCTTAGGATTTTTATTCAATGCCCTCTTCATAATATTTATGGGTTGTTTAACATAATCTCTGAATTTTTCCACATCCATTTCAATTAAATGATCTATGCTTTTACGATTAATTTTTCTCTTCAACTATTGGAGTAGATTATCATTCACATATGTTTCTTGCAATTCCACTGCAAATAAAATAAAATAAAAAATCTTAATATCTCATCTTAAGGGGACCTTCATGAAATAAGTATTTACAAGCTCTTGAACATGTTCTACCTATAATAATTTATACATTAATTCAAGAGAAACACATACTTGTTTGACCTTTTGTTGATTCAACTTGGGATGCCCCTTGTCCAACATTTTCATCATCAAAGGCTGCATGTACAAAACAAAAATAATAACTTCTTCTTAGGGGAAAGACCCAAAATATATATTCACCAATAAGAGACTAAATCAAGATAGTGACTAAATCAAGAGTATGTGAGAGAAAGAGAGAGATGTGTACTTATTTGATATTTTGAGACTTGTGCTTGTTGAGCTTGTGATGACCTTCTCCAACTTCTGAAGGTTGGGCTTGTTGAGCTTGTAATGACCCTTCTCCAACTTCTGAAGGTTGGGCTTGTTGAGCTTGTGATGACCCTTCTCCAACTTCTAAAGGTTGGGCAGCTTGTTGAGCTTGTGATTCTTGAGCATTTCCTACACATGTATGAAGTATAAATTAGTCCTAGAATTGCTCGTCTAATTAGTCCTAATTGGTTCTAATAGGTCATAATTGGTTTTAATTGGTCCTAATTGGTTCTAATTGAGTCTAATTAGATCTAATAGGTCATAATTGAATCTAAGTGGCCCTAATTGAGTCTAATAGGTCATATTAGGTCCTAATTGGTTCTAATTGAGTCTAATTAGATCTAATAGGTCACAATTGAATCTAATGGGTCATAATTAGGTCCTAATTGGTCCTAATTGAGTCTAGTTAGTCCATATTAGGTCCTAATTGGTCCTAATTGAGTCTAATTAGATCTAATACATCATAATTGAATCTAATAGGTCATAATTAGGTCCTAATTGGTCCTAATTGAGTCTAGTTAGTCCATATTAGGTCCTAATTGGTCCTAATTGAGTCTAATTAAGTCTAATAGGTCATAATTGAATCTAATTGGTCATAATTAGGTCCTAATTGGTCCTAATTGAGTCTAATTAGATCTAATAGGTCATAACTAAATCTAAGTGGCCCTAATCGAGTCTAATACATCATGTTATGTCCTAATTGGTCCATATTAGGTCCTAATTGGTTCTAATTGAGTCTATTTAGTTATATAGGTCATAATTGAATCTAATTGGTCCTAATTAGTGCTAATTGGTCCTATAATTGATTCAATTAGATCTAATAGGTCATAATTGAATCTAAGTGGCCCTAATTGAATATAATAGGTCATAATTGAGTCTAAGTGGCCCTAATTGGTCCTAATTGAGTCTAATTAGATGTAATAGGTCATAATTGAATCTAATAGGTCATAATTAGGTCCTAATTGGTCCTAATTAAGTCTAGTTAGTCCATATTAGGTCCTAATTGGTCCTAATTGAGTCTAATTAGATCTAATAGGTCATAATTGAATCTAATTGGTCATAATTAGGTCCTAATTGGTCCTAATTGAGTCTAGAATGAGATCTAATAGGTCATAATTGAATCTAAGTGGCCCTAATTGAGTCTAATAGGTCATGTTATGTCCTAATTTGTCCATATTAGGTCCTAATTGGTTCTAATTAAGTCTAATTAGATCTAATAGGTCATAATTGAATCTAAGTGGCCCTAATTGTGTTTAATAGGTCATGTTATGTCCTAATTGGTCCATATTAGGTCCTAATTGGTCCTAATTAAGTCTAATTAGATGTAATAGGTGTTGGAAACTGTAATTGAAGCAATTGTTGTATTGTCATTGATGTCAAACCTTAACTGGTAAGACTGTTGCTACTTAGGAAAGTACTATATCTATTGTGAGAAGGGAAAGAAAGGATGGTAACAATAGCACCTAGGGAAAGGTTGAGTTATCTTGATACTACAAAGTTTACTTGACTATGTTGTACAGTGATGGGACAATGTATTGTTTATCTTAGTAAGATTGAAGACTAAACTGGTAGGCTTAATTGAGAAAAAATGAAGAAATCATGTTTAAGCCGAGTTATGTTAGTGTCGACCGTGTTAGTGTATGTCGAACAAAAATCTAGTGTCGACCGAGTATCAGTTAATTGTCGAGGAAGACAGTATATGCCGAGGAAATAGTTTTAGTAGTGACCGAGCATTTTACATGAAGATCGAGTGGATGATCATAGTATTGACCGAGCATTAGCATTTTTATATTTGAAGAGAATTCAGATTTGGAGCTAACATTGTTGAATTCTTGGATTATGTAAAACGTGTTGACTTTATTTATTGATTGAATGGAAGCATTTAATGCTTTGTAAAATGTTTTATTGTGAATCTTTATGAGATTTGAGATGATTCTAGAAGAGGAGACAAAGAACATGAAGTGGGTAGATTCAATGAATCTAACCTAACCCTAAGATCTACGAAGGAGATTAAGTGGGAAAAGATAAGTTAACCTAACAAAAAAAGTATTAAGGGAACCTAAACATTAGGTATGTGAATGCATGGGTGAAGTAGATGCTAGGAAAATAGTAAGTTTTATTGACTGTATAAGCAAAAATGATGAAGGAGAAGTGTGGTGATTTCTTGAAGAAAAGTTCTGAGCAGATCAGAGATGGAGATGGAAAAGTTTCAAAGTTAGTAAACCAACATTTGTGTATGGAATTGGATCTAATATTTGCAAAGTGAGTTGTATGTTTTTCAGATCAATACTGCTGCTACTTTCTAACCATTGTAACAGTCAAAATCCTTTTAACAGAGGTTGACCTAACAGTCATATGTTAAATCCTTTGAAAAAGGTTGCATTCTAATGGAGTGTATGTAAGTCCTGTAACAAGGCTCACTTTTAACAGGGTGATTGAAATCCTTTAACTGGGTCACACATGACAGTGTGTATTGTAACCTTTGATAGGGTTGGCTTTTAACCGAGCTCACTTCAGAAGAGTGAAAATAATAGTAGCATGTTACAAAGTGGTTTTTCCCATATTGGGTTTCCACTATAAATCCTAGTGTCAATACTTGTGTGAATGTTTTGGTTTGAACATTTTTATGTTTTACAAGTTAGTTATAGTTGGGTAGTGGACTGCAGTGTTATATGTTTCTATTATTGAATCAGCGATGACCAATTTTGTTTTGGTTGCTTGATCTGATTTAAGGAAAAAAATTTAAAGTTATTTTATACATCAGGACCTGAGAACAACTGATATAACCCCTCCTCTATTGTTCTAAATCATATTAAAAATTGGTATCAGAGTCATGTTGCTTATTGGTGTCTATAGAAAACAAGTTTGAAAGGGCTTGAAGAAAATGATCAAGATGTATAAGAAGGAAGTACTGAAGCTAAACAAGGAAAACTTCCCTGCATGGAATAGCTTGATGAAGTTGCATCTGGCTGGTATTGGTGATTCTGCAAAGTATTACATTGAGCATGACTATGTCACACCTATTGTACATTTGACTTCCAAGGAAATGAGAGCTAAGCAAGAACATAATCAAGCAATGCTAGAAATTTCATCTACCCTAACCTATCTAGAATTTGAGGATATTAAGGACTGCACAACTGCTAAAGATATGTGGGACACTCATGCATAGATATATGGTGGTGATCTATATGTGCTGAAAGCTAAAGCCAAGAGTCTCAGATGTAATTTTCATGAAATGAGAATGAATGAAGATGAAAACATTACACAATATTGTGGTAGAATAAAAGAAGTTGTGAATGCTATTAGAGGAGAAAATGGAACTATTGATGATGAGACTATAATTGGAAAGGTGCTAAGAACTCTGTGTCCTATATATGCTATTAAGATCTCAGCTATTTAGGAATCTCAATGTAACTTTGGAAATTTTGCTTACCTTAGAAGGTTTGATTGGCAAACTGACTGCTTTTGAACTATCTAATTATGATAATTTCACTGTTGGTAGTATTGGAAATATTGAAATTGCTTTTAGGTCACAGTTGGCTCTGAACAAGCCTAAGAAAGAAAAAGAAAGATGCACCAATGAAAGTGAAAGTGAAAGTGACAGTGACACTTTTGATGAAGATCTTGAAGATCTAGAAGCTCTTATGGCTAGAAGACTACGAAGAGGAAAAGGAAAATATAAAGGTAAACTCCCTATTATATGTTTTGCATGTAATAAAGTCGGTCATATAGCTACTAGATGTCCTGATAGGAAGGATAAAGATGAAGAAAGAAACAAAAGACACAAAGATAGAAGAGATGACAAAGGCTACCAAAGGTACAAAGATGACAAAGAAAAAGGTAAGAAATCTTGTTACATTGCTGAAGAAGAGACTGACACTGATAGTGATGATTTTGAAATTGAAGTAGTCTATGTTGCAATGAAAGATGAATTTGATGAGGATGAGAAAATTGAATTGATTTCTTATGTGAACAAGAATGAAAAATGGATTATAGACAGTGGTTGTTCACATCACATGACTAGTGACAAAAGTAAGTTTGAGACCTTACATCATTATAAAGGTAAAAGTGTAACATTTGGTAATGATGCACCATGTCCTGTTAGAGGAAAAGGATTGATTAAACTAACTGATAAAATCTCTTGTGAAAATACTTATTGACTTGAAGGATTAAATTATAATTTGCTAAGTGTTACTCAACTCAACAGAATTGGTTACCGAGTGGAATTTCATCACAAGAAAGCTAAGATATTTGATGCTACTGGTGAACTATTTGGAAGTGGTGAGCAAACTAGAGGTAATTTGTTCTATCTTGACCTATCTGAAGAAATATGTATGATTGCATAACTTGATGAAATTTAGTTATGGCATAAGAGGCTATGTCATGTTAACTTTGACAATCTAGTAGAGATAAGTAAGAAGAAGAAAGTAAGAGGCCTACCTAGATTGAAGAAACCTGAGAATGTGATGTGCAAAGAATGCTAGTTAGGAAAAATGACTAAGTCAAGTTTTAAGAGAAAAACTTTTACTTCTGAACACATTTTAGATTTGGTTCATACTGACCTTTGTAGACCTATGGGTATACAAAGTTACTATGGTGCTAGATATTTTATCTTGTTTGTTGATGATCATACTAGGATGATGCATGTAATGTTTCTAAAAGAAAAATCTGATGCTTTTCAATCTTTTAAGTGGTATTTGGCTAAGGTTGAGAAGGAGATAGGTAGGAACCTGAAATGTCTTAGATCTGATCGAGGTGGAGAATTTACATCAAATGAATTCAATCTATTTTGCAATGATAGAGGAATCAAAAGATAGATGTCTGCACCTAGAACACCTCCACAAAATGGTATAGCAAAAAGAAGGAACAAATCTATTTTGGACTATGCAAGGACATTATTGATTGAAAATAATGTGGCACAGAAATAATAGAAAGAAGCTATAAGTACAACTGTCTACACTCTTAACCGGGTATAGATCAAGAAAGGTACAAATCTGACACCCTATGAATTATGGTATGGGCATGCACCAAGTGTTAGAAACTTTAGAATCTTGGGAAGCAAGTGTTACATATTAAAAGACAATAGGAATGGAAAGTTTGATGCCAAAAGTGATGAAGGCATATTCCTAGGCTACTCCACAAAAAGTAAAGCTTATAAGTGTTTGAACTCTAACACTAACAAAATTGTGGAAAGTGTGAATTTAAAAATTGATGAGTATGCAGAAAGAAATGAAGCCGACAGCAAAAGAGAATGAGAAGATTATAGATCTTTTGTGTACATTGAAGAAATTGAAGAGGTAGGTAACATAATTGCACCTAAAGCTGAGTCTCAGGCAAGCAATGTCGAGCGACAGGAAACGATTGCCAAGCATCAAGAAAATAGTGCTGAGAAAGAACAAGAACATGGCGTGCTACAAGATAATGCTGTCGAGTATCAGGAAGAGGTTTTCGAGCATTCAGAAGCTGAATCTGACAATCTTGTTGGGGAACCTGATGAAATAGAGGAGAAAAATTCTGCAACTATTTTGGCAAAATATGTAAGAAGACATCACAAGCCTGAACAGATAATTGGAGATAAAGACACTAGAATTCAGACCAGAAGCAAGACCAAGGATCCAACATGCTTACTATGTGAGTTTTAACCTAAGACAACTAAAGAGGCATTAGAAAATGAATACTGGATACAAGCAATGAATGAAGAAATTGACCAAATTGAGAAGAATGAAACCTAGACTCTGGTGCTAAGATCTATAGATAAGAATGTTATAGGAAAAAAGTGGGTGTTTCAAAACAAGTTGAATGAAAAAGGTGAAATCACTAGGAACAAAGCTAGGCTGGTATGCAAAGGCTACACACAAGAAGAAGGAATAGATTATGGGGAGACATTTGCCCCTGTAGCTAGATTGGAAGGAGTGAGAACTCTGCTTGCATATGTTGCTTATAAAGATTTCAAGGTATATCAAATGGATGTCAAGTCTGCATTTTTAAATGGTGTACTGGAAGAAGAAGTTTACATAGAATAGCCAAAAGGTTTTATTGATCCAAACAAAAGACACATGGTATGCAAACTAAACAAAGCATTGTATGGATTGAAACAAGCTCCTAGAGCATGGTATAAGAGGTTGCATAACTATCTGATGTAGATTGGATTTTCTAGAACAAATGACACAAGCAATCTGTACTTGAAGGATGAAGAAGGAAAAGGTATTCTATTGGCCAAAATTTTTGTTGATGACATTATTTTTGGTGGACAAGATGCATTGTGTAAAATTTTTTCAAAAGAAATGCAAACTAAATTTGAAATGAGTATGTTTGGTGAGATCAAATTCTTTGTTGGTTTACAAGTATATCAGATGAAGAAAAGAATTTTCATTACACAGTCTAAGTATGTTAATGAAATACTAAAATTTTTTGGAATGGAAGATGCTAGACCAGTGGGAACTCCTATGGTTACTAGACAAAATTTATCTAAGAATGATGATGCTGCAAAAGTTGACCAGACTTTGTACAAATCCATGATTGGAAAATTGCAGTATGTTGTACATAGTAGACTAGATAATGCACTAGCTATTGGGATTGTGGCAAAATACTCTGCCAATTCTAAGGAAACACACATAATGGTAGTAAAAAGAATCATGAGATACTTGAAAGGAACTACTGACTATGGGTTATACTACAAGAAGAATGACAAATTTGAACTTAGAGTATACACTGATGTTGATTGGGCAGGAAATGTAGATGACAGAAAGAGCACTAGTGGTGGAGATTTCTTTCTTGGATAGAGATTAGTCTCTTGGACAAGCAAGAAACAAAATTGCATTTCCCAATCTACTGTTGAAGCCGAGTATGTTGCTGTTGCAGTAAACTATTCAAATTTGATATGGATAAAACAATTGTTGATAGGCATGAAAGAAGAAATCACTAAACCCACTGTTATTTTCTGTGACAACACAAGTGCCATCAATATTTCTAAGAATCCAGTGATGCACACTAAGACCAAGCATATAGCAATCAAGTATCACTATCTGAGGGAATTAGTACAAGACAAGGAAGTCTGAATGGAATATGTGAATACAAAAGAACAATTGGCAGACATATTCACTAAAGCTTTACCTAAAGAAGCTCATGAGTATTTGAGAAGTCAATTAGGGGTCATTCCCCTAACTGAGGCTTCCTAGTCAAGCTAGGAGCACTGCATCAAATATGCTACACTAGAATAATTGACAAATTGAAGCAAAAGATTGTCACACTTTAGGACTGTCCTAGAGCTGTGAAGAAGAAGAAAAGACAACAAATTAGTCATAAGAAAGATGATAGAAGGAGAAACACTAAGTTGCACAAATATATCTACATCTATTGGATGTAAGTTTTAGTTGTTGCTTTGGCATTTTTGTCAAAGAGGGAGATTGAACTGAAATGATACTATAACACATGAACTGAAGAGTAGGGATGATGAATAGAAATGAAAGATCAAGATAGAGGGAGATCCAAATACTTCTAATAGTCATAGAAGTGAGATTTACAGATTCTAAATCAGAATGAAGCTAAGGATATTATAAATTTTCTTCGATGGACAAATAAGTTTTAGATTGGTTGGTAATCCATGTGTTATCCAGGTGATATCATATGGTGTTGCCATCAATGCCAAAGAGGGAGATTGTTGGAAACTACAATTGAAGCAATTATTGTATTGTCATTGATGTCAAACTTTAACTCGTTAGACTGTTGCTACTTAGGAAAGTACTATATCTATTGTGAGAAGGGAAAGAAAGGATGGTAACAATAGCACCTAGGGCAAGGTTGAGTTATCTTGATACTACAAAGTGTACTTGACTATGTTGTACAATGATGGGACAATGTATTGTTTATCTTAGTAAGATTGAAGACTAAACTGGTATGCTTAAATGAGCAAAAATGAAGAAATCATGTTTAAGATGAGTTATGTTAGTGTCGACCGAGTTAGTGTATGCCGAGCAAAAATCTAGTGTCAACCGAGTATCAGTTAATTGCTGAGGAAGACATTATATGCCAAGGAAATAGTTTTAGTAGTGACCGAGCATTTTACATGAAGACCGAGTGGATGATCATAGTATCGACCGAGCATCAGCATTTTTATATTTGAAGAGAATTCAGATTTGGAGCCGACATTATTGAATTCTTGGATTATGTAAAACATGTTGACTTTATTTATTGATTGAATGGAAGCATTTAATGCTTTGTAAAATATTTTATTGTGAATCTTTATGATATTTGAGATGATTCTAGAAGAGGAGATGAAGAACATGAAGCGGGTAGATTCAATGAATCTGACCTAACCTAAAATCTACGAAGGAAATTAAGCAGCAAAAGATAAGTTAACCTAACAGAGAAAAGTATTAAGGGAACCTAAACATTAGGTATGTGAATGCATGGGTGAAGTAGATGCTAGAAGAATAGTAAGTTTTATTGACTGTATAATCAAAAAGGCTGAAGGAGAAGTGTGGTGATTTCTTGAAGAAAAGTTTCGAGAAGATCAGAGATGGAGATGGCAAAGTTTCAAAGTCAATAAACCAACATTTGTGTACAGAATTGGATCTGATATTTGCAAAGTGAGTTGTATATTTTTCAGATCAATACTGCTGCTACTTTCTAACCATTGTAATAGTCAAAATCCTTTTAATAGAGGTTGACCTAACAATCATATGTTAAATCCTTTGAACAAGGTTGCATTCTAATGGAGTGTATGTAAGTCCTGTAACAAGGCTCACTTTTAACAGGGTGATTGAAATCCTTTAACTGGGTCACACATGACAGTGTGTATTGTAACCTTTGATAGGGTTGGCTTTTAACCAAGCTCACTTCAGAAGAGTGAAAATAATAGTAGCATGTTACAAAGTGGTTTTTCTCATATTGGGTTTCCACTATAAATCTTGGTGTCAATACTTGTGTGAATATTTTGGTTTGAACATTTTTATGTTTTACAAGTTAGTTATAGCTCGGTAGTGGACTGCAGTGTTATATGTTTCTATTATTGAATTAGTGATGACTGAGTTTGTTTTGGTGCTTGATCTAATTTAAAGAAAAGGTTTTGAAGTTATTTTATACATCAGGACCTAAGAACAACTGATTCACCCCCCCTCTCTGTTGTTCTAAATCATATTAACAATAGGTCATAATTGAATCTAATAGGTCATAATTAGGTCCTAATTGGTCCTAATTGAGTCTAGTTGGTCCTAATTGAGTCTATTTGGTCCTAATTGAGTCTAGTTAGTCCATATGAGGTCCTAATTAGTCCTAATTGAGTCTAATTAGATCTAATAGGTCATAATTGAATCTAATTGGTCATAATTAGGTCCTAATTGGTCCTAATTGAGTCTAATTAGATCTAATAGGTCATAATTGAATCTAAGTGGCCCTAATTGAGTCTAATAGATCATGTTATGTCCTAATTGGTCCATATTAGGTCCTAATTGGTTCTAATTGAGTCTAATTAGATCTAATAGGTCATAATTGAATCTAAGTGGCCCTAATTGAGTCTAATAGGTCATATTAGGCCCTAATTGGTCCATATTAAGTCCTAATTGGTTGTAATTAAGTCTAATTAGATGTAATAGGTCATAATTGAATCTAATAGGTCATAATTAGGTCCTAATTGGTCCTAATTGAGTCTAGTTGGTCCTAATTGAGTCTAGTTAGTCCATATTAGGTCCTAATTGGTCCTAATTGAGTCTAATTAGATGTAATAGTTCATAATTGAATCTAATAGGTCATAATTAGGTCCTAATTGGTCCTAATTGAGTTTAGTTGGTCTTAATTGAGTTTAGTTAGTCCATATTAGGTCCTAATTGGTCCTAATTGAGTCTAATTAGATCTAATAGGTCATAATTGAATCTAATTGGTCCTAATTGGTCCTAATTGAGTCTAATTAGATCTAATAGGTCATAATTGAATCTAAGTGGCCCTAATGAGTCTAATAGGTCATGTTATGTCTTAATTGGTCCATAGTAGGTCCTAATTGGTCCTAATTGAGTCTAGTTGGTCCTAATTGAGTCTAATTAAATCTAATAGGTCCTAATTGAGTCATAATTGAATCTAATAGGTCCTAATTGAGTCTAGTTGGTCCTAATTGAGTCTAATTGATTCTAGTTGTTCCTAATTACATCATAATTGAATCTAATAGGTTCTAATTGAGTCTAATAGGTCATGTTAGGTCCTAATTGGTTCATGTATTAGGTTCAAATTGGTTCTAGTTGAGTCTAATAGGTCATGTTAGGTCCTAATTGGTCCATATTAGGTCAAGATTGGTCCCAATTGAGTCTAATTGTCCCTAATTGAGTCTAATAGGTCATAATTGTATCTAATAGGTCCTAGTTAGGTCCTAATTGTTCTTTGTTGGTCCTAATTGAGTCTAGTTGGTCCTAATTGGTCCTAATTGAGTCTAATTAGTCCTAATTGACTCTAATAGGTCATGTTAGGTCCTAATTGGTCCATATTAGGTCTGAATTGGTCCCAATTGAGTCTAATTGGCCCTAATTTTGAGTCTAATAGGTCATATTAGGTCCTAATTGGTCCTAATTGAGTCTACTTAGATCTAATAGGTCATAATTGAATCTAATAGGTCCTAATTAGGTCCTAATTGGTCGTAATTGAGTCTAGTTAATCCATATTAGGTCCTAATTGAGTCTAATTAGATCTAATAGGTCATAATTGAATCTAATTGGCCCTAATTGAGTTTAATATGTCATATTAGGTCCTAATTGGTCCTAATTGAGTCTAATTAGATCTAATAGGTCATAATTGAATCTAAGAGGTCCTAATTAGGTCCTAATTGGTCCTAATTGAGTCTAGTTGGTCCTAATTGAGTCTAGTTAGTCCATATTAGGTCCTAATTGGTGCTAATTGGTCCTAATTGAGTCTAGTTGGTCCTAATTGAGTCTAGTTAGTCCATATTAGGTTCTAATTGGTCCTAATAGGTCAGGTAATTAGTCCTAATTAAGTTTTAATAGGTCCTAATTAGTCCTAATAGGTGGACTATTAGGTCCTAATTAGTCCTAATTAGTCCTAATAGGTCCTATTAGGTCCTAATTAGTCCTAATAAGTCCTAATAGGTCCTAATTAGTCCTAATTAGTCTTAATAGGTCCTATTAGGTCCTAATTAGTCCAAATAGGTCCTAATTAGTCCTAATTAGTCTTAATAGGTCCTATTAGGTCCTAATTAGTCCAAATAGGTCCTATTAGGTACTATTTGGTTCTAATTAGTTCTAATTGGTCCTAATTGGGTATAATTGGTCCTAATTGGGTCTTAATAGGTCCTATTAGTCCTAGAATATGTCCTAATTAGTCCTATTAGTTCAAATAGGTCTACAGTTAGGTCTAGTTAAGTCTAATAGACCTACAATATCACATTTACATGAAAATTAAGACAAGTCTTGACCATCAACTTAAAAAATCTATCTATCTAGACATCTTAGACATACCTTGTTTCCGACGATGATATCTTTCTCGTGATTTTTCACGTAGTCTTTGTTTAGTCTCTTCTAAATAATGTCGTGTACTTTTGTTTAGCCTTCTCTTTTTATTTCCCATCACAACTTAGAAAATTATTCCGTGCCAAAATGTCTTTCTTCTCCTAGAAATGCAAATTATTTTACAGCTTTCAGATTTATGAAATGAAAAAAAGATACATTTATTTATACCTAATTCTTATCAACCAAAAATGCCACCAAAAAGGCTGACATAGGTTTCTATTGAAAGTCAAACTTGACTTTCTATCGAAAGTAAATGACTTTCGATCGACACTAGTTTAGCATTAACTAAATTTTCCATTTTTGGGCAAAGTACTTTCGATTGAAATTATTGACTTTTGATCGAAAGTACTTTCTATTGAAAGTACCTGGTTTGAGCCATGGTTTCAAGTTTTTAAGAAATTCTAAGAATTTCATGGCTTCGGTCCTCAAGCGCACTGATCAAATGGATGAATAAGAAGATGTCCTTTTGCATTCAACAAGTGCTCTAAACTAGCTTTCAAATGGTTATATATTTGACTATTTTAAAATTTATTATGTGTATGGTTTTTGACATTAAATGAATGTAGGTTTTTTATCAAATATAAACCTCTGAGTTTGACGTTCAATGAAAAATAGTAAAACAAGGAAATTTTTTTTTGAAAAATAACAGTGCCCTCCGTATTCGAGTCTACTTTCTATTAAAAAAAAATAAATTGAAATTTGATAAATACACAATAAGTTATAAGCTATGTAGTCAAGGTAGATCAAAATTTTGGTTTAGTCAACTTCAAACGTTAATAAAATATGTAATAATAGTGATAATGTTGTCAAACCAATTGCATGCCTTCTGTATGGTTGTTACAAAACTAAATTCGAAAGAATCACATTCATATCTATTTTACAAAAAAAGTTATGCTCTATGAAAACAGTGTTACTATTTGAAAATGACGTTTTCAGCACCATAGAAGTTTTCGTGGGAGAAAGAAAAAAATATTCAAATAAGTTCAAAATATATATATATTTCTATATCTATCTATCTATCTATCTATCTATCTATCTATCTATATATATATATATATACATATACATATACATAAACTAGACAGAAAATCTTAAAAGACTCTAATTTACTTCATCCTCCGATTTCGAGCAGTTCAACGGAAATATGCATCTGAATCTGAAAGTTTTTCTCAAAATGTAGAGTCCAGTGTCCGTTCAGGCTAAAAAGTGTAACCCACTATTGTGGGTTCACCCCTCTTTGATGCTTTGGGAAAAATAGTAAATTAGGAAAAAAAATTATTAAAAATATTTAGGAAATAGTTATTTATGTTACCTTTCTATCAAAAAGGGAAAAAATGAATTTTGATATATATAGATCAATCTAGAGAGATCAAAAGGAGCCTATTTCTAAATTACAATTACTATCACTTTAGAACTTAATTAACTATAAAATATTAAACCAAAATGAATGAAACCAATTCTATCATCTAGATATCGGTGTTGCAAACCTAACCTCAAAATAATTACATTGTTATCATTTTTGAAAAAATAATTATGCTCATCCAAGTGACTGTCACTCTTTAAAAATATTGTTTTTTCATGCAAACCACTTTTTGAAGGAGAAGGAAAAATGGATGCAAATCAATTTCATTTAAAAAATATATATATTTAGAAATTAGAAACAAAATGATAAAAGACACTACTTTACATCACCTTCAAATTCTTAATATTTCTTCGGCAATAGATGTTCAAAAGAGATTTTTTTAATTTGAAATGTTGATCTCAGTGTCAAAGTTGGCCAAAAGGTGGGACACACTATTGTAGTCTAAACCTGATAGGAATATAACATGCTCAGAGGATGACAAACAATTGATAATAATTAAAGGAGTATTGAAATTGAAAGGTACATGGTGACAAATTCAAGGTGCAAGTATGGAAAAATCTTATCTACCATTAAGAAAGAATGGGAACCACTGATGTGAAGGATATGTCCCATTATTATGATATGGAGTCACTTTTCTTTTATCGTGGAATTAATTAATAGCATAGAAAAATGAGAAGGGATAGAGAAAGGTGGTAGAAGAGGTCATAGCGACCACTGCAAACTATACCCCTTACCTTCCCTATCCATCCATCTATGGAGGAAATTCCTCGACCCCAACACCAGTGATTATTTTGTATTTTCACTCAAAACTACTAGCTATATTTTTGTGTTATCTCTTCAAATGCACGCATTGGAAATATTCAATGAACACCCTCTTCACTTCGCAATTAAATTAAATGGATCAAATGAGATGTGTTTGGTGAATGTTTGTGTAAGATGTGTTTGGGCTTACGCTTTTTAAATAAGGGCTGATCCATTAAGGAGGGATCAATTTGTTACCATGATCTGTAGATTGATGTATGTCGAGTGGTTGATTACAATTTGTGGCAGAGAGAAAGACAAATATTGGGGCATAAGAGGGAAAAAAAATTGTTACGAGCTATGGACGTGTTGAAGGGACTGTTAAAGTTGCACAAATCGATGGGAAAGGAGGTTGTGAAAGATGCCTTAACAAGTACAACCAAATGTCTTAAAAGAAAAACTAAGCAGATGCATTGTGTAGAAAAGGGTATAGGTATTTATCAAAGTAGAAGGCAGACGCATTTTGATGATACAAGAGAATAGATATTGAGAAAATTTTACAAGGACATGGGAAAGAGGAAATCCCTGAAGTATGAAGTATAATTGGAAGAAGAAACATGGAAATAGAGGAACAAAAAGAAACAGTTGTATAATTCAATGCTTGAATCAGTCATAACTTTAATATCATCCCAAAAGATAAGTATAAACATCTCTTAATTATTTTTGGATTTAAGATACTTCTATTCTCATTAGAAAGTAGGAATTTATAAAGAAGATATGGTCCAAACATTAAATGGTAACGAAAGTATCTTTTTAAGTCCTTTGGTCACATTTTCTGAGACTTGTAAAATTTGTGGTTTATTTAGTATTTGATTTTAAAAGCGGCGATAGGAACTTACATTATGAATGATAAAACTATTTCTAAGGTCCCCTTCTATTTGTAAGATACATAAAATGCTAAGTGTTTGTTATTATCTTCCTTATAAAAATTATTTACTAATGCTATTGCTTAACAATGAAAGACCATGTTAAAGGAAATTACTATAGAACTATTAATTGGGCACTCAAATAAGGGTACTATGTGATTGTCTTATATTTAAGCAATAATGAAATATGATCACTTGCAAAAGGGAGAAAATATATGTGAACTAATGAGTATAAGCTAACATTACTTATTTCTATTTAGGATGAAAGTAACCCACAAAATAGGATATTAATCCCTCAAACACTAATTTAGATTATATGTTCTCCTTCTTGTTAAATACTTGTAGATTGTAAAGGAAGTATCGAAATACAAGATCTTGATCTTGATTAATATCCATCTACAATCGTAACCATGCATGAAATTACATTAGTAAATTATTTGTTGATTACCATCCTTTGTAATATGACGTACTTAGTATTGTCTAGACCATAATCAACTCAAAATATAATAACCAATAGTGGCTTAAGGTGTTGGTGTCAATTCATTATTTAATTAGTCTGTAGATGAGAGGTTCCTTGGACGACAATGTCTAGTATGAAATTAAATCAACATGATGTGAGGATATTCTAAAGGGCTTGGCATTAAGTGAGATGGTATTTAGGATTATTTAATACCCTTATAAATATTATAAATTAGAAAAGCTAATATTTGTCTTTCTTAAGGTCAATATCAATGTGTCCTTAATCTAGTTACACTATGAGGATTTCAATATGTGTCATTTTGGAAATGCTAAATGTAGAAATGTATTGACAAGTTAACAAGAGTCACACTATGATGTGAGCATTTGGGAATATCATTGGCTACTATCACATAGTGTTAGACACTATTAAAAATTGTAAATTCACAAAATGAATTATTGGGTAACAAGGAAACTTGACTTTTTTTTGTAAATTGTGTTATAAAATGGGTTATAAAGTAAGTAGATATAAATGGATATGTGATTCTCTATTCTATTGACCTCAATATAAGATGATACAATGATTATCATAAGTGTTGACATGAATAAATGTAGCATCTCATATCTTAAGGGGAACTCTAAATGATATTGTAATCCTACATTGCCTAGCATATGGGGTTGACCAACCTTTTGAATTGGGATTAAGTAGACATATATTATTGGTCAACTAAAAATGGAAAATTGGCCTCCTATTCCTTAAGTCCATTATAATATTGATTTCCATAGTGAGTTAAAAATTAGAGATGATAAGCTATACGCGACTCTCAATTGGAATTCTATAATGCCCTAAGTAGGTTATAAGGTGCATAGAGTTTAATATGTATTCATTAATATAAATGAAAGACTTATTAATGGAATTATAGTGTAATAAGATGATCCAATCTTATACATTGGTAACCCTTGAGAAATATGATTAGGGTTCAAGGAACTAGTACAACTCTTTGTTTATCCTAATAAATTAAAGTAAACCAATGCACCTTGATAGAAAGTCTACCAAATCTCATTATATGCATGTTATTGCATACTCAGCCTAAATGTAAACTTATTTTAAAATATAGAGTATTAATATAAGAGTACCGAATGTTACACAATATCCTTGATAAGTAATTGTAAGAGTTGTTGGATTCTCACAATGATTCAGGAAAGCAATTGTGGCCAGGTATGATTTAAGACCATGATGTCTTTTCATGATAATTTATAGTCTTGGATTTCTATATTGGGAGTTGTGTTGAGATTGTCATCTAGTTTATGAGAGCCAATATTTTTTGGGAATTATTTGCAAGAACCCTTGTAGAACATAAAGAAGTAGTTAAAGAATACTTGGTTATGGGATATGTTTGTTGGTGTCCTTGAAGTAACCTTGTGAGGAGAACTATGTGTAACTTTGACCTGTTTGGAAGTGGGAATGTAGGATGGACTTGGGTGAAGAATACCCTTGTAACTTCAAGTTTGTAGGGAAGGGTTTCTGAGGGGAATCACTCTAGAGATAGAGGTTATTCCTTGTTTGACCTTTCCTCTATAGTAGGATTTAGTTGATGCCAAAATAGGGAATAAGGGCTATCAAAGAGTTAAAAAACTTAAGAAGTTATATAAATAATACATAATGTACTTGAATAAAAAGTCAAAGGAAGTTCAAATTGGGTTGATTATTATATAATGACTATCTACTTAATATTGTGAGTTGAGTCGAGGCCCTAATATTTTGATTCTATATAATTGTTATGTGTTTGATATATTTAAGCCTAGGCTTATAAGAATTCATGTATAACCTTCTACATCATTCAATTGTGATCTAGTTACTCTGTATTGGGATCCTCTCTTCTACTTATAATTCTAAGCCAAGTACAAGTGATGAATTTTATGGAAAAAAATAGAATTGGGACCCTATAAGGGCATAGGTAGAGGTTTTTACTCTTGTAGCATGTAGACTTGTCCTCTCTATCCAAGGTAATCACCGAATGATAAATCCTATGACCTATTTAAGATAATCTTATCCACTCAAGATTAACAGTAGTCAAGGAGCGTATTATGTTGGTAGACTGTAAGTCATACCACCTAGCTAGTGGATGGACGCCAGTTGCATGCAAGCAAGGGATACCCTCATTGATCTAGGAAATTGGATTAATTTTTCTAGGAGCATGTCGGCTTGGGGACCAATTTCATGCTGGTGATGGATGTCCTCATTGCTTAGGTATTTGATAGAATGCAAGGAAGATACATTTTAATGAGGAATAGGTAGATAATAACTATACCAACCTAATGGCATTGCTTTGGATTTAGTTGGATATGGAAATAGTATACTTCACCATGGTTGGTTTGAGGACAGACACATGGTGTAGTATAGGATGCACCAAGTCATCTTCTCATGTATCCACTATAATCGCCCAAAAATGGTCATCTAGACTATTAGCCCCTTGCTAGCATTATGTGCTAAAATCATCAATTGCTTATTCTTGATCAAATCCTAATTCTATCATTTATTCAATTATTTTCTATGAGCTAACCATCTTATCCTAAGTCTTTATTTATTTAAAAGGAATTCCCTCCCCTTTTATTAAATAAAAAGACCCCACTTTTCCTCTTATCCTAAGTTGCACAAATAAACACTAGTACATTTTGGCAAATATGTGACTACATGACTAAAACTTTTAGTCACATGACTAAAATTGATCATATTCTACTAATGTTTTGTACCTCATAAATATAAATGACTAAATATGTGAGTGATTTGATCATAAGGTAAAATCACAAGTGCAGTCAAATAAAAATGACTAAATAGATGATCAAATAAATGACTAACTAAATGATTAAAGAATTAGTCACTAATAATTAGTTATTGAAACAAAACTTACTAAATAAAAGATTAAATTAATGACTACATAATTAGTCTCCTAAACAAAATGACTAAATGCATGATTATACCTCATTTATAATTATAACATTTGAATATAATATCAAAGAGTTGGAAATTCCAATTCACCAATAACGCTTTCTCATCAATAGGCGTATTGCGCAAGCAATCTTATATTTACACCCTTCTCATGCCCTAAATCTAGGTTTTTGGAGATTTCAAAGCCGATTGATAAACAAGATTTAGAAATAGTGTTATTATAAAAAAGAATAGCCAAATTATAATTATTATAAGTAAACAAAATTAGTTGTATAGGTCTTGACAAATAATAGTTCTAACATTATTAAAATCGAGTGCAGTTTAGTTCTACGGGTTTTGACAAAAAATAGTTCTAATTACATTAAAATTGATCTACATTGAATATGATTTAAGACTAGAAGGGTAATAAGGTTAAGACCCTTAATTAGATTTTGGAAACCATCAAGGCTTAAATCACTAAAAAAAATAATAATGTAATTTTAGGCCTCCTAATTATATATCTCCTTGACTTTTTATTATTTTAATAAATTTATTTGCTTATAAATTTATTTACTATGATAGTTGATCAACTATGAACTGGTTCTCATCATTTGAGTTTTGAAATAGATACTAAAGAAAATAGATAAAAGATAAAATGCCTATTTTACAAAATACGAATAGACAACAATATTTTATCATAAAATATTTGGAACATTATTGATTAAAATTCAAATTATATAAATATTTTAAAAGTAATCAATTTAAATACCCTAAAAATCTAAATTTACTTCCAAAAACAAATATATTTATTTATTATTAATTTATTTACCACTTAAATCTAAACATCAAATTAATTATGAATAGAAAATTTTCAGCACATTAAACAATTATGTTAATAGCAAAAAAACATATAATGCAGCTTTATAACATTTCTTCTTATCCATTTTCGAACAGGTTCAGTTTCAATTCGCGCGTAGAAGGCAAGCATGCATTTTGGGCATAGGAGAGCGAGGCATGCATTTTGGGCACAAGAGAGCGGGAAGAAACCAAAAGGGAAACCACCAGATTTTGTAATAAAATCCCCAAATCTGTTCGGTGTCCACAGAAACATAAATTCCTGTGCATTAGGAAGTTTTTCTCAAAGGATCAATTCTGGGTGCAAGAGAGCTTTGAGAAGTTTTTATTGAAGGATCAATTCTGGGTGCAAGAGAACTCTGCATTGAAGGTATGTTCAATGAATATTTGTTATACTCACTTTTGTTATCGAATTTGGATACACCTCCCCAATTTGGAGGCTTTTTGTTCCGAAAATCTTAGAGACTTAAGAAACAAGAACCAATTCAACTATCTTCTCTTTAAATTATCGCTTTTATTTGCTTGGTGCTTGTCCTTCTAATTTAATTTTGTGACATTCTTGCTCTCCTTTGTATAGGTATCTTTGACACTATATTGATCTGCAGATCCTTTGTACAGATATCTTTGACACTCCCATTGATATCTCCAAATTACCTCTATGTAAAAAATTAGGACTGCACACACTTTCTCCCTTCTCCATAAACAATTTCCCAATCCATGGCAGAGTCGCGATCCTTAATCTGATATTGATCTCACTAAAAAAGATAAACCAAAAATATTCTTACTCTAATGCCCATCTCCTCACCTCTCAAGGAAAACACAGAAATATATGCCATTATTAAAGAATATTAGTTTAAAGTCATTAATAAATAACTAAAGGTTAATGAGTGTAATGAGATTTGATAAATTTAAAAATCAATTAGATTGGTAGATAATAATATATATGAAAATAAAAAGGGTTGTGAGACCAAAAAGTGTGTTATTTTGCTAATTCTATTGAGAATGCTCATTTGTATAATCTATTTTGGTACCAGTCAAAACTTCTTGTAGTGTTAGACACGAGGAAAACAATTGTTCTGACAATGTAGTAGTTTTGGACTCGAAAATGTAAACATATTTTCTCTGCTCATTTTTCAGCCTCTCACCTTGTTTACCGTGTGCTCCCATGTATGCTTCTTTAATATATGTGTTGGTATCTCTAATCTACACTTTTGCTTCATATATGATCTAATGGATTCGGTTATTTTGAAGTAGTAGATATGAAAGCATTGCTGACTAATATTGTGCATCTTTTGTCTCTTGAAGTCATTTTTACCCTTGATTTTTAAATTTCTTCATTGGCTTTTTATGTTATAGATTTTGTTGGGTTTCCTTGAATATAATGAGTTTTGCAAAGCCACATGGTTAGTTGCTTCAAGCTTGTAACTCAGTGGATTCATCTGAGTATCAAGTATTCACTTTTTATGTCTATTTCTTAAACAAGAGAAGTTGTCCTTAATGATGATATATGCACTAGAAAAGAAAAATGACATCTAGGAAAAAAAAGGAAGAAGATATTGGATATTATTCATGGATTACTCAATATTTTAAATAAGAAAGTAGTAGCAAGTGAAGTGAAATCTGCAATCATATATGATAATCTTTAGAAATTTGAGGAATACGGGTAAGGTTTCTATTAATAAGAATTATGTGCTGAAAAATACTGACGCAATGAGTAGAAATGTACAACACTAAAGGTGGAATATTTTTATATTTAGAGAAAACATATAATCTTGTCCATAGATTACCATAGTAGGTCAACTAGATTTAGTATAGCCAGCAGAAGTAGTATGGAGGAGCAAAAATAAGATTCAACAAAAACTACAACCTAAATATTAAGTAGAAGCACAGTATTAAACGAGCCAAGCCAAGAAATGGGGGGAGCCTAATGGGGTGAAACTGATGGTTGATTGATACAAGTGTGTGTAGGTGTTGTTAAGGGTCAATCCATGTGGATTAGGACCTTAGTTGTCAATAGGAGTGATGCAGAGGGTCCTAGGTACAAGGGTTACCTTTCACACTTTGTTATCTAATCTTCCTAGGTCCATCCAATGGATCCCTTATTCATCCACCCAAGGACTTCCTAAGTCCCACCCTGTCACTTACCTCCAAGGTATGATGACTTCTTTAATGTGGATTCTTACCCCAATCTCATCAACTAGCCCTTCTTTACTAAGGACTCTACAACCCTTCTTCAAGTACCTTTACCCCCTGCTATGTTTATACTTCCAAGTTACCCATAAGACACCTAAAACCTTTCATTGATCCCCAAATCCACCTTTGACATCTTCTCTAGCAAGTACATGGAGACATTAAGTACCCTTGATACTATTCCAAACATTGTAAACACTAACAGGTTTCCTAACTGGTAGTATGACTATTTTTGGGTCTTAGTCTGTAATTCCCCTTAATAACCTCACCAACATGTGTTGGAATCTTCAAGTACTATGTCTTGCCTCCCCAAATCCAAAATTATAAACTTCTATCACACCCCTAGCCCTCTCTACCATCAAGCCCTAGTTGAGGGCAGTGTAACAAGGGTTTTCCTGTGACAATTTCACCAACTTTAAGTTTTATTTCTCAAAACTCTCAAAAAACTCCATAAACAAATTGGGAAATCTTAAACCACTCCTTTTGGTCTTCCAAATGCCAAAGTTTTAGTTCTTTTCCACACTCACAATGTACAAAACTACTAGGCCCTAGTTGAGGGCTTGTCTCCAACGCTTTAGACCTGCAAACAATTTTCCACTTCAAAGGCCTGTCAAAACATCACCAACACACCTGTACCATATACCATTAGAAAGGTATTTCAACACCCTATCCAACCATATCATTAGTTTCATGAAATCAATCGTGAATGTGGCCAAGAAATTAACTGTCTGTCTGACCCTGGCTCACTGTTCCTCACTTAGCCATCCTAGGGCTTCATTTTAAAATTAGAAGGACCTTTGAAAATGGAATAAAAACTATACAATTATTTAGGACTACCATGGAACTAGGAATCCCCAAAGTTTCATCAAGATCCACTGGTAGATTCCATAGTTCCAAGCATTTTCCCTCTGTTAGGTCTAAAGCCTATTGATTGCCAGACAGTGACCTTAAAACTAGTATAACTTGCAAAATATCTAGACTTAGATAATGATTCAAAGTGCACTTGAAAGAGAAAACAAAACTCTATCTAACTGTAAGATCAAAACACCACTCAGAGAATTAACACAGTTATAGTCCATACAACAACAGGGTAATTGGAAAAATCCTTCAATTACTTCATTAACCATCTGAAAAATGTTTCCAATTGCTCATATAGCAATTTGGGATTGGTTACATGCCATAACCAATTCAATTTCAAAGTTGCAAGAAAAAGTTGCAAAATGCAACTTTTGCAACTTTTCAAAGTTGCAAGCAACTTTTGCACCAAGTTGCATTTTTGCTCAAGGACTACTTGTATGACCCCAAATCAATTCCAATATGTATGAAATGACTAAGTAAACATAATAAACCCCTTCTACATGAGTTTGACCTATTTTGACCAGTCATTGACTTCCTTTGACTCTTGGGCAATTTGGCCCTTACAGGCATCCCGATGGCTTCAATCTATGAACATGACATCACAACAACAAAAAATGACATGTTTTCTCATAAACCAATCAAATTCATTCTTGTTTTCTAGGTGCTCTGCACCAAGGAGTCAATAAAGTGAGTTTGAACTCCAAGTGGGCACCTAGGTACACTAGGGTCACTTGTAAAGTTAAGTGTGATAAGGTGTCTTTATGATGTCTAGTTGGTTAAAGTAGTTGTGAGTAAATAAGTTGTCTTCTATCATTTTGGGTCGAGGGCATTCATTAGATGCTTCAGTTTCATGGGTGGAGAGAAATATGCAACAAAAGTTACATAGTTGCAACTTTTTGCAAAAATTGTGCAACTTTCATAGCATTTGTCCTCCATGAGCTCTCAATGGCTCATTAATGACCCAAATTGATAGGAAAGCTTTCTTTTAGTGTTATGAAGCTTTGAGCAACATCATTGTATAGATGAGAAGTGAATAGAAAGTTCTGGCTGTGTGTTTGGAGTGAAATTTTGATGTTTTTCTCTTGCACATGTGAAACTGGAAGCATTCCTGCAACTGTGATGCATGAAGTTTGAAGTATTAGTCATTTTATAAATCTTTCTAGTTTTGGGTTTTAGGATTTGGGTTCATTTGAGTGAGCTATAAAAATGATCTTAAAATGACCTGCTTGTTGTTCTGGAAGTGACTGTCTAGTGTTAAATTGCTTATCGCTTAAAAACTAACCCAAGGAATTGTAAATAGGTTTTAGAATCATAAAGTACACTCATTTAGCTTTCCAAAACATGTGGCTTCAGAGTTGTACAATACCTCCTCCTATTTTTAATAGCAATCCCTAGCTCCTGGCTGTGTATGCATAACTGTAATAGTGAGCTCCAAATGCACTAGTAGATTGTGAATTTGAGCACGTGGGTCCTTAGAGTGTGAAGAAAAGTTGTAGGATGAGTAGTATTTGATATTTTAAAACACTCATCTTGAGGTTCCTAGTTGATTTGCACGTGTGGGAGTTGATTTTGTCACTGTCTCTATTATAGGCTACAAACCCTCTACAAACCCTACTTTTGTGCATTGGCTCGTATGATCCAATTGAGGAATCAAGACCAACAAAATCTTACAGAGAATCCAAAAGGGTATCCTTAAACGAAGTTAGTTTTGGGGGTCATTAAGGCATTTTAAGAGAAAAAGGTGAAAAACAGCAAGTAGAGGGCTAATTGGGCTTATTGACCTAGTAGGCAGTTTTGAATAAAAACTAAGGAATCATATATGAACAATTGTTGACCTTGCACATTATGGATGCTAAGTGAATGTTTTTGAACTTTTTAAACTTACTACAAGCTTATATGGAGATAGAGGTTGCAAGGGTAAAATTTTGCCATGTTCCTAAATGTGCATGCCCTTCCATGCTAGTGGGGTTAGTAGGTTTAGCTAAGAACCTAGAATTTATTGGGCTAAAACATGTCATATGCTATGTTAATGTCATGTTAGTGATGAAAGAATCTTATTAGATTGAGTGTAAGCTTTTAATCTTTGACTAGCATCTAGAGAATAGACTATTTCTGAAATGTTTGATATTCTGAATTTCTGGAGATTTCAATGATTTTCCCTCTTTTTATATTGGTATCCTTTTGAATGGAAATGCTATCATAGGAAAGGGTTTAAGTGTTTGGACTCAAATTACACACAACAACTAGAGAAGGAATAAAACTTATTGTTGTTGCCAGTAAAAATAATATTCAAAATTTATTATTCTAGGAGGAAAATCAACTTGTTTACATAAGTTTCATACCCTATAGACATGAAATGAGATGCCCATGACCCAAGATCTCCTCCATGCTATTTAGTTTCTGATTACAATTGAGCTATCAGAAATTTGAATTATAGTGCTGCTATACTCCTTCCTCAAATCAATGTCAATCCTACAAGTAATCAATGACTGGATGAAGGAATTCGGCAACCCCTAATTTCTGATCAACCATTATGTAATACTCAGAAAATCTGCCATGATCAAAATTGCCAAAGTTGTTTCTAGAACTTCTCATCCAATAAAATATTAGTAACCAGAGCTCATGCTATTTTAATTTTTTCCTATTTTATTAAATTTCCATTTTTGGCTTCAAGCCAACTATTTTGTAGGAACCCTAACATGTTTGTCAAACACTAGAAGTAGCAAGAAAGCAAGGCATGATCACTAGGCATTGCATGGATTTCAAAATACCAGAAGAGGAAATAGTTCCAGACATCTATACTGGATTATATCTTCAGACATCTATACCCCAGATTATATTAGAAAGATCCATTAGATTTCCACAATCCATATTATTGTAACTTTTATGTCAAAAATATCAAGTAACTTTTATGTCAAAAAGATCCATTAGATTTCCACAATCCATATTATTGTATGTCAGTTTCTGGATTCGATTGTGTAGCATTATTTAACCATCAACGTTTTGGATCATACTACATGATCCATCATCAGGATGCTGCTAGAGAGAAAGGAAACATAAAAATGATGGATTTTTATGTTTCCTTTCTCTCTAGCAGCATCCTGATGATGGATCATGTAGTATGATCTGAAACGTTGATGGTTAAATAATGCTACACAATCAAATCCAGAAACTGACATACAACTTGTATGTCACTAACTACTCACTATTGCCAACAAAAATATATGTTTTTTTCTTTGCATCAAACTTCTCTTTTCTGCAAGAATCAATGCAAAAGAAACACAATCAAAGCCACAAAAGTAACTTTCAAATGATGTCATGCCTAGCCACGCTTTCATGGGAATGAGATTCTACAATGCTTCACCAGTACTCTAGTTAAAGATACAAATCATTGTATTCACAGTTTCACTCATTATGAATATGGTACATTCCAAGCATGCACCATACACCTTATTGTTGATGCAAAGCATCCTGCAACACATACACTCTTTTAGGATCATGTTGATCCAATCAATGCTTTCATTAGCATGTTTAGTACATTAGAGGCATAATAAATCAAGTAATCATCTTTTAAGGATCAAAACAATAAATCCTCCATCAAGATCAATCTACCACACATTCCAATATCCCAATCCTTAAACATTACACTGGTTCCATACACTTACTCCATAAATAAACCTCAAGGCATTCACATAATCACTAACTTTATCTTGTCCCTCAAGGTATCCACACCTTCTATTTCCACATTGTTTATTCCTCAAGTATTCCTGAACACACTTAAATAACTTCATTGAAACCATTTTCAATCAACAATGGGTCTTACCAAATCATTCTATCAACTATCTTCCAAAAGTGTCCTGGAGTTGACAGTTTTATAGATCAATACTCAGACACCTATAACTTTCACATCTAATCACATTTGGTCAATCCCTCTAGTGAAATTGTAGAAAATTAGAATAACCATAACATATTCTGAATTGAGAGAAATCCAACAGTTAGAAACAATGTTATGGTCTCTGTACGGAGACCCATTTCCTGCTGCTGCAAATCAATCAAACTCAGGAATTTTAATGTAATAGTCCACTAGGGAAACATTTTTCCCACTCAATCCATCATACACTATTCACTATCTTTGAGTTTGTAACATTTCCCTCACTTTTGTGCTTGATTCTTGTAATTGTTAGCCTCTTAAAACCTGATATCTGTTGTTAACTCAATGTGTCTATTGCATTCGCATCTTATATACTACTTATTCTAATCATTTCTTTCATGCATTGTTTGAAGGCATTCATCTCACTATCTTGGCAATCCTTTTTTGCATCTTGTTGTATTTGTAGCTGTCTGTTCCCATTTTCACCATTTGAGTTATTCTCATCATTGTATTTTAAGACCTTTGGAACCATTGTTTCTATATTGACATAGCATTAAGCATTGTTATGGACATTTGGGGTTATCTCTTCTCTATATCTCTGTTATGGGCTTATGGCAGCTATATCAAAAGATCTACTATCTTTGTATGTAGACATGACTATCTTCATTAGTAAAAATATTTATAGACTGAAAAAGTAATAAGCAAATAGTAAAATTTGGTAGATACTACATTATGTGTTCAAATTTTAAAACCTAAAAGATTTTGCATGTTTACTCATATTGCATCAGCAAGGAGATAGTGGGTCCAGGAAATGAAGAAGTGCAGATTTACAAACATTCCAATGATAAATTATTATGTACATTGAATTTTTTCAACCTAGTCTTATTATGTTAAAACTATTACATATTAAAAAAAATCTACTTAGAACTTCCTATATGAATTTGAACCCAACAACTAATCACAGTTGTCTATGCAACTTTGTCCACATCCATATGTGTTCTAGTGACCTAATTGAATTTCAAACCTACTCAGATGGATCAGAATGATCAACCTGATCACTGTAGGAAGAATCCTTTGGAACAAAGATTTTTAGGTAGGATTACATCTGACTGGAGAAAAATTATACATGTTTTGTCTAATCCAATTACCGCAGGAGATTCTATTTGATCTTGTAAAACAAATGTCAATGCTTGAGAATATTGAACAAACATTAGAATTGGTACCATTGGCATCTCAAGTTGGTCACTACTCATCATTGGAATTGCTACCTGATTCCAGGCACTGTTAAATGATTTAGATAGATTTTCCAGTGTGAGAATTGTAGATGGGGAAATGAATAATGGTATCAATAGAATAACATTTTCCCCATGGACCATTACATTTGTTTGGCTGGAACGAATCATCATAGGAAATTCCATCTTTTTAGGATAGGTAGATGCAGTTGGTGGAGTATATGCATTAGACATCAAATATGGTATGGATACACCCATGGAAGTGCAAGAGGGTTTCAAAGGAATTGGATTTGACTAAGGGTTTGTCATTTTCTTTTGGAAAGAAAGAACTAAAACACACAGGATGTCCCATCTGATTCTATGCACATATAGATAATGCAACAGATAATGATTTTGTTACATCAGTAAAATACTAGAAATTAATAGAGCTTACCTATCAGACCAAGTTTTGTTGTTCTTTGTATGCAGTTTAAAATTTCTATCTCTTTGTTGCATTCTCTGATCGCATCATTGGCCTCTGGCCCAATTTTCTACAATATCTTAGATTTCTATAAACATCAATCGTAGTCCACTTTGGTGGTAGGGAGGGGAATAGTTGATTGTTTATCGCTCTTCTATGGAGTGAATTGCTTATTGTGAGAGATATTCATGCTCTTGTGTATTGGGCTTTGGACTAATTATCAAATGGAGGCATGTTCTTGAAGAATTAAAACAAATTATGCATTTTTCCATTGTCTGAAGAAGAATTATATAAAACTTCTTGCCATTTCATATCAAGGGGAATTATAATGATTGCTTTAGTATTTTTAACTATGTTGTGATAGTACAATTCATATTTTTTGTGATTTAGGTTCTCTATTTTAATAAAAATAGATCTTTTCTTATTTTTGAAGATTTTGGTTCAATATCCTTCAATGTCTTGCCTATTTGGATATCCAAAGAATAGGTCCTATTTTTTCAGCATAACTTCATATATAGGTATTGTGGTCTCAACAAGAAACTCTTCTTAACACTTCTCCTAATGAGTATGTAACCTCTATATATTCATTTTTCTAGTTCCTTTCTTTTTTTTGAACAAACTGTGCTATTTCCTTCCAATGAGTACATATCCCTTTATGTTAAGTTAGCGTATCCTCTACCTTTTGGAAGTCTTTGTTCCTTATCATTTGAAAAGGCTATCACTCTTCCCAAACATATCTGTCCACATAACTCTTCCACTGTCCTATTTCTTCAGTCATTGAAAATAGGATTTCCTTTTGGTTCATTCCCTCACCCGTGGGATTCTAATCCTCTCAACACTCTAGAATTTTCTCATACTATTTCTAATTCCTAATACCTTAGTAACCTTTAGTCTTTCTAACCAAGAACAACACTCAATACTTCTACTGTCCAACTACGATAGTCATATATACTTATGAAAATAATCAACAAACTAACCTTACCTTGGACCCAAAGCCTCTTCCAGACACTTGGGCTTCCTCTAGACTCCTCAATGTTCTTCTTACACCCCTCATGACACTCATACATTTACCAAACACTTGTATGGATGAATTCCTTCTCAACTACCCCTGCCACTATTTTGAGACAATGTTACAGTCACTTTTCACTGCTCAAAACACAAGCCAGACCCTGCATGTTGACCTGCACCATTAGGAAGATATAATATACATCACACCCCACCATTCTACTGGTATTTCCTCTTCTAGTATAGATGTCTGGAACTATTTCTAGACATTTGAAGATATAATCCAGTATAGATTGGATAATATACATCACACCCCACCATTCTACATAACATTAGGAAGTAATAAGTTAAATTAGATCTGTACTGGATTTTGGTTTGAAAGTACATTCTAATCTTTGATTGTTTAGGTGGTTCATTTGAAATCAGATTAATCAACGGATTCAACATGATTTCCTATGAATCACTTGAACAAGTCAAAGCTTAATTTAGTTTCAAATTTATTGAAATGCTAACAAGATAAAAAAATTCTCACGGATGCTCCCATGTCTTCCTTGAAGCCCAAGACAATCCCAATGGGCAGACCAATTATGTAATATGTTGCCAAATTCACATGTGCCACCAAAGATTGCCATTCGCAACCAATTGCCACCCCTGCAATGATAATAGATGTGAGTTTTCAGGCTATCTTTATTGAAGGGTGAATGTTTTTGACAAGAGCTATGAACTTGTATGAATTCAGCATTCATAACAAAAAGACCAAAAAAATGTCACCTGAAAGAACAGGCTGAACACCATTTAAGAGCACAAAGAGTGCAAGCAATGGTGTCATTACATACACTGCATCAATGAACTTAGTGGTACTGCATTAATAACCATAAAATTTCTTTTGTTCAACTTCTTATTTATGTTGTTTTTTTAATAGGTTATAGTGTCTTTAATTATCTGATGTGTGTATTTGAAAATTTTTATTTTAGGTGCATATAACTGTAGTGGCTACTTGCATGGGTGATAAAGCTTGTTTGGAGAGGACTCAAACACTTATTGAAAGATAGGCAAAGAATTCACTGTTCATAAAAAAATTGATGTCATCAGGCCTCTTTGAAGAAAGGTCAAATTTGGGGACGCCTTCTGCAATTAATTCAAAGGTAATTCAAAACTTTGCTGCTTTTTATGCTTTGAAACATACTTTATCACTATTTTTTATGCTTTATTTGATTTTGTTTTCAGATTTATTTTTTGCTATCTTGAAATCAGATTCTAATTTAATACTAGAATGCAAAATATTACAAATGGATCAGAAAAGAAGGTTGACTATAGATCAATATCATGCATATGATGAGAGAGTAGCTGATGAGAGGGATGTGGAAAAATATCCATTTCCATGTAATAATTGTCTTGGTGGAAAAATGAAAAATAGAAATGTTATTTATTGACATATGATAAGACATGGGCATAGTGGTATAAGCCCTTGGGCTTATAACTATTACAAAGATATGATAGAATTGCAAAAT
This sequence comes from Chamaecyparis obtusa, assembly GCA_027943335.1. Classification (NCBI taxonomy): domain Eukaryota; kingdom Viridiplantae; phylum Streptophyta; class Pinopsida; order Cupressales; family Cupressaceae; genus Chamaecyparis; species Chamaecyparis obtusa. Next base: position 311,838 of record BSBK01009118.1, read on the forward strand.
GTGAGAGGTGAAGAGGTAGCAAACATAGATGAAGTGGCACCAAACATAGATGAAGTGGCACCGAACATAGATGAAGGCACAATAAAGCTAGATGAAGGGTTTGAAGTCAATAGAATGTTGAAAAAGGGTTTAGATGATGATTGGGCCAAGGCAATGGAGGATGCTATAAAGCCTGTGTATGCTGATTGCAAGTTAAGTCATTTGACAAAAATCCTTCAAATTCTTAACTTGCAAGTGGTGCATGGTTGGACAAATGAGAGTGTAGATCAGTTGTTGGCATTATTATGTTCATTGTTACCTGCTAACTCCACATTGCCAACAAAAGTCAATGTAAAAGGCAAATCAGTAAGCTCGGATTGGGGTATGATAATATCCACACATGTGTGAATGGTTGCGTATTATTTCACAAAAATCTTGCAAATGACACTGAATGTCCAAAATGTCATGAAGCAAGGTACAAGAAAGGATTGAAATCAATTGTGGTCCCTAGAAAAGTTCTTCGCCACTTTCCAATAATCCCGCGGTTGCTACGAATGTATCAGTGTAGAGACATTGCTTAGCTTATGCAGTGGCATGCTCTAAATAAGAGCACTGATGGGAAACAATGACATGTGCTTGATTCTAATATGTGGATGGATTTTGATAACAAATGGCCCAATTTTTCTCAAGATCCTCGTAACATAAGGTTGGGTTTGGCTCTAGATGGAGTGAACCTATTCTCAGATCAAAGTACGAAATGGTCAACTTGGCCTATTTTTTTATTAAATTATAATTTGCCTCCATGGCTGGTAACCAAACCATTTTTCTTGACATTATCATTGATTATACCAAGAAAGAAAAGTGTGACTTCAGATACAATAGATGCTTATCTAGAGCCACTATATGATGAGCTAATGGAATTGTGGACAGGAGTTAAAGAAATTTAATCTTTAAGGGATGGTCATTCAATCAAATTCACTTTAAGAGCTTCCTTATTGGTTACAATTCATGATCTTCCTACATATGGTACATTGTCTGGTCTCACTATTCATGGATATCATGGTTGTCCATCTTGTAACTTTAAGGATTTTATGAGGCACTCAAGAAGTTTGTGTAAGTGTATTTATTGTGGACATCATGCTTATCTAAAAGTGGATCATCCATATCGTCAACAAAAAACACGTTTCAATGGTCAAGAAGAGAATCGTGAAGCACCTTTGGCAATAACAAGTGATTACATTGTTGACAATGGAAAAAAAAGAATGCCATTTATTACAAATGGTGGTGTTCCTGGTAGCAGATATGATCCATGTAATCAAAGTGGTGTAAAAAGGTTGTGCATATTCTATAATTTTCCATACTTCAAGGATATAACCATCAGACACACTGTTGACTTTATGCATATAGAGAAAAATATAGCCTATGCTATTATAGAAACTCTTTTTGGTGCTTTTGATACTATTTCATCACGCGAAGACTTCTGAGATTTAAAGATTCGTCAAAATCTTTGGGTTGAAAAATATGATGGTGAAAAATATGGAAAACCTAGTGCTCCCTATGTTTGGACAAAAGAACAACGTGCACAATTCTTACAGTTGATGTCTCAGACTCACTTTCCTACAGGATATGTAAGTACTGCCATTAGAAGCCAAATTGACATTAATAGCTTAAGAGGCCTAAAGACCCATGATTATCATGTGATAATCGAGAACATTTTACCAATTGTGGTTAATATATTGGGTTTGGAAAAAGAGCCAAGATTGGCAATCATAAGGTTGGGGCTAATACTTAAGAGAATGAGTTCACATGTAGTAGATCCATCAAACTTTAACAGTTTGAGGGAGGAGGTTGCAAAAGTTCTTTGTCTTCTAGAATGGGAATTTCCACCAACAATCTTTAACATCTCTATGCATCTTTTGATACATCTAGAATATGAACTAGAGCATTGCAGTCCAGTAAGAACAAGATGGATGTATCCTATAGAACAATATATGAAGGTTTTGAAATAATTTGTTCGTACTAGGGCAAAACCAGAAGGCAGCATGGCTGAGGGATATTCAATGCAAGAGGTCATGGGATTTAGTATAGAATATATGAAGGATTTTGAAAATGTGAAAAGACGTGTATGGGATGATGATGAAGATGAGAGAGTTGCAAGCGAAGTATTAGAGGGAAATGGATGCCGCTTCAAGCTATCACATTAGGAAAGAAGTACATTGCATGCATTTATTCTTCAAAACACATCTTCATTTAATACATGGCATAGGTAAAACATTCTACATAGTTGTTTATTTACTCAAATGTATTACACATTTATATTATTAATCTTACTATGTCATTAATGTTGTATGTAGAAAATATGAGGAAGAAAATCAAAGTTTCTTGCAACATCGACCTCAAAAGCACAAACATCATAGTTTGGTTGGAGGTGATACTTTTCCAAAATTTGAAGAATGGATTGCCAGTGCTGTTCATGATGCAAAAGAAGAAGGTCAACATATAACAATAGAGGAAAGTGATCTTTCACAATCTCCACATTTATGGGCTATGCAATTTAATAGCATGTGGGCCTATGGTAGTCATTTAAGGGTAGAGCAAAAAGACAAAGGAAAGATAAATTGTGATTGTGTTGTTAGTGCCGAGTTTTATCATGAAATCGAGAATAAATTCTATGTTGGATTCATCCAAGAAATTATTCAAGTAGATTTTGGTGAAAATAGTCCTATATTGTTAAAATGTAAGTGGATCCGACCATCTGTAGTACAATTTGATGAGTATGGATTTATACGTGCTAATATAGGTCAATTCTTATCAGAGATGGATGAGCCATATGTTTTCCCTTTTCAAATCAATCAATCATTTCTAATTGATGATGTAAGAAGCCCAAGATGGTCGTATGTTATTCAAACAGAGTCTCGTTCAAAATGAAAATTCATGGAAGTTGTTGATTTAATTCCTGATGGGCAATATATTAATCTACAAGAAACATTCGAAGAAGTGGATGAAGTTGATGATGGACTATTTCAAGAAGATATTTTGATTACCAGTGAAGAGACTGTAAGAGAGAATGTGTTGCATGCCACAGATGATGACGACGACGAAGATCTAGTAGATGCAGACATGAGTGATCAAGAATTGGACCTTGTTGGTAGTGCAGATGATTATTGATGAGCCCCATTTCATGAACTTTTATTAAAGTCTTTTAAGTTGTTTTAAAACTGTGTTTATGTTTTGAGAACATGGACCTTCTTACTAATACTATGACCACTATCCTCCATGAAAATCTATGAAAACTTGGCAATTTTGATATTACTATAATTATAAATCTGGCATTTCTGGTAAATTCTTGAGGGATTTCAGTTTTGATGTGATTCAGATCAATAAAGCTAATTATTTCCTTTCCAAGTATGTCTACTCCTAATTCTTGTTATTTCTTTTACAAAATAGTATATAGACATATTCTATCTACAACAGATTTTTTAGCTTTTCCCTATCAGGGTATGGGAAAAAGAAGTCTGTTCTTTTTCATTTAAAAAATCTGGTTTCAATTCAGTTTGAACAAAATTATCTAAAATAACTTTTACCTCATAAGTTCAGTGAATTACACAAAAATAGATGATTGATTACAACTCAACTTTAATATTTTCAAAAATTTTGCATAGACAATGTTGTTAAAGGAAATCTAGTTTAGTGTCTTAAACAAAATAAAATATCTATTTTCCAAGCCAACTTTAATCATACAGTTCCTAACTAAAGACTTGTTTTCTAGGTGAATTTTTTTTGGATGCTAGTGGAAGAAATTCACTCCATGTTAGTAGTCTGTACTCAACTACTCTCACTTTCATCTGTGCTGGTATTTGCATCAAAAGAAACTTGATTGGCAACATATTAGGATATGAATCTCAAATCTATTGAATGATGCAATAAAGGATTTAAAACAAAAAATTAAATATAAGAAATAGAAGAAACCAAAGCACAGTAAAGGAAAAACAACCTCTAAACCATCATGCACTATCTTGAGTAAAAAACTTCATATTCAATAGGACCCGTGTCAAATCGTATTCAAATGGTTCAATAGCAGCACTGATTCATACAACATAACATGTCCTATTCAGACTGTAATCTTTCTTTGGCTGAATCCTTCACTTGATTCAATAAATTCATTTTTTCTTCACCTTCAGATTTTAGAAACATGGTAAGGTCCAAAATTCCAAATAAAATGACTTTTATCATGCTAAACAAATATAGGGAAAGCTATATTAGTGACTGCTATAGCATAAAAGAAGCTTGACCGGATAACCAGGGGTACTAATGATATGCCACAATTGAGGAACTCACTCCATAGTGAAGGTAGATATGTCAAAGATGATTTTCTTTACATTAAATATATACTCACTATACTATCAATTATCTGTTGGAAAGTGTGAATATTGATAGCATCATTCATCCATACTATTAAATAATTTAGAAATGAAAACCATTCAGGATTGGTGATGATTTTTCATATCCCAATAGAAAAAGAAATATCCTTGAGAGGAAAAGAAAGGCCAAAAACATACCTGTATCAGGAGGGGTGTCAAGAGAGTTAAGGGTGTTGAGATCCAGACCCACATGGTTGGCACTGGGATCCTAAAAATCCACACTCTGACTGGTGTCAAACTCCACTGGAAACAGATGGTTGGAGTCTTGGCCATTGCTGGTGGTGTTCAAGAGACCCAGGTAGACAGAGGCCTGAGCCCCAAGCAGAAGAGGGGAATGGTTTTCATTTTTAATTATTTAATAGTATGGATGAATGATGCTATCAATATTCACACTTTCCAACAGATAATTGATAGTATAGTAAGTATTATTTTTGAATTATTTAATAGTATGGATGAATGATGCTATCAATATTCACACTTTCCAGCAGATATGTCTTTGATCTGAATATGTCTTTGGCCTAGTGTCTTGAGAGAACCTTGTGGGTTTGGGTTAGGAATTTGGATGATATGTTAGTGGGAGAAATTTCCACAATCAATGTAAATATCAATTACATGTAGGTCTGATTAGATATAATTGAAAGTAAAACTATGCCAATACAAACCATTTGGCTAATGTACAAAATGGTTAATTTTTACCAATTGTTGCAGAAACTGACTACTTAGCCCCCGTTATATTTTAATCCAAATATGTTGCTGCAAGAATTGTGATTCTAAGCCATTCTAAATAGTTTTTTTTATCAGGTCTCTATTGATGTTGCCTATTCAAAGCCTTGATTTGGGTAAAATAATATTGAGAAGGAAGTATCTAATGGGAACTCCAAAGGCCTGATTTTGTAAATTGTAAATAGACATCCTCTATAAATGGCTATGTCTGATTAATACATCTACAAATCTAAGATTAGGGACCATGGATGAGGCTTGAAATACTATTACTTGTTTTCCTATAGCTTGTATTTTTTATTACTTAAAATACTATTACTTGTGTTCCTAAAACTTGTATGCCTACAGTTTGAATGTGTCACTTACTCCCCCATCCTTACTCTATTGTAGCATTGACTTTTGGTTTCTCTATCACTTTCTTCTATAGCCTGATTGTTTTATCCTTAATCTTCTCTTGCACATTTTTCCTCCTTTCACACTTACTCCCCCATCCTTTCTCTATTATAGCATCAAATTTTGGTTTCTCTATTCTTTTCTTCTATAGCTTGAATATTTTATCCTTGTTTCACTCTATCATCATCACCTATAGGCTTATTATGTTTGTAGGAAAATTAGATAAAATCTTTTAGAGTACGTAAGAGTAGATCATAGGACACTCTTTGTGTGTCTTGCAATGGAAAACAACACTAGGAAGAATTATGTGCATTAATGGAAGTGATATTTCAATTTATGGTTTTGTGTGGCCAAAGTACCTTCTGCCAATGAATTCAACTCTTCTTTCTAGGCTCAAAATCATAGTAGATAGTTATAACAATACATGGCACATCATGATGAATGTACCCTATTTTGAAACATCAGGTTAAATCAGAAGAATTAGACTACCCTTCTTGAGTTTTGATATCAATTGTCTATCATTTTGGGACATGAATTTGAACCTTTTTGGTCTATTATATGTGATATTGTATATTTTTATACTTTATTATTAATATATGGGGTTTACTTCTTTGCCTAAAAATAACATTCTTGCATATGTTCTATAGGTATAAAACAAATTCTTTTCTTCACATAGTTGTATGATATGCCATTTCCTCTCTTGTGGAATGATAGAAGATAACCAAGAAAAGAACTAAAATCAATCACTAACTGATATAAATCTATAGTTGATTACCATAAATTTTAAAAAGGTTATATCTATGTGTAGAATTCTTCATTGCAACCATTTTCATTTTGAAAATACACATTTTTCCATTTTAGAACTGTGAAAGAGAAGCAACTCGACAGTGGGATGTAGTCACAAAAGATTCAGAAAAGAAAGAGAGTATTTTGAGGTTGTCTTGGGCACTTGCACATTCATGACAAGCTGCAAATGTACAACGAGAAATAGCTGTCAGAAAGTAAAGATCCCCAAGATAACTGAGAGGGGGGGGGTGAATCAGTTATCAGATAATTTATCCATTCAACAACTTTAAACAATATAATCAATGTACTGATCAACCATAGAAAGATAATCATACACAATTGCACAATAACACAAGATATGTTAACTAGGGAACCTCTTGAAAAGAGTAAACCCCGATGGGAATGATGCCCACAAAATGATGCACTAATATGAAAGTTCCTTGTTAGAGGATGGACCCTATTAGGAGTCTTATGAAATACATTCAGTACATATAAATCCCTGTTAGGAGATTTTGAATCCCTGTTAAAAGATTCTAACCAGGTTAAGAGTTTATGGAAGACAGAAGGACCCACTGCCCAAACAGCTTCAAGGCAAGATCTCTGAACCCACTGTCCAAAATATCTTAGAATTATTCAACAGAATAACATGAAATATATTACCTCCTTCACACTGTGCCAAAACTGCACTCTCTGCTACACAAGATCACAATTCCAGATCTCTGTACTCACAAGTCTTCCTTCATCATTGAATTAGCTCTTTTCTTCACTTCATGCATATATTCACATCTCAATCTTCATAGTACACATTACAATAAGAAAAAAATTCCTTCTTATATACCAAACTCAAATAATTACAAATGAGTCGGTCCTCAATTACAAAATAATAAATTCTACACGCTACACACAGAATTCACATAAAACTGTCAGCTTCCAGTTACTGTAACTTTCTCCAAACATATCCTTGAAGTTTGTGCTGTGAACCACATCATCATTAATGAGTCTCCAACATCCCTTTAACTACACAAAATTAGATTCCATCCCAGCTAAGAGATATCCTCCGATTTCTAAACATCGCTACACAGAAACACTGTCTAAACACTGCTTTCACCAAAATGCTCATAACTCTTACAAATGAATGAATTTATTTTTGCGCTATTAACCATAGGTTAATAACACACCAAAGAACATACCATTAACTACACAAAAGCCAATCTACAATATAACATGTGCGCAAAACAAAATTGTACCTACTTTCCTGCTAATATCCAGAATATCACTATGTTGACATCAATGACAATCCAAGTTATGAATGCAACAACAACTGCTACAGAATGAATACCAAATCACTTTGCATTCATTCCTAACAATCTCCCCCATTGGAATTGATGGTAACATAGATGAAAAACATCCAATGTTCCAAAAATCCAATACTGCAACATCACTGCAAAATATCAAATCAAATCTTGCTTCGTTTTCCTATTCAGCTCTCTCATACAATCCACAATGTTTTTCATATATATCTCTCCCCCATTGACATCAATGATAGAAATTCTATCACTAAGTCAACAACAACTTAATGTCAAAAGACATTTTTCAGAAAAATATAATAACAAGAGTCCTCATGACTCAGCTCATAAACTCCCCCATAGAGGAAGTTCCAACATCCAATCCAAAAGAAAGATAGGGCTCATATACCACTGGACATATGCAATCATCTGCATCAATTCTCAAAAATAGGTTGGGGCATAACCCCAAGCATACCTCTCATATAAACAAATGTATCCTTAGGTAAAGGCTTTGTAAATATATCTGCTATCTGCTCCTTTGTACTTATGTACTCCAATCTTACTTCTTTTTCTGCAACTTTCTCTCTTACAACATGATACTTGATCACAATATGTTTAGTCTTAGAATGTAAAACAAGATTTTTTGACATACTCACTATACTGGTGTTATCACAATGTATAAAAATAGGCTCATCAAACTTTATTCCAATATCTTTCAACATCTGCTTCATCCAAATAATCTAATTACAATTATTTGCTGCTACAACATATTCTGCTTCTGTTGTATTTTGTGAAGTATAATTCTACTTCTTACTTAGCCAAGAGACCAATTTACCTCCAAGAAAAAAGGCTCCACCACTGGTACTTTTCTTGTCATCAACGCTGCCTCCCCAATCTGCATCATTATAGGCACATAAAGTAAAATCATCAGAATTCTCATACCATAATCCATAATCCATTGTTCCTTTCAGATATCTCAGTATCCTCTTTACTGCTGCATAATGTGATTCTCTAGGTTCTGCTTGAAATCTTTCTACAATCCCCACTAAATGTGCTATATCAGGTCTTGTATGTGTCAAGTACTGCAATCCTTCAATCATAGATTTTTACTTTTTCTGCTCAATTGCTGGTGTCTCATCTTTGTTAGATAACTTATGTTTGGTTACCATAGGTGTTCCAACAGGTTTAGAATCTTCCATTCCAAATCTTTTCAATAATTTATTTAAATACTTAGTCTGACTTACAAATATACCTTCCTTGCTTTGTGTTATCTGTAATCCCAAAAAATATTTCATTTCTCCAATCATGCTCATCTCAAATTCAGTCTTCATTTCATCTGCAAATTTGTCACTAGCTTCATCTTCTCCTCCAAAGATAATATCATCAACAAATATAACTATAACCAACAAACCATTCTTAATTTCTTTTGTGTATAAGTTACTATCTGCTGTTCCTTTTATAAATCCCAATTTCAATAAATACTTATCCAATCTTGCATACTAGGTTCTAGGTGCTTGTTTTAATCCATATAAAGCTTTCTTTAACTTACATACTATATCTCCTTCTTGTGTCAAAGGAAAAACTTTAGGCTGCTCAATGTAGACTTCTTCTTCCAATTCACCATTCAAAAATATTGACTTCACATCCATTTGATACACTTTGAATTTCATGTAAGTTGCATATGCTAGAAACATTCTCACTGCTTCAAGTCTGGCCACAGGTGCAAAAGTTTCTTCATAGTCAATTCCTTCTTGTTGTGAATATCCTTTACATACCAATCTTGCTTTGTTTCTTATCACTTCTCCTTGTTCATTCATCTTGTTTCTGAATACCCACTTTGTTCCAATCACATTCTTGTCTTCAGGTCTAGGGACCAATTCCCATGTCCTATTTTTTTCAATCTGCTCTAGTTCTTCTTTCATAGCATTGATCCAATGTTCATCTTCACAAGCTTCATTAGTAGTCTTAGGTTCAATTTGAGAAATCAAACATAAATGTACCTTATTCCAAGTCAAAACTCCTCTATCTAAACTTCCATTAACTTGCTCAACAGGGTGATGTCTTGAAGTATACCTGTTAGGTGTCATAGTTACTGATCTTGTTCCAACTGTAGATTCTTCTTTGCTTTCTTCTCTATTTTCTTCTATGTTTTCTTCTCTATTTTCTTCTCTGTCTTCTTCAGTATGACTTTCATTCAGAAAATCACTATTAGTTTCAAAAAATAATTCTGCATTTTCAATGTTAGGCTGAGGTTGTGCTTCTCCATCAGATTCATAATCAAGCTTTCTTTCTTGAATTTTAAACTTTTCATCAACTTTTACATTTGCACTTTCAACAATAGTCTTAGTTCTTTTGTTATAACATCTATATGCTTCTCTTTTTAAAGAATATCCAAGAAATATTCCTTCATCACTTCTAGGATCAAACTTTGCTATATCATCATCTCTCTTTATATAACATTTACTTCCAAAAATTCTAAAATACTTAACTGAGGGTTTATGTCCAAACCATAATTCATAAGGTGTCTTGTTTGTATCTGCTCTAATTTGTACTCTGTTCATAGTGTATAATGTTGTGTCCACTGCTTCTCTCCAAAAAGTTTTAGCCAAATCATTTTCAAAAACATAGCTCTTGCTGCTTCAGTTATTAACATGTTTCTTCTTTCTGCAATACCATTTTGTTCTGGTGTTCTAGGGGCTGAAAGTTGTCTCTTAATACCATTCATTTCAAAAAAAGTGTTAAACTCTCTAGATGTAAATTCACCACCTCTATCAGATCTTAGACACTTAATCTTCATTCCAGATTCATTCTCAATTTTGCTTTTCATGATCTTAAATTTATCAAATGCTTTAGATTTTTCTTTCAAAAATGCAATCCACATCATTCTTGTAAAATCATCAACAAGAATCATAAAATACCTTTCACCATAGAATTCTCTAGTCCTAGTAGGACCACTCAAGTCTGTATGAACAATCTCCAACTTCTCTACCAAAGTGAACTTCTTGTTGGGAAATGAACTCCTTTTCTGCTTTGCCATCATACATTCTTTGCAAATCATGTTAGTAGGTTTCATAATTCTAGGTAAATCTCTTACCGCAAGTGTAGTGCTCACCTTGACAATATTATCAAAGTTTATATGACAAAACCTTTTATGCCATAACCAACTATCATCAATCCTAGTTATCAAACATGTCATCTCAATAGGATTCAAATGAAATACATTACCTCTAGTTCTAGATCCTTTTCCAATTAGATTTCCATCTTTATCTATTATCACACAAGTTTTCTCAGAAAACCAAACTTGATAACCCTTATCAGCCAATTGTCCAACGCTTAGTAGATTATGTCTTAGTCTATCAACAAAGTAAACATCATCAGTGTTAGTCTTTCCATCAAGAGTAATAGGTCCTATACCCTTAATCAAACAAGGTGCATTGTTACCAACCCTAACAATTCCTCCATCATAATTATCTAACTTAACAAAATTTCTTTTATCTCTAGTCATATGATGTGAACAACCACTGTCTATAATCCAATCATATTTCTTTTCAACTTGTGAAACTAATGCTTTTTCTTCCCTTTTATCAGATTTAGAACTTTCTTCTTTAATTGCTACAAATCCTATTTCCTCAAAGTTATCATTATCACTGTCACTTAAATGTTTTTCAATTCCTGCTTCAAAATCTTCATCATTTGCATAATAACATTCTTTAGATCTCCTAGGTTTAAAGTTGCTTCTATACTTCTTAACTCTTTTCGGACATTTAGATGCAAAATGACCATATTCTTGACAAGTCCAACATTTAAAGATTTTCTTACCATCTGGTTCTCTTTTTACAAGTAATGCAATACCTTCTTCAATCTTCTTATCTTCCGCAGATCAGCTACTGCTGGCATAATCTCCATTCACACTAGTACTTCTTGTAGGTATAATGCTAAGAGCACTAAATGTTGTTTCCATTCTAGGTAGCTCTCTTGATAATCTCAAGTTCATCTCTGCTGTTTCTAATCTTCCAAGAAGAGTCTCTCTTGAAAAGTTTGATGTACAAGGTATCACTTGTTCAATCATCTACGTTGTCTGCTTGAATATTGGTGTCAAAGTTCTTAGACTTTTCCATATCACTTCATTCTCTGTCTTATCACCTCCACAAGACTTTATTCCTGTCACAATCTCAGACATCCTACCAATATAGCTTCTAATAGATTCATCTTCCATCATTCTAATATCTTCAAATGCACAAATCCAATTATGTAATCTAGCCTTCTTTGCATGTTCATCACCTTCAAAAGTATAATGTAAAGCTTTCCAAATTGCATGAGATGTTTTCAAACATCTTACCTGACTATATTCATTCTCCGATAGTGCTGACAAAAGTGCTTCTCTTGCAAGTATGTTACACATGAATAGATCTAGTTCATCTTTAGTTCCTGCCTCTAGATTGTCTTCCTCAATGATAGTCTTCTCATTCTTTGTAATCAACCAATAACTTGGTCCTAAACACAATAGATGTGTCTTCATCTTTTCTTTCCAACTGTCAAAATTTACTCCATCAAACTTAGGACTTTCTTTTCTAAAATTCGCCATGGATCTCCTTAAGTTGTTAAACTTTTCTTTCAAGGACCTGCTGCTCTGATACCAATTGTTAGAAAGTAAAGATCCCCAAGATAACTGAGAAGGAGGGGGGTGAATCAGTTATCAAATAATTTATCCATTCAATAGCTTTAAACAATATAAGCAATGTACTAATCAACCATAGAAAGATAATCATACACAATTGCACAATAACACAAGATATGTTAACTAGGGAACCTCTTGAAAAGAGTAAACCCCGATGGGAATGATGCCCAAAAAATGATGCACTAATATGAAAGTTCCTTGTTAGAGGATAGACCTTGTTAGGAGTCTTATGAAATACAGTCAATACATATAAATCCCTGTTAGGAGATTTTGAATCCCTGTTAAAAGATTCTAACCCGGTTAAGAGTTTATGGAAGACAGAAGGAGGCACTGCCCAAATAGCTTCAAGGGAAGATCTCTGAACCCACTGTCCAAAAGATCTTAGAATTATTCAATAGAATAATATGAAATATATTACCTCCTTCACACTATGCCAAAATTGACTCTCTGCTACACAAGATCACAATTCTAGATCTCTATACTCACAAGTCTTCCTTCATCACAGAATTAGCTCTTTTCTTCACTTCATGCATATATTTGCATCTCAATCTTCATAGTACACATTACAATAATGAAAAAATTCCTTCTTATATACCAAACTCAAATAATTACAAATGAGTCAGTCCTCAATTACAAAATAATAAATTCTACACGCTACACACAAAATTCACATAAAACTGTCGGCTTCCAGTTACTGTAACTTTCTCCAAACATATCCTCAAAGTTTGTGCTATGAACCACATTATCATTAATGAGTCTCCAACATCCATTTAACTGCACAAAATTAGATTCCTTCCCAGCTAAGAGATATCCTCCGATTTCTGAACATCGCTACACAGAAACACTGTCTAAACATTGCTTTCACCAAAATGCTCATAACTCTTACAAATGAATGAATTTATTTTTGCGCTGTTAACCATAGGTTAATAACACACCAAAAAACATACAATTAACTATGCAAAATCCAATCTATAATATAACATGTGCACAAAACAAAACTGTACCTACTTTCCTGCTAATATCCAAAATATCACTGTGTTGACATCAATGACAATTCAAGTCATGAATGCAACAACAACTGCTACAAAATGACTGCCAAAACACTTTGCATTCATTCCTAACAATAGAAATGCTTTAAGGTAAAAGCTAACTATGAATTTACTTTTCTTTTTTGATGTTAAAAAAATGTCTATATTACATTGCCACATCTTAAGAATCTACATAAATAACCACAAGTATAGATACCAGAGGTCTCATTATACACAAGAAAATCTACCCGATTCCTACTGTCAAAAAAATAAAATTATTTTACTTGTTTCCATAAGACTTGAAGTTTCTTGTTGATGATTCCTCCAGTTCTTAGTCTAAGTTCCTCAAAAATGAGAAGACTTTGTGGGAAAAAATAATAGGAAGACCTACCAAAGTAGTAAACTACCACTTCAATCTTCTAATTAACTACTTTTGAGATCTTTGAATTATTCCCACTAGTATTTATCTAGTGATCTGATCACAAACATTAAAGCTGATCATAGTAAGCATTACTATCTTTCTAGTTTGATTAGAGATCCTCAAACATTAAATCCCTTTTTACTATTTAACTCCACAAATGGTTAAGTGTTCAATCACACTAAAATGAGATTGTTTCTAATATAAGGCTGACTGTCCTTATGTAGACAGTTTAGATTTATTCTAGTGTTTGATTGTCCTTATAAGGATGACTGTCCTTATGTAGACTATTCAGATCATGTCGAACAAAGCTCTTTTTGAGTATCTTGTCAAGCATTTAGTTGTTGAAATTTGTCTTTGTTTACATTTTTATTCAAGTTGCTGATTTATACATTATCACTTATTTGGATTTCAGGAAATGAGGAGAAAGAATGTGAGGCCCAAATTAGATGATAGTGGTGAGAATGCTGAAATTCTATTGATAGAGTATGAGAAGTTTCATAGAAAACATGTGGCAAGGAATAATGAATATTTGTCACAGCTTGGATTAACAAACAGGTAAGTTGTAAATCCAGTGAGTAGTATGTTATTGTTTAATAGTGTTTACTGAAAATTTATAGGCTTGAGCTTTATGTATACAAGATATAATATGATATTTTTGGTTATATAGGAAAGAAACAAACTGCATAGGAAACGAAAAAGGAAAACAAAAGGAAATCAAAGATAGAGTGCTGACAACTCGTAGAAGCCAACAAATTTGTGATTCAACAGCACATGCACTTGGTGGAAACAATAGTTGTGATGATGTGCAGCCAGGTATAATGCATAGTGATGTGCATCTTGATAAAGTACATGGTGATGCACAATTAGATATAGAACATGGTGATGCACAACATCACGAAGATCTTTTAACACAAAGTCTCAAAGAGATTATTGAAAAACATGGGAGTCAAGGAATAGAAAATATGCAAAAGCTTTTTGCAAGAGTGATAAAGGATGTCTTTGAGGAAAAGTCTACAAAGATAGGTAGTGATATAACTACTCATGACACACTTAATGTGGGTAAAGATGGTGAATTTTAGGTTGCTAAAAGGAATGAAGAGATATTGCTTGCATCCAATGTACCTATTACATCTTCTGATGGAACTAATAAATCAGAAAAAAAATATTGGCAGCGGTTTAAATATGGAAGATGTGCCTGCTTTTGTCAAAAGGAGAAGATTGAGTCAAAATTTATATAGATCTACAGAGAGGGATGAAAAACAAAGAAAATTAGAAGGCAAGAAGCCATTCTTGGTTGAGGTATCAAGAGATGGCGAGCCCATTGGGAAAAATGTTGCAAGGTGGGCCTCTGAGTTGGGCATGTGATGTAGAACCCATTTGGATATTTGCAAGGCAAACTTTGTAGATCAAGATCCACAAAATGTGGAAATTGTCATACAAAAGATGGAAAATAATTTTGAGACTACTGGTGGAAAAATCTCTTGAAGATATTACAAGAAAAAAATGAGAATTTTGATGAATAATTTTAGATACACTTGCAGAAAAACTATCATGGATGGGAAAGATAGGTTACAATCTAATCTATCTCCTAGACAATGGGAGGCATTGAAAGAAAGCAGAAGTTCTGAAGAATATTTGATTAAAAGTTGTATAGGCAAGAGAGCAAGAGATAATGTAACAGCTGGATACACATTTGGCCGAGGTGGGTTGCAGGCTAAAAAGGACAAATTTGGAGTAAGTGCCTAATTTTTTGGTTCAATTTATGTGAATATTTATTGGAATTATTTATTGAACTAACTATTTGTTGATATTAATGTTGTATTGTAGATGGAAAATAATAACAAAGAAGCAAGTGTAGAAGAAATTGTTAATTATATGGAAACATTGGATCCTAGATTCAACAACAATATGAGTTGGAAATCTAGTCCATCAAATGAGATCTCACAACCATTTGTTGCATGTCATGTAATAGCCTCTGTAGATCATTTTAGCTCAAACGATGGGTATGAACAAACAATGAATTGCATACATGGACTCACTGAGAAAGTATCCCAGTTGGCTGCCTCTACTGCGTGTATGGATGGCCTGGCTGAGACAGTATCGTAGTTGGCCACTTCTATTAAGCCTATAGTTTCTACATGGAATGTCCATAATTTTATGGATTCAAATCAGGTAAGAGGCTCTATTCATGTAATTCTATTTTGAATTTTTTAGCATTGTCAACTAGTATGCTATTACGGTAATTTTCTATTATGTATTTTCTATGAAACATGTTGCAAAC
Source organism: Chamaecyparis obtusa (assembly GCA_027943335.1). Classification (NCBI taxonomy): domain Eukaryota; kingdom Viridiplantae; phylum Streptophyta; class Pinopsida; order Cupressales; family Cupressaceae; genus Chamaecyparis; species Chamaecyparis obtusa. The sequence continues at coordinate 327,831 of BSBK01009118.1, forward strand.
ATCAGTGCAAACTTGTGTGTTCAATCATAAATCTGGGGATTTAATCATTATTTTGCATCTTGATGAAAGCATCACATGTTTTTCAGGATAAAAAATCCAAAACCTTGGAGAACCATGTCATATTAGAGGACCTCAGAGAAACTTTTTAAATTATTTGAGTTAAAAACATATGTTTGATTACAAAGGTTGATACCCATTTTGAGTTGTAGATTACTCATTTGAGGTTTAAAGTACCTTCATTTTTGCATCTTTCATTGCATATCCCATCTCTTGGCTTGTAATATACCTCTGGCCCATCTGGTCTGTCTCCATTATTATTCTGTCTGGTGTTGGTTAGGCTCACCTGGTATCTTACTTAGTTCCTCCTGTAACCTTCCCAGGTTAATTATGACAAATCTCTGTGACTGTCCTCCCTAGACTTCGTCATGCTTCAGCAAAAGATATGGTTAGTTCAGCAAAGAACAGAGCAGCTCTGTTACAGATATTGCATTATAAATTTATATATCCTAAGTCTTATATATAAAGAAATGGCAAAGCATAGATGTGATATGCATAAATAGTATTAATGAGATATTGTAATGGTGGGATTGCAATAGACAAAGAGTGTAATGGCTTAGTGCCATAAAGTTAATGGCAAATAAGGATATACTTGCAGATATAAATGGTATTAGTGTAGTATTTTTTTAAACTACAAATTATGTGACCCCTTCATAGTATTTGATTAATCAATAGCATTCTCTGTTGTGTTCTATCAAATGCTGAGCTCATAGGCAAAGAAGATTATGGGTAAGAAAAGAAGACTCATCCTCTTTTTGTCTATTAGTATGTCTATTGCTAGTATGTTTGAATTTCTTTCTCGACTTCTAAACAACAACATCCCTCTACGACTTTATATTGAGACAAGTAATCTAAGTAATCTCTATGACTTCATATTGAGATGAGTAATCTATGACTTCAAGAAACCCACGACTCTGACCATCTTCTATTATGTTGTTGTCTATATTTGAACTTATGTTTATGTTATGGGTTCTAAAAGGTAAGTACATATTGTTTTTTGCATGTCTTATGTAAGTTTCTCATTTTTTCCCCTCTACTTGTTCTTTGCAAGGTTTGGAAAGAAGGTGAAGGCTTGGGAAAAGATGGTCAAGGAATTAAAGAGAATGTTATAGTTAAGAAGAAATGAGACTCCATAGGTCATTTCTCACTATCTTATTATATTTGAATTATTATATATGCTTATCACTCAATTTAATAGATTTTTGGAATCTCTTTTTAATGCGCTTGCTTTCACTTATCTCCAAATCTAGGTGTTAATAAGGCAACTAATAACTGGATATCCAATACTAAGGTATGCTTATCTTCTAAGCCATTTATGCTTTAATTATAATGTTATTTTAGTGTATGCCTATATTTTGGAGTTGTTACAACTTATCATGCTGTAACAAACATGGTTTAATATCATTATGAAGGAATGATTTCTATTTTTAATGATTTTATTTTATATATGCCTATAGGGTAGGACATGGAAGAAAATACCACCATTGCATTTAATCTACCATTGCATTGATCTATCTACTAACAATTTAACCACGGGCAGAGCAATTCTATCAAAGCTGCACAAAAATGCTTTGATGCCAACAAAGCTGCTGATATTGACAGTGATTGCGATGAATTAGTGGACATGAATGTGGATCAACACAGTTATAGTTGTGGTAAAGTTGAGGTAATTTAATAGTTGTCAATTATCTATCCTAATCTTCATGCTTGAAATGTTATTTTAAACAAATAATTATAGATTTTGCATTTTTCCAGATGTAAGTTAATTTGTCACAATATTTATTAGCTATCTTCATTGCACAATTTAGAATTGTACTTATTTCTTGCCAAGGTTTACATATCATACCCTCTTCCAGCATATGACTTGTACTTGTTTTCTCTTCAGTCTACTATGCATACAGGAAAAGACACTCTCAATAGACCTATCTATAAAGCTCCACAATTTGAGAAGGATGTTGATAGTGAACATGTTGAACTGGATGAGGATCTATATGATATTCAAAGAAGACTTCATGTTAAAAGCAAGGCGAGTTTTATTTATTGTTGTGTATTTCATGGTATTTCTTTTCACACATACAAGTACTATTTGAGCAAGTAATGGTTGTTTTATTTTGTTAATAAGTCAAATGTTTACCTATGTGATAATTATTATGTTAATAAGTCACATAATTACCTATGCACTTTTTGTCTTTGTAGAAAAATATTCATGAACTCCAAGAAGGAGATAAAGTTAGAGTGTTGGATCCATTTGATAGTGCTGCTGTTGGTGTTGGGCAGATCCATTCACTATCTATCATACATGGAGAAAACTTGAAAGGAACGAGTGATGCAAATGTAGAACTTGTGAGGGTCACAAGTAACGTACCACTTGTTTATGAAGACAAACTAGATGGAGCGATCCATCTAAAATAGAAAGAAGGATCCTTTGCAGGGTGGCCAATAATTTTTTTGGAGAAAATGAATTAGTTGATGTTTATCATGCACTAGATACCAGACATTCATGGTGTATTTAATGAGTTGGAAACTCTTAATAACTTTGATATTTTTAGATATAATTATGTATACTCTCAATGTTGACATTTTATTACTTGATACATATTATATTTTTAAATTGCAGATTACCTTTCTTTCTCATGATGTTGAATATTGTTTGTATATGTTAATATATTTTTAATTTCTTTTATGGTTTACTTCAAGTTTAATATATGCCTTTTTTTGCATTATTAAATTTATGTAATTTAATACATTATTTATATCACAACTAAATTTAATACCAATTAATGAGAACCAAAATATAATAGTGATTAAATATACTATTAGTAGATGGAAACATAAGAGTGATAATGACTAAATATATTACCAATCGATATCAATTAATTGTTATCGTGATTAAATAAATGACTAATTATTAACAACGTTGACTAAATTAATGATTAAAATGATCAAATATACTACCAATGGATGGAAATTAGTTGATACAAATGACTAAATTTATTACCAATCGATATCAATTAAGTGTTAACGTGATTAAATAAATGACTAATTATTAACAACATTGACTAAATTAATGATTAAAATGATCAAATATACTACCAATGGATGGAAATTAGTTGATACAAATGATTAAATATATTACCAATTGACACAAATTAATGATTTTAATGATTAAATAAATGACTATCAAGATTAAATGAATGACCAATTAACAACAACAAATGACTAAATTAATGAGTAAAAATACTACCAAATTGATCATTCAAAACAACCAACAAATGACTAAAATTTGTTTAGTCACAAATTTGGTGGTGTTACAAATGACTGGCAATAAACTATTACTAGTCATGTGATCAAAATTGGTCATCTATATGTGATTTTTAGTAGTTTTTTTAGTCTAATTTTGCTATTTTTGTACTAGTGTTAAAGCATTATTCTTATTTTATAAAAAGGGAAAAATCACTTTTTGTCTCATGTGGGGCACAAAAGTCAACTCTTATTTTCCCATTGGAAGAATCTTGTGCACATGGATTGATCTTCTTTCAAGCTCCACCATTGATTAAATCTTTTGCCTCTTAATCTCCATGGTCCATTCTTTCTCATTTCTTATAAAAGGAGAGCTCTCTTCTCATTCTTAGATCCATCTTTTGAATACTAACCTTATGCTGCAGGATTGCTTGGAGACTTTGGAGCTTTTTGAAGACATTCTTGCATCCATCTTTCATTTCTTGCATCATAGTTTCATATTTATGCTTTCTTAGATTAGCTTCATTTCTATGCTCTAGATTAGCTCACATAGATTAATTAGCTTGGATTGTAACACTTGTATCTTTCTTTTCATAGCTTAGATTGCTTTCTCATTTCTAGCATAGTTGCATTTCATTCTCATATTGATTCTTGAGGATATTGGCATTCTTTCCCTTGTCTCCATTGAATCTCCCATTGCATGGTTTACTAGCAAGGTCATAGGCTTAATAGCTCTAGTTGAGAGCACACTTAATATCCTTGCACTCCATGCCTAAGGAGCTCTAGGTCATTTTTCAAGGTTTCCCACTCATGGATTCCCTTGGAAGCAAAGACTTAGAGAAGTGCACATTCTAGTGTGTACATTTTTGGCGCCCACCGTGGGGCAGAACAACTTCATTTTGTCCTTCCTTATATGCATTTCCGCACTTTATTTTCATCATTTTTAGCTTTCTATTTTTGGCTCTCTATTTTTTCATAGATTATCATACGACAGTTTGCCAGTATTGTACGATACTTTATTCTATATTTGTGTGATATTTTTTGGTTAAAAATATCACGCGGCTTTACAGGTTCTGTCGCCCAATCATACATTCTTTTGTCGCCCGAGCACAGTGAGAAGTGTCACCCAGAAAGGAAATATCGCACCAGTAGCCTAGAAAATATCGTATGATTCTTCTAGTGACTGTACTGTCACCAGGTCTGGAAGTGACTAGTTTTGATAATTTCTTTGCAAAGTTTGGCTTGATTGTTCTAGTTTTCTGATTTGCTGTAGTTAGATAGTGGTTTATTTGCATATTTTACTTTCTTTTATTGTGCTAACTCTTTGTGGGGCTAACAAGTTGTGCTTGTAGGTGCCTTCATTGCTTGAAAAAATTTGGTAAAAAGATCACATGTCAAAGATCCAAAGGCAAAAGGGCTACTAATTGTGTTTTGCAGGGCTGCCCAATGCCTAAAAACAACCAATTGCTTGTTTATTACTTTACTTTTAAGTGCGGCTCATACTAGTTGTTTCATTTCTTAGGCACTTAAGATCTTGTTGTAGGAGTCTTTTGGTTGTAGGAAATTATGCTCTTCACCCTTGTGGTGAACCAAAAATCCTAACCCACTTTTAGATTTTGAAAATAAGAGGGTAATTGAACTCTTTGTTTGGTGTGTTTGGAAGAAATTATTGAGCTAGGAGATTATGCTCTTCACCCTTGAGGTGAACCAAAAATCTTGACACTCAAAAGTTAATCCACTCTTTGTTTAGCATTAGGATCCTTTAGCGGGCTTGCTCTTGAGCAATCAAGAGGAATGACCCAAGTGGGGACAAGCTTATTGCCGGCTATTCTGATCCACTATAAACTCAAGGCTATCAAGGACACAAAAATCTTGGTAGACGTAGTACTTGTCTTCGCTTGATGTGAGTAATTGTGGGATTGTGACCATGAGGAAAATGTTGAGAAAGAATGCTTAAGGTACTCTTGTGGCCGCAAGGTCCGTTACTTGCTGCAAGGTAAGGAGTCCCTTCGAGGAGCAAGGGGGGTACTACGAATGGAAGCCCTTACTAAGAACCATAGGTAGAGGCTACCCTATTTTTCCGCTTAGTTTCTTGGTGCAAGGATTTATCCAAGTGGAATAACTCAGATCACCCCAAGATTACTCACCATCTATGTTCCTTTGGTTGTGTCATTGACACCTCCATGACAAAGCCAACATCTATTGTGGGCAACCACTTTGTGTGAGGTGATGGAACATCAAGTGTGGGCCAAGTTGCTAAGTATTGAGCCTTTGTCCTTCTAGGCTAGTAAGTTCTTGAAGTGTTCTCATTGTGATCTACCCATGCAAATGTTCTCAAACATACAAACATCATGGTAGTGCTCATAGAATTTTTCATTTTGATATCCCAATTATTTGTCTTGGCAAGGTTTCTTTTGCTCTTGCACAAGTGTTTGATGACATGTTCAATCACCTACTATTTGCAAACCTACCTGAATATTTTTCTCACTATGTTTGAAATCAACAAATTACCCATTAGATTGCAAAATTGACAAAATTACCTTTAAAAACTGAGACTTTTTATGCTCACTGGTCAAAGAGTCGTACGACACTGAAAACCTGTCATGACCCCTTATTGGATAGAACCTAGTAATAATAAATAATGATCATAGAAGTAAAATATTATAATATAAAATAATAAGTTAAAGAAAATAATCATAACTCAAATGTTAATAAAGTAATAATAGTAAATATACTATTAATAATATATTATTAAAATATTAATATAATATATAATAATATATTATTAAAATATTAATATAATATATAATAATATATTATTGAGATAATGATATTGATATTGTTAAATATTGTGAATATAGTAATATTACTCAGATAATATTAATTTCCCTTATTGATAATATCTAAGTAATAATATTATTATATTAATCAATTAATAATCAACTATTAATTTAATCAATATAATAGTTAATAATACTAATCTACATATAATATTAATCTATGAATAGTATTAAAGAAGCCTATTAATAATAATACCACCGAGGGAAAAAAGAAGAAATATTAAGAAGGAATTTGGAAAACTTGGGAGAAAATAATAGAGGAGAAATTGAAGGAGAAAATATAGGAGAAAATGAAGGAGAAAATAAAGGAGAAAAATAAGGAGGAAATGTAGGAGGAACTCAAGAGAAGAAAATAAATAAATATATTCCAAGAAAAAATGAATAGTCATGGAATGAAAGATAAAATAGAGAGAAACTTATATATAGGTCACATAAATATAATATATCAATATACAATGGAATCAGGCTAGCATTTGTTAATTTATTGATTCTGTTCGATTAAGGATATAATGGGGGAGTTTAATGGATTATATCTAGCATGCAACCAAAAGAAGATATCAGAAACAATATGTCTATATCAGTCTAATGACAAGCACGTTGTGACAGTTAGAGTGTGCTATTATGTATCAATGAATCAATATTAGTTGACAGTCTTATATATGAAAGCTATTGCGAAACACATACCACTAGAGGTCTCACATATTTATAACAAGTAGTTTATAGAGTAACATTACAATATAGAAATCAACGCATGTATATATCTATATATTAACATTAAGATGAAATGGGATTATATATATATTAGTTATCATATATATATATAGATATATATATAGATTATTATATATATATATATTATATTTAGATATATATTAATAATATTGATTCACATATATATGAGCTATCTAGATAATAGAATATCTAGAATATATAAGATAATATTTGAGTTACATGAGAATTATATGGATATCAAATGTATATCTGAAATATATATATATTTATATATAGATAGATATATGAATCTTAAATGATATATACTGATATATGAATCTTATATATATATATATGGAAATAATAATGATTTAGGAATATGATCTAGATTACTCTAATTATAGTACATAGGGATATATCTCGTCTCATACTATGATATCTTAGGATAGGGAGTTTGTGGAGGGAGAGGCGGAGTAATTTCGGGCACATGACAGATATCCTAAAAGGAGCCGCTTGTAGTCTGTTTCACGCGCCCTTTGGCACTGTAAGTCTTCCATCTTATGATGATCATAGTAAGGGAAGGAGAAAGATTCATGTGCCCTATATGAAGAGATCTTCTATATGACTACGTTCATTAGCTTATCACTCAATAGTTTCCTCTAACTTTAATGATAGTGATGGTTATATGTTGTTAATTATTCGATGATTCCCTAATTTATGCCTAACTGATGGAATTTCGGTCTAGGGGTAAAAAGGGTTCATTACAAGTGGTATCAGAGCATAATCCTGCCATCCTGTGGAAATTTTAATTCATGCAAATGCATAACGAACAAGAGGAACAAGTAACTATTAAAATATTAAGAAAGAGATATATTAATGTTAAACTATTACATCCAGTATAAATCAGACGAACTCATTTCTTCCATCTAAGGCATCTCAACGAAGAACATTGTGGATGGTAGAGGTGGGGTAATTTCGGGCACATGATGGATTCCTCCAAGGAACCGCTTGTAGTCTATTCCATGCGACCAAGACACTGTAACACTTCCACTCTTGGTGTCCTTAGCCGGAGAGAAAGAAAGAGTTCTACAAGATTACTTCGATAAAAAATTATGTCATTCACTTACTCCATAGTTAAAATCAAACTAATATAGCTTGTAAAGCTTATACAAATTTTAATCCTTCAATTCCAATAAGGAACCTTGATGGAGGAGGTGGTAGATGGTAGAGGCGGGGTAATTTCGGGCACATGATAGATTCCTCCAGGGAACTGCTTGTAGTCTGTTCCACGCGACCTTGACACTACAACTCTTCCACTTGGGGTGATATTAGAGGGATAGAGAGATGAATTTCCCTATGTGTCTTCATACATCAGTGTGTATGCTTCATGTTTTCAATGTGTATACTCTGTGTCTTCATACACCAGTATGTATACTTCATATTTTCAATCTGCATACTTTGTGTTTTCATGCATCAGTGTGTATGCCTTGTGTTTTCAATGTGTATACTTTGTGTCTTCATGCATCAGTGTGTATGCTTCATGTTTTCAATGTGTCTACCGCGTATCTTTATATAATCACATGTATGCCTCGTATCCTCATATTTTCATATATATACATTGTTATTGCAATCTTCATGTAGGAGTAACTCATGATCACATTCCTCATGTATGTTTTGTGTATTGTTTGTGTGCTTTCTTCCCTACGTGTTTGACATATACTTATGTATTTCTTCATGTCTTAAATATTTGATATGTATTTATATCTCTATCTATGGTATGTTGATATGTACTTATGCACTACTTCATGCTTGGTGTGTAATTAGGTGTCTGACATATATGTATTGTATTGTGTATGTTATATGGCTTCATGACCAATTTGTGTTCATTTTCCATGTATACCCCCTCATGCATTAAGTGAATGTTTTTTAATACTTTAAGTGATATATGTATGCTTCATGAATGTTCTCTATGTATAAGTATGCTTTATGTGTATGATGTATATGAGCACTACTCCATGCATTACATGTCTAGTGTGTATTTGAGTGTATTGCTTCATATTTTATGTGTTTACCATGTATTCATTTCCTTATTCATGCTTTATGTGTATTCATGTATCTTTGTGCATGATTTATATGTACATATCATACTTTTTATGCTATGTGTATCCATATGTGTACTTTATGATTTAATCTATTTATGTTTCTACTTCATGTGTATATTGCATAATTTATGTGTATGCTTCATGAATAAATAAAAATTAAGTGTATGCTTTATGTATTCACCTATGTACTTCAAGATTTGAGTGAATTCATGTTCTATGTGCTTCATTGTATTCATGTATATCCTACTTGTGCTACATGTATGCTTCACAACTTAATTAAATATGTATGTATTGTGTGCATTTATATGTATACTTCTTGAAATCAGTAAATTCATGATATGCCTCTTAGCTTGAGTAGATTCATACTTCATGTTCTAAGTGCTAATAATATTTACAGATTTGATTCATGTATAATGTGTTTGCAACATGGTTACATAAAGATTGTATGTCCCTTACTAATGCATTCAGTTCATAATTGTTATGTCTCCAAACAATTTACTCCATGAATATTTCTTGAGTATCTATAAGTCTGTCAAGAGCAATAATTTTGTATTTAAAGGGTAGGACTGTGATGTCCCCATCCTGGAATTTGATAATAAATAATTTAATTAGATCACAAAAGAAATATTTTATAAAAAATATAATAGTTGAATAAATAGAAACAAAGATTGTCATTATTATAATTGTAATAATATTAATTATCTATTATTAAAATATTATTGAAGTAATAGTACACTATGAACAAATAATTTATAATATAATAATTATAAATATTAAATTATAATTAAATTAGTATAGTATATACATAATTAATATCTACAAATTAGTGGTTTTAAATATGAAATATATAATTCATATACTTTTATATTGTAAAGCATGTCCTTGACTATGGCAAGTTGACAATACTAGTAACAATCATGATAATTTAGCTAAATGGTAAATCAGATTATGATTAAGTTACATATGAATTAAAAGATGCATCTGAGTTATAAGGGTGAAATAAATATAATTATTTTTATTGCTTGAGGACAAGCAAATTCAAGAGGGGCGAACTGTCATGACCCCTTATTGGATAGAACCTAGTAATAATAAATAACGATCATAGAAGTAAAATATTATAATATAAAATAATAAGTTAAAGAAAATAATCATAACTCAAATGTTAATAAAGTAATAATAGTAAATATACTATTAATAATATATTATTAAAATATTAATATAATATATAATAATATATTATTGAGATAATGATATTGATATTGTTAAATATTGTGAATATAGTAATATTACTCAAATAATATTAATTTCCCTTATTGATAATATCTAAGTAATAATATTATTATATTAATCAATTAATAATCAACTATTAATTTAATCAATATAATAGTTAATAATACTAATCTACATATAATATTAATCTATGAATAGTATTAAAGAAGCCTATTAATAATAATACCACCCGTAAAGAGTTTTATAATAATCAAATGTAAATTATTAATAGTAATACTATATTTCAAAAGATGTGACTATTCATATTTATATATATATTGAGTGGGAAAAGACATTATATCACGGAGGGAAAAAAGAAGAAATATTAAGAAGGAATTTGGAAAACTTGGGAGAAAATAATAGAGGAGAAATTGAAGGAGAAAATATAGGAGAAAATATAGGAGAAAATGAAGGAGAAAATAAAGGAGAAAAACAAGGAGGAAATGTAGGAGGAACTCAAGAGAAGAAAATAAATAAATATATTCCAAGAAAAAATGAATGGTCATGGAATGAAAGATAAAATAGAGAGAAACTTATATATAGGTCACATAAATATAATATATCAATATACAATGGAATCAGGCCAGCATTTGTTAATTTATTGATTCTATTCGATTAAGGATATAATGGGGGAGTTTAATGGATTATATCTAGCATGCAACCAAAAGAAGATATCAGAAACAATATGTCTATATCAGTCTAATGACAAGCACGTTGTGACAGTTAGAGTGTGCTATTACGTATCAATGAGTCAATATTAGTTGACAGTCTTATATATGAAAGCTATTGCGAAACACATACCACTAGAGGTCTCACATATTTATAACAAGTAGTTTATAGAGTAACATTACAATATAGAAATCAACGCATGTATATATCTATATATTAACATTAAGATGAAATGGGATTATATATATATTAGTTATCATATATATATATATATATATATATAGATTATTATATATATATATTATATTTAGATATATATTAATAATATTGAATCACATATATATGAACTATCTAGATAATAGAATATCTAGAATATATAAGATAATATTTGAGTTACATGAGAATTATATGGATATCAAATGTATATCTGAAATATATATATTTATATATAGATAGATATATGAATCTTAAATGATATATACTGATATATGAATCTTATATATATATATATGGAAATAATAATGATTTAGGAATATGATCTAGATTACTCTAATTATAGTACATAGGGATATATCTTGTCTCATACTACGATATCTTAGGATAGGGAGTTTGTGGAGGGAGAGGCGGAGTAATTTTGGGCACATGACGGATATCCTAAAAGGAGCCGCTTGTAGTCTGTTTCACGTGCCCTTTGGCACTGTAAGTCTTCCATCTTATGATGATCATAGTAAGGGAAGGAGAAAGATTCATGTGCCCTATATGAAGAGATCTTCTATATGACTACGTTCATTAGCTTATCACTCAATAGTTTCCTCTAACTTTAATGATAGTGATGGTTATATGTTGTTAATTATTCGATGATTCCCTAATTTATGCCTAACTGATGTAATTTCGGTCTAGGGGTAAAAAGGGTTCATTACAAAACCAATCGCACACTATTTCAAAATTTATCGTACGATACTTCGTTCCTGGTTTTTTATCACCCTGCTTGCTTGGATTCTATCACACAAGCTTCCTGGAAAGTATCGCTCGGTCTCTATCAAAAGTATCGCCTGGTCAGCTTTTATCGCCCTATTTGCTTGGAAACTATCGCCCAGGATCCTTTTGCTGTCTCACTACTACCAAATTTTAAATTTCATTTGTTGAGTGTCTTTTCCTATTCTTACTCGACCTTGGTCTGTTATCTACATGTTTAAGTCTATTTTAGACTGAGAAAATGAGTTAAAACTACTGGATTTGAGTTTCCCAAATGCTACTTTTTGATCACTTGTCATATTACCGTTACCTCTTTAGCTACTTGCTAATGGAGCTTCTTGCTCATATCTCAGCTTGAGTCAATTGATTGCTGTAAGTTCTTGAGCACTTTTGACCAGCGATCTTTATTATTGTATCTTGACAAGTGATCTTCTTTGGCTTTGCTTACCTCAATATCTGAAAAACTTTGTCTCATTTTATTAGTCAACCAACATTCCTTTTTCATGGCGATTTCAACTGGATCTCAATTTGAGCAAGGGAGTCACCCTCCATTCAACTATACGCAGTTACCCTCACCCACAAGACACTCACGAGTGCCAGTTAGCAATGATAGTTCCAGTCCTAACCAATCCAAGGATTCTAAAGTCACCCCATGGTACAAAGGGGGCTTCTTCTTTTCAGCATTCAAGACCTCCAAAAGCACAGATAGTGTCTCACTCACTCTGACTGAACAAGAAAAGTTTCACCATTTGTAAGAACATTTTGAGCATAAGGACAACCAAGCACGTTTAGACAAAATGGATGCTACTAGGTGCATGGCTATAAAGGGGATGTCTCAAGAACAACCTAAGATTAGTGGCTACGAATATAGACCCCCTCCTTTTGGTACTTTGGGTAACTATGGCAACAACACGCCACCAAGATCTCCTCCAAGACGGACTTTTGCTGCTCCTTCTTCACCTCCTAGACCCCCTCCCTCTCAGCATGAGGAAGAAGTTGATGAGGAGGTTTCTAGTGAAGAGCTTATGAGATTTGAACAAGATGAAGCCTCCCAACATATGATGCTTAAACTTTTAGAGCGAAATGGAGATCAATACTTTCAATACATGACTTATAGAGGATACAAGCTCTCTCCTAGCTATGATGTAAGCCAGATTGTTCAAGAAAGAGTACCAACTGAATTGGAAATCCTTAGAGATGAGATGCAATGAACAAATCAATGTCTTGCTCAACTTGCAATAGAAAAGGAACCTCCAAAGGTTTCTTTCGTAGAATCTATTTGTGCTCTTCCTTTTGATAGGAGTCTATACATGGTCCCATTTCCTAAGGATATTGAGGTTCCCAAATATGACAAGTATGATAGAAACAGTGACCCCCACGACCATGTGTGTCACTTTTACACTCTTAGCATGGACTTCCTTCATAAAGATACATTTCTTCTACAATTGTTCCCTAGAAGTTTAAGAGGACAAGCTCTAGAATGGTTTGCAAATTTGATACCACCTCTTAAAACTTTTGATGAGTTGGTTAGGCGCTTCACCCATCATTATTCATACAACATGCAACAGCCTATCACCATGATAGATCTTAGTGATCTAAAGAAAAATCAAGGTGGGCCATTTGCCACTTACTTACAACGTTGGAGGTCATTGTATTCTTGATATCCTTGACAGCTAGATGAAAGAGAAAAGATTGACATTTTCGTCAACACTCCTGTGCCAGAACTATATTATGATCTAAGGAAACAATTTTTCTCCTCTTTCAATGACATGGTTGAAAGTCCATATCGGATTGAAGATGTGGCCATAAGAAAGGGGGATATTGTTATTAATAAAGATAATAGGGGCAATGGCAAGGACAAAAGCAAACCTTGGAATAAAAACAAGTATGTTCTTAATGATGGTGTTTTGGATGTCCCAAAAACCAAAGAGCCTTCTTTCAACCTCTCTAATGCTATATACATAGAAAAACAACAAGAGGCTGCCAACACTCACAATACTCCTAAGCCTCAACATGTAGACAAGCCAAAAAGGACATTTCAATGATGAGTCTACACTAAGTTGGCTGAACCATATGATGTGATTCTTAAGACTCTAGTTGCCAATAAGTATCTTACGCTTCCTAACAATTTTCATCCCTATGATCCACCAATCAAGCCTGATTGGTGGAGAGAAGATCATTTCTGCCATTATCACAAGAATAAGGGACATAAGCCAGACAATTGTTTTAAGCTTAAAGATGCCATTCAAGATCTTATTGATGGAGGCATAGTGCTCACAAATGGCTTAGTTAAAAGTTCTGATCACAAAGCTTTCAAGACTCCTCTACTTGAATATGAGAAAGCAAAATCCTCTCAAGAAAATAAAAAGAATCATGATGCAAAGATCAACTATACATATACTCCTAATTCACCTATGATCAACATCATAGAGCCTATTGAGAATGTTCTTATGGTGAGATCTCAAGATGATAATAACACCAATCATGGTATGCCAAAGTTGGTCTCGCAAACACTGAATGGTTCATCTTCCTGAAGTGAGACACTGAATGCGAGATATTGAATGTTGTTACTAGGGGGCAAGCCAAAATTGTCCTTAAAACCATGCATGATCCCAAGCAAGCTTCTTCTTCCAAACAAGTGGTTCCTTCAGTCTTGTCTAGCTATGACCTTGTGCACCAATTACGATGGACACCCGCTCAGATATCCATTTTTGAGTTGCTTGAGCTATCCCCTTTGCACAAAGAGATCCTTGAGAAAGCTCTTCGTACAGAAAATGTTCCCAATGAAATTGATCCAGATCGATTCCAGGCTATGGTCAACCACATCACATCTCCCCACTACCTATCCTTTTCTACAGAAGATGCCACATCTCTTAGTCACCCTCATAATCTGGCTTTACATATTAAAGTTCTCATCTACCATACCCGAGTCCACCGAGTCCTGATAGACAATGGTGCTGGGTTAAATATTGTTTCTTTCCATGTGGTGCAACAGTTGGGATTGTCTAAATTGGCCATGGATCCTAGGTGAAAGATTACCATAAAAGCATATGATGAAGTGGAAAGATCTTCCAAAGGTCTTATTGTGCTGCCTGTCCAAGTGGGCCCTGTCATGAAAGATATTGTTTTCCTAGTGTTGGACATCCCACTCACATATAACATTCTTCTAGGTCAACCTTGGATCCATGAAATGCAAGCTGTCCCTTCCAGTTATCATTAGTGTGTCAAGTTTCCACACAATGGAGCTGAGATTGTGATTCCTAGGGACAATGCTACCGCTATCAATACTGTAACTATTGCTGAGATGTTTGTTCCTCACAAAAAACCTTCTCATGATCATAATACGTCCCCCATTGCTACTGAGAAAAAATTAAAGATGATGAGTATTGGTATGGGGGAATATACATTGGAATCTATTACTACTATGCCTACTTCTCCTAAGTCCTATGGTAGACCTTCAGATAAGGCAAAATCTTCTACTTCTGCCATGACAGTTTTTGGTATTTTTGTCCAATCACCCATGCCCTTAGAGGTCAAAAAAGAAGAACAAGCTGTTAGGGAGTGGATTTATAGAGAAGAAGAAGACAACATGATAGTTTCTACTCCCATTTCTCCTAAACACTATGGTAAAGGCTATAAATTTCTACAACAAATGGGCTATCAAGGTCACAAACCTTTAAATAACTATGGGCACACTCTAGTTGAACCTTTGAGCCATATTGATGGCCGACCTTCTAAGGATACCATAGGTCTAGGATATGGTGTTGACAATGACATCTGTGAATATTCTAGAAATACTCTCATGCTTAGTGACTCAGATACAGATGTCAAGGAATCACCACTATGCACTATGGCCCAAATGGAAGACTTTCTTCCTTCTACTTCACTTCTTTGGGGAGGAGAATGCATGCCTACTAATGATACAGCTGAAGCTTCCACATCCAAAAATTTTGTGCCTAATGAGTCATTGAGCTTTGATAGGCAACGTAGAAATATTGCACGATTGATAGAGATAGGAGATCTCACACATAATGACATGAAGACCTCTACTTCTAGCCATCCTAAGCCTTCTTGGTGCAAACATCATAGCAAAAGTTCCATGAATAATTCAAATGAGTATGAATGGGACACTCTCTTAGATGGATCTTCTAAAGTAGATATGGATGTTGATGTGATTCATACCTATAGTGACCAACCCGATGTAGTTGATGACTCTCATGTAGGGTCTGACAATTTCAATCCATGTATTGCTTTAGTGGACCACATTGGTTCTTCTATGTCAAATCTAGATCTTGACACTTTTGGAGCCTACTCTATAGGCTCAACTTCTTTTGTCACCAGAGATGATATCCCCCACATCCATAACCTTGAACCTGTCATTTTGCTTCCCCTCATATAGTCAGATCTCATAGATTGGTCTGCCCAAGATCAAAGACCAGTATTGCCTTCCTTTCAAAATGACTATGAGATCACCTGCTACCTCAATGCCATTGAACCTATTACTTCTTCCACTAGCAAACTAGCAACAAACATGACTGAATCATATATCAAGTACCTCAGTCATAAAATTAAAAGAAAAAAGCAATGGTTGGATGGTGAAAACCACATTGTGGTGGTATCCATACCTCAAAATAGTAAAAATAAAGACGTATCTAAGGGTGAAAACCTCACTGAGGCACCTGAGGATGAGGTACTTAGTAGTTTGCCAAGCTATTTTCAAGAAAGGTCTTTAGTTCTAATAGAACCTACATAGCCCATCAACTTGGGGACAGAGGAATCTCCTAAAATCATACATGTGGCTTAGTATCTCTCAGCAGAAGAAAAGGAACAATTTGCTACATTTTTTCAAGAGAAAAAGATCAATTTTGCCTAGACATACTCAGACATGCTAGGTTTAGATACTGAGCTTATTATGCATCATCTCTCTATTGATCTAGAGGTAAAACCTATCAAACAAAAACTGAGAAAGATGCATCCCCATGTGGCATTACTAGTTAAGGCTAAACTTGAGAAGCTCCTAAAAGCCAATTTCATCAAAGTGATTGACTACGTTGAGTGGATTTCTAACATTGTCCCTATTTCCAAACATGACAAATCCATTCGTGTATGCATTGATTTCCAAGATCTGAATAAAGCATGCCCTAAGGATGATTTTCCATTTCTAAACATCGACATGATAGTGGACATGATGGTGGGCTATGAAATGTACTCCCTTATGGATGGCTTCTCCAGATATAACCAGATTAAGATCACCCCTGAGGACCAAGAGAAGACAACCTTCACATGTGCATGGGGTACCTTTTGCTAGAATGTCATGTCATTCAGGTTTGAAAATGCTAGTGCAACCTATCAAAGAGCCATGACTACCATCTTTCATGATATGATGCACAAAAACATGGAAGACTATGTTGATGACACTCTTGCCAAATCACAACAAAGAAGCACTCATTTGTCTAATTTGAGTTTGATATTAGATTGCATGGAATGATTTCAACTCAGATTAAATCCTAAGAAATGTTCTTTTGGTGTCACTTTTGGGAAACTGCTAGGATACATAATATTAGCAAAAGGAATAGAAGTAGACCTAGAAAAGGTGCAAGCTATCATGGAGATGCCACCTCCTCACAACATCAAACAATTAAGGAGTCTCCAGGGCCATCTCCAATCTATCAGGTGGTTCATTTCTTAGCTAGCTGCCAGAGCTCAACCATTCAATTAGAATTTTCATAAAGGAGCTACTTGTATATGGAATGAGGAGTGCCAAAAGAACCTGGACCAGCTCAAGGATTACCTAGCATGACCTCCTATTCTTATGCCACCTATCCAAGGGAAACCCTTGATATTATACATTTCTGCTACAACAAATTCCTTAGGGGCTCTCCTTGCACAACATGATGATAAGGAAAAAGAACGAGCTATCTATTATATTAGTTGCACTCTGGTTGCATATGAACTCAATTACACCAGTATTGAAAAGGCTTGTTTAGCTATGGTGTTTGCATCTCAAAAACTCAGACATTACATGCTTGTACATACTACACAGCTAGTTGCTGAAATTGATCCTTTAAAATATCTCCTAAGTAAAGCTGCGCTTACTAGATGCCTTGCCAAGTGGATGCTGATTCTTTCAGAATTTGACATTCAGTATATTGAGAGAAAAGCTATTAAAGGGAAAGTAATTGCTGATCAATTAGCTAAGTTTCTCATGATTGATAATGTTCCTCTTCAGATAGATTTCCCAGATGCCTCAATCATGAATATCATAGGGCATACATGGAAAATCTTTTTTGATGGTTCTCACACACATAATGGTGTTGGTCATGGAATCCTATTTGTTACCCCTCATGGATACACCATTCCTAAATCATACAAGCTTCTCTTTCCATGCACTAATAACATAGCTAAATATGAAGTCTTGTTGAATGGTGTTAAGCTTGCCCTTGAATGGAGGATTTTTGAGTTGCATATTTTTGGAGATTCTCAACTTGTCATAAACCAAGTAAATGATGATTACCAAACCAAAGATGACAAGTTGATTCCCTACAAGAGGATGATAGACTCACTAAAGAATTATTTTACATATGTCACATTCCAACAAATTCCTAGAGCTGAGAACAAGGCTGCTGATGCCATGGCTACTTTGGCATCCATTCTACAACTGGAAGAGCATGAACCATGCTTTGAGTTCCTCATGGAATAATTGTGCTACCCTACCTACAATTCCCCTGATGGCCATGTCATTTACACTATGGTTGGTCATGACTCCTCCTGCTATGCCACCATCTTTTCCTATCTCTGAGATCAAGTTATCCCTAAAAATATACCATGCAATGAGAAGCGCCAACTCATTCGTAATGCCTCACACTTTACCTTCATCTCTGGTGACTTGTATAGGAGGAGTCTAGATTGAACTCTTCTTAGGTGTCTATAAATAGAGGAGTCAAAAAAGGCACTAGCCAAAGTTCACAATGGCATATGTGGGTCACACTCTAATGGTCTTGCGCTAGCTTGGAAGTTTCTTAGGGCTGGTTACTATTGGCCTACTATGCAAACTGATGCTGTTTAATATGACAAGTCATGCAAGAAATGTCAACTACATGGGAATCTCATTCATGCTCTTAGATGTGAGCTCATTCCCTCTGTTACTTACTGGCCATTTCAGTAATGGGCCTTTGACTTGGTAGGTAAAATTTATCCTAGTTCTTCGAGTGGGCATAAGTTCATCATTACAGCTACTAAATATTTCACTAAATGGGTTGAAGCTATCCCACTGTCTGCAGCTATAGGCAAACATGTTGCCTTGTTTATTATGAATCCCATCATTTTCCGCTATGGTATTCCTTCTTCCATAATCATTGATAATGGCGGCCAGTTTAAAAACAAAGACCTAAAGCACTTGTGCCAAAAGTTCAAAATCAAACAACATTGGTCTTCTATCTACTACCCTCAAGGGAATGGACAAGCTGAGGCCTCAAACAAAACATTGCTGAAAATTCTCCACAGAATAGTGCACAAATCAGGCAAGGATTGGCATTTGTAGATCAATCCTACGATATGGGCTTACAAAACTTCTATCCGCACTCCTATAGGAAAAACACCTTTTTCCTTGGTCTATGGTTCTGAGGCTGTCTTACCATTAGAGGTTGAAATACCTTCACTGAGAGTCTCTCTCCATGGTTTGATTACTGATGAAGACCAAAGGGCCATGAGAGTGCATGAGCTCACTACTTTGGAAGAAAGCCACAAGGTCACTTTTGATCACATGCACACTTATCAGAAGAGAATGTCTACTTCTTACAATAAGAAAGTTCATCCTAGAGGGTTCCAAGTGGGTGAACTAGTTCTCAGAGAAAATCCCAAAAAGCAGTAGAATAGGGAGAAGAAATGAAAGTTTGAGTGAAATTGGTTAGGGCCTTACATTATCAGGACAACATTTGGGTCTAGAGCCTATCATTTATCTACACCTGAGGGAGAAGAGCTTACCAAGCCTATCATTGTTCTACACCTAAAAAAGTTCTATGCCTTAGGTTCTTGAGCTCTTTGTACATATTCTTTATTGATCCCTGAAAAAATTCCAAAAAAATTCATATATGATGCTGAAAAAATCCTAAAAAGCATATAATGTCCTAAAAAAGAGCATCCTAGTGAAAACCTAGTAATAGGCATGTTGATGTCTCACCAAAAAATAAAAAAAATAAAAAAAAAAAATAGAAAAAGTGCCTTGGTGAAAACCTGGAAATAGGCACCACTTGAGACCCTTGCACCTATGACTATCAGTCTCACGTGGCGCTCCTTCGCTCCACTTCTCACTTTGCCTCTCCTAGCCTAGAATTAACTCTTATCTTTGTCTAGGGGGCATCTATTGTTCTAAGCTTATCTTGGGTCTCTTTGTGCATTCAGGTTTCTTAGGCCATTTGGTTCCAACAGTGTTTTTCAACACTCCCCAAACTGTGTTTTTCAACACTATCCTAGCGTCAAGTGTTTTTTAACACTTATCAGGTGTTTACCCATACTCTAGAATGATGCAATATTTCCACTGGAAGAGGTGATACTCAAAGATTGACTCTATGACCTACACACATGCACTTAAAACACTTGACTTGCTAAGACTTGTTGACTTTCTTTCTTTGTGTGCTATCTATGATGATTTCTTTGCTAAGTGTTCTCTCCCTAATGGTTTTCGATGATGCATAGCTAGAAGACTGGGGGCATGAGGACATGTTTTATTTCTTTCTCTGCTTGTGGATATATTTTGTTGGTCTTAATTGTCATTAGCATTTATGCTGGTTCTACTTGACAAAAGGACTTACAAGGTATTGTCCTTGACTTTGTTCATGAGTGCGTGCTTATAGACATCTTGACTTTCTTATGTCTCGGTGCGAGCATAATCTTGCTATATTAAACTTAGGAAATCTCACTACACTGGTCATCTTGACCTACACATCTTTGATGCCTAGTTGGGGTTCCCACATTTCATCTGATATAGATCATATTCATATACCCATAGTTATGCTAGTGTGTATTGTATGATCTTGCGACGCTACCAATAACGCTCGATGATGAATATTAGAGACTAATAGCTTCATGACCTTGCAAGTAAACCACTTTTTCATAGTAGCTTGCATTTTTAGGTTCATGTTAGTTTAGTTTTGCATTTTGCATATGGAGAGAGCTCTCCTTTCATCTTTCGTGCACCCATTGGTCAACTGCGCTCACCTATCCTTTTCTCGATCATGTTTTTCACTCCTTGTCTTTCACATCACACCTTTCTCTTGTTATCACAAGGGGTTAATCTTATCATCATATATATCCTAAAGAGATCATTTTCAGAAACATGAGTCTATATCATAAACATGAGAACTAAACATACATCTATGAGAGAGAATATATATGAGCATATAACATACATTTTGAGCAATATGACAAGACAATATAAAAATTGAAACATCCATCACAAGTGGGAAAAATACACAAGATATATCATAAATCCAATAATCTCATATATATAACAATGTCATGATACAAAAAATTTGGATCAAGTCCTAGGATATGTCTCTATACATCTATCTAACCTAAACCTAAGACTCGCTAGCTCCATCATGTGGAGTTGATGGTGGAGGAGGTGGCACTACCCCTACATCTGGTACCATATAAGATCTCCCAGCTATCATAGAGTAGGGTGGTGCTCTCCGACCCTTTGGTATTGCCTGTATGTAGAGCCCATGATAGTATGCAGCTCGTGCTGCCTCTCTCTGTGAGTCTGTAGTAGCAACCTGTATAGCCCTATCCCACTGCTCGAGCTCGGCTCTCAGATCTGTCAGCTGCTACTCTCTGATAGCTATGGTGATGTGTAATTGCTGCATCTCCACCTCTAGAGCCTAGATCCTAGCTCTCAGATCCCCTCACCCTATAGGCTGCTCCTTCTCTACATCCACCCTGCGATGAACAACTCTCACTGCATCATCCTCCTCAGGGCTTGCTGACCTATGTCTCCATGCCCACCACCATCCACCTAATCTGGAACCCTCTCCTCTCTCTCCACCCCTCCCTCCCCCATCATCCCCATCATCTCTATCTCCACCCTATGCCCGTGGGTCTGCATCTGGCATAATAAACCTAGGGAAAGGACGTCTCCACCGCTCCACCCTATAGGCTGCTTCTACACCTACATCTACTATCCCTACAAGGTAGTCCCATGGCTCCCTCTATATCCTACTTGTCTCCTATACTACCTACTGGTAGTCCAGCATCGACAGCCATCCATGCCCCTCCTCGTCTTGAGACCTAGCATAGGTGGTGGTCTCTGTGGATACTCTCTACTATCTCCAGACATGAGTGATGAAAAATCTCTCCACAATCTTAGTATGGCAGCCTACCAGTGGTTGGCTGCATAACATATACCCCAGCTTGTGCTATCTGTCACTCCATTGCTCACAAGCCCTATATGGTCTCCACTCAAAAGTGGTCAACTCATCAATGAGTCTCCTATAATATGTCAGGTCACCACTATGAGCATATAATATAAACTCCATATATCTAAAAATGTAGGGGCACCTCTGCTCCCTCGGTTGTACATGTGGGCGCACTATTGCAATGTGCTCCCACACCCATATCTAAGCAAGCATAGCTGCACATGCCCATGTCCTGCCATCTCTGTACAATATCTCATGGAGCTCATGATACATATCAACCAATATGGCTAGGCCCCATGCTAACCACCGTGGATGTGCAACCAGATCCACTACTAACCTGCCCCACCCCAGTGGAAACCCCTTCTGACTCCTGTCAGTAATGAGGGCTTGTGCAACAATCAAACAAACAATGCAAAGCACTGGGAAGTCCCTGCCATACTCCTCTATCAATCGCTCCCAGTTGAGGTGTCTATCGATAATGGTAACATCCTGTAATAGGTCCTAGATGGCCTTTCATCCCTCAATCAGATCCTGATCATAATATACCCGTGCCAACAAAAAATCATGTCAGTTTCTTATCATATGAAAACTTTACATCTCTAAATATTTAGAAAAATGATTATACTCACTGGATCTCCATGACTTGGCACTCGTAGGATCTGATAGACATCCTCTAAGGTGATGGTCACCTCTCCAGTAGGTAGATGGAAGGTGTTGTTCTCGTTGTGCCACCTCTCAGCTAGAGCAGTCAACAACCCATGATTTACCCGAATATGGGGCATATCAAGGAGGAACCCAAAACCCATGCTAGCCAAATCATCCTTTCCGGGATCGCCTAGATCCCAGACGCACCGTAAGCCAGTCACTCGCGGTGCTCTAATCAGTAGTGCTGAGAAAGTCTCTTGCAAGCCATAAACCAATCTAGATGTCAGAACATATCATGATGGATGTTCAAAATTTAAACATGTGACATTTCCTATTAACTAGTGCAACACTATTTTTTAGAAAAGTATCGTGCGATACTTTCTTCAACAGTAGTGTGATAATCTTTGCTCCTGCAATATTTCCCTAAGTATCATATGATGTTTTACCTAGTATCGTGTAACACTGGACTGAACGGTCGAGCGATACTTTTTGGTCCTGCGAAATATCGCATGATAGAAGTTTCTCAAAGTGTGAGATACTTTTTAAGTATCGTGCGAACTTTCACACCAAGAAAATTTGAAAGTTTTAAAAAAAATTAAAAACATGTTTAAAAAATATTAAATGCTCATTAATGACTCAAAAAAGCAAAGTTTTTCTAAAAACTTACTGGGGCACCATACTGAGGAGGCTGGTTGTGCAATCGACCATGCTCGAATCGATGATAGTGAATTGGAACTACTGCTTGTTGAGCCATCTTCTATCTCTGAGCTCTTAAGATTCTCAAAATCACAAAAGACAAATGAATTTGAAAATGACCTTTTTACCCCTTATATAGCATTTTGACTTTTTGACCAATTTTCAAAACATCTCAAAATTTTGCAAAAATTTCATCCCTAGCTAATTTCGATGTCCTAGATCCATTTTTGGGATCGAAATTGAAATCTGAGTTAATCTTGATAGTCAAAATCACATTTCAAAATTTCCCCTTCTTCTACGCAATTGGTTGACCATTGGAGGCCTGATCCTTTGATCTTTGTTGGGGCATCTTCCTTCTTCATCTCCATCTCTCTCACCCTTCTAGTCTTTCATTCATTTTCATTCACTTCATCTCTCTGAGGTTTGGTTTCATCCTAACCCCATATCTTTGTCAGTCAAACCTAGTCAAACTGGGGCATATCGTCACTGCTTGATGGTTATTCTCTTATCTTTCATCTTCGATTATGATTTCTAGTGATTTGATCATGTTGCTCTTGGTTCTGCATTCCCTCTACTTGGTTTCGCTTTCATTCTTGAGGGGGCAGACACATCATATCCTATTGGCTATTCTCTAGAGCATATGCTTGACCTTTCCATTTTCTCTGATTGATCTATCTTTGCGCTTGACATGTTAGTTCTCATCTTGAATCCTGATACTATCCATCTCTTTCCTAAGTGTTCAGTACTGTCGCTACCAGGCTGACCATGCAAGATTTGATATTTCTCTGCACTTCATTCTTTGGGGTCAGATCTCTATCTACTTACCTTCTTGGCTGATCTATTCTTTGACGTAATGTGTTCTCAGATCGATCACACATTAGTCAAAGAGGGGAAAATGTAATCACCCAAAAATGGTCATCTAGACTATTAGCCCCTTGTTAGCATTATGTGCTAAAATCATCAATTGCTTATTCTTGATCAAATCCTAATTCTATCATTTATTCGATTATTTTTTATGAGCTAACCATCTTATCCTAAGTCTTTATTTATTTAAAAAAAATTTACTCTCCTTTTATTAAATAAAAAGACCCCACTTTTCCTCTTGCCCTAAGTTGCACAAATAAAGCATTATTCTTATTTTATAAAAAGAGAAAAAATACTTTTTGTCTCATGTGGGGCACAAAGGTCAACTCTTATTTTCCCATTGGAGGAATCTTGTGCACATGGATTGATCTTCTTTCAAGCTCCACCATTAATTAAATCTTTTGCCTCTTAATCTCCATGGTCCATTCTTTCTCATTTCTTATAAAAGGAGAGCTCTCTTTTCATTCTTAGATCCATCTTTTGAATACTAACCTTATGCTGCAGGATTGCTTGGAGACTTTGGAGCTTTTTGAAGACATTCTTGCATCCATCTTTCATTTCTTGCATCATAATTTCATATTTATGCTTTCCTAGATTAGCTTCATTTCTATTCTCTAGATTAGCTCACATAGATTAATTAGCTTGGTTTGTAACACTTGCATCTTTCTTTTCATAGCTTAGCTTGCATTCTCATTTCTAGCATAGTTGCATTTCATTCTCATATTGATTCTTGAGGATATTGGCATTCTTGCCCTTGTCTCCATTGAATCTCCCATTGTATGGTTTACTAGGAAGGTCATAGGCTTAATAGCTCTAGCTGAGAGTGCACTTAATATCCTTGCACTCCATGCCTAAGGAGCTCTAGGTCATTTTTCAAGGTTTCCCACTCATGGATTCCCTTAGAAGCAAAGACTTAGAGAAGTGCACATCCGCTAGTGCAAAAGACCAAGGAAAGAAATGTGACCCATGGTGTAGAGTGCAATACACTAACATACATTTTCTCTAGGGTGCACTATGGAGAAGGGATGGTTAGCCATTGATTATGAGCCAGTTATCATATTCTTTGTGATGCCCACAAGAGCCAATCACTATGCTATTCATGATGTTTATATGACCCCATAACTATTGTCTTGTTATTCATTTATGAGTCAGTCACTATTAATATTGTGATGTATGTCAGAGCTACTTTCTATGTATTTGATGTATGGAAAGCTACTCATCTTGTGTACTTATGATGTTTATGAGCTAGTCCATTGTACATATGAGATGTATGCTTGAGATAATTACTATGTGTGTGATTTTAGATATGACCCTCATGCATATGCATGATGTTGATAAACTAATTATTAATGATGATGATGATGATGGGTATGGAACTATCACCTAATGCAAATCGATATCTTTTATGGGATTGGACCAAGTTCATAGAATCCCTTATTTAATAGACAGGATTAAATAGATCAAAGATCTCGTCAAAAGGAGAGAGTGAGGTCACTCTAAGTGAGAACTACGAATCCTCTGACTTTCCATGAGAGGATACGTAGGTAGGGTCATCAGGATAAATCCCTTGTGGCTTAGGTCTAGGTCTAGGATGACTCTAGATATGGAAATTAAATGCCAACATGAGAAGGCATAAAATGTGAAATCAAGTTGCTGCCACCATAGTGAATAGAGGAGATTAAATTCACCACTTCTAAATTAAATGGAAGATGAATGGTTGGATAAGTAGATGATTTCAATGTTTAAAAAAAGAAATAAAATAGTAGCAACTGAGTGTAGTTGTTACTATTTCATGTTCTGACAACAAATTGATTGAGTCTTATTAGAGATTGAAAAAAAATGATGATAATAGTATGATCTAAAGAACTGGAAAAAAAAGTATACAATCTATTTTAGAAAAAGCAAATAATGAATCATAAAATGTGATTAGAAATATTGATAAAAAAAAAAATAACATACAATCCATTCAAAGAAAGAACAGAGGATAGAACAGGAACAGCAAATTTACTCATATTTAATTCATATATAGAATGTACATATATATAGTTACAAATAATCTAAACAGTCACTCTGCAAATCTGTTAAAGAAATTCTGCAGCGAATTGAATATGATTGACAACAAATTAGATACTATTATTGATAAAAAATTAAGATTAACCGACACATCTGCTGCTCTTTATTGACACGTACACATGGCACACGTATAATTCAGCTACGAGTTGTATTCTCTAATACAATCTAATTAAAAAATAGTTATAACCAAGATTAACAGACACTCCTGCTCTTTATTGACATTTACAGTACAGGACACAGATAATTCAATTATAAATTGTAACATCTAACACAATCTAATCGAAAAACAGTCCACGTTGGCAAACTTATCATCAAGCCTGGGCTTCTTTTCTCCGATGAGAAGGAGCTCTTAGACATTATTCTGATAAAAAGGCATATAATTTCTATGATGCAGACTCACTTGAGGTGACCAACTTCCTGGTAAGCGAATTCGAGAATGATATCGTGGACGACAGAGCTCAGATTGGCTTTCATGCCTCCCACTGGTGGAGGTCCTCCGCTGGGCAATTCTGGTGCAACTTCATCTAGCCCATACCCAAGAGCTCCAAACAGAAAGAACTCGGCCTCCAAGTACTCTAAGTTTAGAGGAAATTCAACTAAATTTACATCTCCAGCCAGAACTTTCCCAGGCACGTAGCTGCCATTTTGCATGTTATTCACTTCTTTACTACCCTCACACAGACATGCAAATAAAAGCAGCGCCAAAAACCCAGTATTATATGCTAATTGAGCCATTGCTTACTATATGTTTACTTCAAACCACTACTCTGACTCCATATTTATAAATATCTTTTTCAAAGCTTTCCCTGGTGGTAAACATGGCAGTCTTGCCAGAATCTTCTCCAGATTTGTTTCCGTCCCCTACGCAACAAATTCTTTGACAATTTTGTGTTTGTTGTTGCCCTTAGAGTTTGATTAACAAGTGGAAGATGGTTTGTTGCTTTCGAAGTTTAGAAAAATGAGTCTTTTATCATTTAAGAATTTTTTATTGTTATTTAGGTCAAATATATTTATTTAAAAGTAGAAGTTGAGAGTTAGGCCAACTCTCTATCTTGAGATATATAGTAGTCTCATAAAAATATATAAAAGTTAGAAATATGGTTTCATGTAATAATAAGAAAATATAAAGATTTTTATGTGATTGTATATATATTTATCAAACAATAATTAATCTTGAGTATTAATTTTTCGATTCGATTGTGTGAGTTTTTTTAGCATCAATGTTTCGGATCACATTCCGTGATCCATCATCAGGAATAGAGAGACTAAGAATGGATCACATTTTACTTTCCATTCTTACACTCTCTATTCCTGATGGATCACAAAGTGTGATCCTAAACGTGATGCTAAAAAAACTCACACGATCGAATCTAAAAACTAATACTCATCATAATAGATTGTGGAAATCTGATTCTGTTAAATATTAATCTTTTTATAACAAAATATAAAAATCTTATAAAAATATATAAAAATTAGAAACATGTTTCATGTAATAATAAGAAAATGTAAAGATATTTCGTGTGATTGTATATACACTTGTCAAACTATAATTTGAAACTTCTAAAATACATGATATTATATATCCATATTTTTATAGACATAGTTATTATTAACGCAAATTTTTTAAATATATAGATGCATATTTTTATACAATATTAATTAAGATTTATTTTTAAAAATTTATAGATATTATTGTAATGGTGAAATCTGTATACTATAACTTTCCTTTGAAGCAAATGAGAGAAAAAAAAACATCATTATAGGATCAACCAAGAAAAGGTCTAAATAAAATAAATTATACCATCTAAAAGTTTATATACATATATACTTAAAAGATTTGTGTTAAAATCAAATACCTCTATAAATATATAGAAAATGTAGGAGCACATTTCATAAAATAAATAATTTTTCATGTCATTGCTTATACATTTATGAAAACAATATGAAATAATAATAATGTTGTGTAACTTGTAAAACATTAGTTCTTGACTTTTTCCTTAGAAGATTCTACATGAGAAGACTATACATACCAAAATCATTATAGATAAATTTAATTTGAATATAAGTATTTTTCTTAGTTATTATTGTAATGATAAATTTATATAACAAGACTATATCCACTCGAATAATGAATTATTATAATCATGTAGCAATAAGTAAGACAATATTATATTAATTTTGACTCTTTTCTATAAGTAGGTCCTAGTTAACTATTTATTAAGCTAAAAGAGTAAAGTTGTAAGCTATGGATAGTTTGTGTGAACAAACACCTTTAAAATGGAAATAGGATAAATTTTAAAATAAAGATTATATAAATAAAGCATGTTAAGTATCTAAAATAATCCCAAAAGAGAGCCTTTATTATAAAACCTTGTTTAGGCACATCTAGGGACAAATTCATCTGTAGGCTCATAATTATGAAGATCTCTCTCTTTTCAAGAGTTTCTTTTAAGCACCATCTAAGGAGATGAACAGATCTAGGTTTGGAACTTATCCTAAATTATGTCACCTAGTAGCACCACACCCATGTGAGGAATTAGATGCTAGTATAGAATCCTTAAACAATCCTCCATTAAAATATTATGTCTAGGAAATAAAAAATTATAATAATAGGAATAAGAGCCTTTATAAAATTAGGAAGAATGATTATATCCACTTATATACCCTTAAGAAGAAGATGGATTAAGAATTATTTGTGTGATAACATAAGGAGCAATTTATAAAAATTATCCTATATATGTGTCACTTCAAGTACAATTTAATTATCTTAATTTGTAATGCAATCAAGGTGGGTGGATCCAATTAAGGACTGACTGACCTTGCAGCGAAACCAATATGCAGCGGAAATACACAATAAGAATAACAGATCTGCAATAAAATAGAAGTCTTTATTCATCAAAATACCAATTACATGCAATGTGTTGGCTATAAGGCCTTCTGGGTTGTGGCCAATTAAAATGCAAGTAACAGTCTACAAGATCTCATAGGATCCAAATCTTTTCCCCAACATCAGCATCCAGCTAGTCCAGGTCTGCAACATGCAGCACACTGGTAGGCACCCAGGAAAGATCTAAACTTGTACTCAAACTTCCAAGCAATCTTCCTGCTCCTAAGCTCGCAGGCTACTAACCTTACAACCAAGAATTTGATGCCTAAACAACTACCGAAGCATCCTCTAAATACTGATTCCTAGCCACAAGATAGCTGATGAAACAATAAATCTCTACAAACAAATATTAAATGCTAAAACATCAGCCGGCTCTCTTATAGCCTTACAAAATAAATAAACTCTCCAAGATTGCTCCAAATGGTCATCAGATCTGCATAGAAGAATGCAACATGCCAGATCTAGGTCCCCACACATCCAACAGTCAATCCATAACTCGAGGAGCACGACCCAAATTAAATGCACTAGTCGGCCAAGCCGATTCATCCAAACAATCCAGTTGGTAAGGAAGAACACCAAGTACCAGTCAACTGACCATGCCAAGCATGACCGAGAAACACAGTTATCATTGAGTGCCAGTGAACTAACACCTTCAGTCATCGAGCATTCTTTAGAGATCGAGCACCCCGGTAACCACATAAACTGAGCAACCAGTCTCCCAAACCAAACAAGAACTCCACCAAACTAAGATCAAAACTAACAATCTACCTTCAAAGACAAACATATTTTTTGGTTGATACAGGATTGCCAAGAATCCTAGGATGCTCCTGCATCAAACACCCTAGGTAAGAAAGATTTTCTCATAAGGAAATCAGGAACACCTCAAGGGAATCAAAACAGGTATGCCAAATGTGTTCTTCATCCACATTTCTTCTTATCCTTCATCCCAAGTAGTCTTCACTTCATTCACTATCTCGGGCAGAAAGTCCTTTTGTTTTCCACTTTGCTTACCCCTACGGTCAGTAACTGATAGCAACCGATTCTGACCACTACCGACCACCTTAGTGCCTTGGTAAGGTTCATCCTCTCCAGACTTCTCAATCAACTCAGCATCATCTGCATCTCTCCGTGTCATAAATGTCACCATCTGTTGAATCTCTGCCAGCAAAACCATATGTTTCTTAATCTCAAAAAACTCTTCTGAGATATCATTCTCCTTCTCCTTCAAACTAGACTTAAAAGAAATAGGTTCATCAACCTTCTGCTCCTAAGGTTTTTCATAAGGACAATACCTGATAACTCCACATCCCTTAACCCCTGTCTCCTGTAAAGGTATCAGCTTATGTCGAGCTCCTTCATGCCTAACCACATAGGTATTAGCACAACCATCAAACAAAACATTTCTATCAAACTGCCAAGGTCTACCGAGCAACAAATGACAAGCATCCATAGGCAACACATCACATAATATCTCATCATGGTAAGATCCAATCTGAAACTTAACCAAGCATTTTTCTTCAACTCTAACCTTATAAACATCTTGTATCCAACTAATCTGATAAGGATTAGGATGTTTCCTTCTTTCCAAATTCAATTTACTAACCATTTCATCTGAAACAAAATTCTCAGAACTGCCACCATCAACTAAGACATTACATAGCTTATCCTTACACTTACATCTGGTTCTAAACAAATTCCTTCTTTGCACTGGTTCATGAACAAATGCAACTAATCTCCTAGTGATAAGTTTCTCACCTTTCTCAAGAACATTCTCAATGTCTTCTGCAACAGCTAATGCAACTCTTTTCTTAGGACACTGCCAACTTCTATGACCAGCTTCACCACAGTTATAGAAAGTGCTAGTAAACTCATTCTTCCACCTTCCTCTTTATCTAGCATTCTTAGTAACTTGACCACTGCCAGATCCTACATTAGGCTTAGGATTCTTTGTCACACTACTCTCAGAAACATTCTCACCAGTCTTACCACCTTAGTTCCTATTGTTTAATTTTCCTTCATACTTCCTATTCAGCTTCTCTTCAATCTTTAATGCCATCTAATAAGCATAACTGATTGTTGTCATCCACATAGTAAGTAACTCTTCTTGAATACTAGGTCTCAAACCATAGACATACCTAGCAACCTTTTCTTTATCAGCTTCAGAATGACCAGTCCTAATCAGGATTCTATAAAACTCCTCGGTATACTCCTGTACAAATTTGTTAGTCTGCTTCAAAGCTTGCATCTTCTTAAACATGTCCAATTCATCATCCACCAAAATGAATTGTATCTTCAACTTTTCAACCATTCGGTTCCACTTAGTGATCTTCTCTTTTCCTCTTCTACCTCTTTCCAACTGAAGTTCTCTCCACCAAATATTTGCATGACCTTTCAACTTAGTCTTTGCAAATCTAACCCTATTAGGATCTTCTATTTCTTCATACTCAAAGTATTCATCAATCTCATTGATCCAGTCAATCAATTCTTTAGGCCTAAGGGTTCCAACAAATGTAGAAACTTCAATCTTAGGTCTCTTCCCAATCTTAGACATAGCTTTCACAATTTGATTCTCCTCAGAATCTCTAGCTTCTTCTACAACTTCTTCAAAATGATCTTCCTTAGATTCATCATCACTATCCTCTTTCAAAGTAGGCTTCTTCTTTCTCAATTCCTCTTGTAGGTCTTGCACTTGTTTCTACAAAGCCCTAAAATCATCAAGAAAAAATTCTCCAATAGTTTCTTCTTCTTCAGAGATCTCCCAATTTCTCGCAGAGGCATCTTCAAATCAAGATCTAGGTACACAAGATCCACTCGGCTCCAATAGGAATAGACTTTTCTCAAACAGGAACAAACTTTTCTTTGATACCACTTAATGCAGTCAAGGTGGGTGGATCCAATTAAAGATTGCCGAACTTGCAACCAAACCAATATGCAGTGGAAATACACAATAAGAACAACAGATCTGCAATAAAACATAAGTCTTTATTCATCAAAATACCAATTACATGCAATGTGTCAGGCTGTAAGGCCTTCCTGGTTGTGGCCAATTAAAATCCAAGTAACAGTCTACAAGATCTCACAAGATCCAAATCTTTTCCCCAACATCAACATCCAGCTAGTCTAGGTCTACAACATGCAACACACTAGTAGGCACCCAGGAAAGATCTAAACTTGTACTCAAACTTCCAAGCAATCTTCCCGCTCCTAAGCTCATAGGATAGTAACCTTCCAGCCAAGAATTTGATGCCTAAACAACTACCCAAACATCCTATAAATACTGATTCCCAACCACAAGTCGGCTGATGAAACAATAAATCTCTACAAACAAATATTAAATGTTAAAACATCAGTCGACTCTCTTATAGCCTTACAAAATAAATAAACTCACCAAGATGGCCCCAAATGGTCATCAGATCCACATAGGAGAATGCAACACACTAGATGTAGGTCCCCACACGTCCAATAGTCAATCCATAACTCCAAGAGTGTGACCCAAATTAAGTGCACCAGTCAGCCAAGCCGATTCATCCAAACAATCCAGTCGGTAATCAAGAACACTGAGCAATAGAAGAGATAACTAAGCACCAATCAACTGACCATGCCAAGCATGATCGAGCAACACAGTTATCACTAATTGCTAGTGAACTGACACCTTCAATCACCGAGCATTATTTAGAGATCGAGCACCCCGGTAACCACATAAACCGAGCAACCACTCTCCCAAACCGAGAAAGAACTCCACCAAACTAAGATCAAGACTAACAATCTACCTTCAAAGACAAACATATTTTTTGGTTGATACAGGATTGCCAAGAATCATAGGATGCTCTTGCATCAATTTGGATAAGAACATTAGAATAAGTTATATAATTATTATAGAGATAAAGATATCTATCTTTATAGTAGACACTTAATTTATACCACTCAACCTTACTTATTTATTAAATTAAATTAAACTATTCTCATGACATTATTCCCATTTTTCTAGAGTCTGAATCCATTTTCTTAATTATAATATCCTTGTCACATATGATTTCATTAGATAAATAATTAAATCCTCCATTAATAACTACCTAAAATAAATAGGTGATTTCTCCTCACTTGTCCTAAGAGTTCAATTGGTCTAAAGTGTGGAACTCTAAAGTGATCCCTGAAATTAGATTCTTTTGGTGGATAGTTTTTCATAAGAAAATCCCCACTTTGGACAATATTTAGAAGAAAGGAATACATCTGGTCAACAATTTCACCCTCTATGCAAAAAGAATTTAGAATCTATATCTCACCTTATGTTTACTTGTCATTACTCATAGAAACTCAAGAAGAAATTGATGTCTCTATTTTCTATTCAGCTGATATGAATTGAGCATCCTCTAGATAATCTCCTCTAGTTGATCTCCTCCTACCAGTCATCCTTTCACTCTGGAGCTGTGGTGGCATTGTCTTCTTTATTATACTTGGGCCTTATGGAAAGAATGTAATAATCACATCTTTAGAGGTAAGTCTTCAGTATGGGAAGGAATTCTCTTTTCTTCTTTTAGTAATATCAAGGAGAGTGAATTTAATAGATGTCATCTTACCTACAAGAGGGAATATTTCACCATAATCATTTCCTTCCACCTATGAACACCCCTTTGCAACCAAATTTTCCTTGTATTTCTCAACACTTCCATCTAAACCCAATTTCTTCTCGAACACCCATTTACATCTTTTTTTTTGACATAGGAGAATTAAATGTTTTTATTAATATTTCTCATTGTGATCATATAATTATATATTTATAGGGGTGCAAAATAAATCAATGCTAAATCAGTTAAGAAATCAATAGTTGAACCTAACCACTAACTAGACAATATAATACAAAACTATCTAATCACTTATGAAAGTTATGCTAGATCAGACAATTACTCCAATATTCTCCCTATTATTACATCAATCCAAAAATCATAAAAAACACCTTACCTTAGGGACCCCTCTTGAGTCTTACATAACAAAACATGTTGATTACATGATTAAAAATACATATTTTGAGAATATATTCTTCTGAAGTAGAAAATCTTTAACCAAACAAGGCTCTATCAAATAGTCTCTTTCCCCTACGAAAGGTGTCATTTTGAGTTGCATTCTTAATCCCTCAATCCCAAACTTTCAAACCCCAAAGTCTTGGAGTATTCAAAAATTATCCCTAAGAGATGTGATAGGTCTCTATCATTATTTAGTGACCTCGGAAGAGTATATTTATCCATCACATACTCTAAATGTTGTTGGACATCAATCCATATTGAGTGAAGTACTTGAATAGTGGTAATTTGGAATCACCACTATTTGTGTATGTGTGTGGGGAAAATGTAAGATTCACTCCTAAATCCAAATTCCCAAAAGAGAGATCCAATTTGATCAACCAAGAGGTTAATACACAATCGAATCAATCTATGAAGAATATGAAAGAAATAATAAATCCTATACTTCCCTATAGTTGGATTAAGCTTGAAATCTGAAATAATTGAAGTGCTAATACTAACCTTGAATTAGGGCAGATCTGGAAAATGCTGAATTTTGCTTCTGTATGAACTTTCTGAAGATTCCATCACTTGTTCTGGATTAGAAATGTCGAGGAGGACAAAACCCAGAAATCTTTTCTCCAAATTCACATAGGTCGACTTTGAACTTTTAAAAGGTCAAAGACCACATTATTTATTTGAAGTCCGATTCCGATCCTATTCACAGATCCTAAAAGATTGTTGAAAAGGGTATCTGAATTCACTCTCAGATCCAAGATTCTACACCTACACTTGCAAGAAAATGGGGGTTTTTGGTTGTATGGGGGGTTTGCCTTAGTCAAACCCCAATTTAGGAATTAACCTTGAAATTGAATTGAAATATATGGTGCATAAAAAAAGTAATTGGAACAAATCACCTCGCTTATGTTGAAGTCCTTGTAGAGGATTTGAATCCTCAAATCCACAAGTAAGAATGCTTCAATGAATGTAGGATGTCTCTAATCAATGGTATTTTGATCTTCAACACCAATCTTGATTTGATATTTGCATATGAGAAGGCTTGAATGAATGTAGAAGGATGGATCTTCAAGGGGGCTCCAAGGAGATTGAATCTTTCAATAGCTAACAATGGAACTCCTTGATGGATGAATGCTTGAACACTTGAATGCTTGAAGACTTGCTTGAACTTGAGAAAACTTGATTGAGAAAACTTGATGATGGAGTGATATGAAAATGAGAGAGGAAGGCCTCCTTTTATAGTGATCTAGGGAACACTCCTCTAGATGGGCCACCTTGAAGAATTAAATCCCAATTAGGTCCTCACCTTTAGAAAATATAATTTGATTAAATACCATTAAAAGATTTACCATTTCGGAGCTTGAAACAGCTGACCCGGAAGCGGGAAATAACTTTCTTGAAAACTAAATTATCGACAAATGAAACTTTGAAATTCTGGCAAGAAAAGGTCAGGGTCGAGGTCGACCCTGACCTAGTGAGGGTCAAGGTTGACTTTGACCTTAGACCCTAACTTTGCCAGGTTCTGCAACAGGAGTTCCAGGGGTGCCAGAAATGCAGAATTTGATGTCAGGACAGGACCCGGTGTCAAGAACAAATAGAAAATCCTCTGAATGATATGATGAAGGACTAGGAGGTCTGATTTTTGAACCCTACCTAGAAAATAGAGCCATAAAAGAAGGAAAATTAGGAAAGTCCTTAAGACCTTAACCCTAATTTCACCTAGAATGAAGAAATCAAGTGCGGAGAAGAAGTGGAAAGCGGGGAGAAAGCCAAATACATGCAAAGACCCAATCAAGGTGCTTAACATGACCCCAAACCACTTACTCAGAGGGCTAAATGCTCTTAACATGGAAGTGCTTCCATTTTAAGATGATACATTAAGCCCCCACTTTAGCAAGAGTATGGACTCGATGCAAACTCTTGGTAAAGGAGATAAAAATAACAAGATAATCTTATCGTAATCTAAGGGACAAAGAGAAACCCCAAGCCCCCAGGGAATCAAGTCTTCATCGACTCTTAGATCACAGATAAGAGAGACATCTCTAAAGAGAGAAAGAAAAAGTGTGATTACCTCACCCAATGAGAACTTATTTCCCATTGTGAACCAAACAGGAAAAAGGTGCAACTGGAAAGATGGAATTGAACCACCTAGTGAATGTGGCTACTCACTAGTCAACCCATCAAGGATTTATCCTTAGGAATATTCTATTCCATAAGAATAAATAACAAACAAAAGAGATCCAATCTTAAGGACACTTCCAACCTTAAGGGATCACAATATATGTGTATTTGAAACTGGAGGGATATAAATCCATACTTTAAGGATTAGTTCCTAATCCAAAAAGAAAGATTGAAAAGTAAATTTAAAGTGTGTGTCTTCTTCAGGATTTAGCAACTTATGTGCGTTACTTTTAGAAGATTTAGCATGTTTTGAATTTTTTTTATAAGTGCGTGTGTGTAATAAGTGAGCAGAGCGTATGCCCCCATGTTAAAGTCATTGCTGACACTTTAACAGGAGCAATGGCTTTAACAGAAACATAAACAACTCCACTGATTATGTTTCCACATCGAGATGCCCCCAGACAAAGACAAATCAAGGAAAATAACATAGAAAAATATAGAGAACACGGAAGGGATCTACCTACCATGGGGTCAGTATGATTATAAGATAATATATATATGATATTATTGCAAATGAATTGACATCATTCCCCAGAGGAAGTAGAACTACAATCACAAAGGAGGAAAGATTACATAAGATATACGAAGAAGAATCTTTTCCGACCATGACGTGGAGACCAAAAAGAATTAGTGCTACCATATCTCAAATCCAAGAAGATTACACAAGGAAACATTTACAAACAATAGCACATTTACAACATAACATTGAACAATGCATACAAGAATAGAGATACATATAGAGGAATTTGAACAACAGTTTTGATTCCTTTATCACCTTGCACCAACTGAGTAACAAGGATTGTATAAAAGAATCTAACAACATTTAGCAAACACATTACGGGAGAAGCACAGTACAGTAGGCAAACACACAACAAAGCTACCACGAAGGACAAGCCGATCAAGCGTGCTGCCTACTTTCCCCATCTCATTGTATATCATTTAGGGTATGTGGGTAAATCGCAAGAGGGAATATATCCAATATAGTAGGAATGATAGCTAGTTCCAAACAAGGATCCTCTTGAGAATCATAATGTTTGACACTAGGTGTAAGATTTAATTGAGATGAAAGCATATTTGGCAAATCAATGTCAATGTCAATAGTCTCATATTCATCAATAACATTATTAGTATCATCAGGAGTATCTTCGTCATCCAAATTAATCAAAATAGGATCTAAGATACGAATAGAATCATCATAATCATGCATGTGAACATCATTATTAGTAACAACATTATGCATAGGTGTATCCACAGAAAGTAGAGATCTTTTAGCTTTAGCATGAGCATGACACTTTTTATGACGTTCATTAGTAGATCGGTTACATTTTGATTTATTTGAAATAGGTTGAGAACTAGGAGGAAAAATCAAAAGATCCTTCAAAGGTTCTTTAGGAAGATCAATAGGATTATCAGCCATAGGAGGAGCAATCACGGGATCTTTGATAGATTTAGTAGGAGAAACTTGATTAACAGAACTAGAAGCCTTAGTTGAAGGAGGTATCGAAGGTGTAGGTAAAAGACCATGATTAAGATCCATAGAAGCTATGCTTAATTGAAGAATCTTATGATGCTTATAAGCTTGATATGATTGAAAAATATTATCAGGGCAAGGAGGACATGAATTAGGTAAGGAAGGCCAAAAGAAATCTAGAGCAGCACAATCTCTAGGCCTAGAAGGTTGATATAGACTATGATTGATCATATTCACTTCACCATCATGAATGAACTTAAGACACTTATGGATAGGTGAAGCAACAACATGCATGGTAGTCAACCAAGGAAAACCTAGCTTAACTTGGAATTGATTAGAAGTAGGAACCACAACAAAGGTAGTGTTCACAAGTTTTCCAAAAAGTTTAACCGGTAAAGTAATAGAACCAAATGAGGGATAAAGAAAACCATTACAAGTTTGAATCCACACATCCGATGTATCATAGAAGTCACATTGTAATCTTTTCATAAAAAGATTTTCTTCAGTGATAACATTAACTAAGGAGGTAGGATCAACAAGACAACCATGAGTAGGTATCTAAGCAACCCTAGCATCAATGTAAAGGGGACCATCAAGAGCCTTAACAATCTCAGAGTCATTAAAGGTAATCAAAAGTTCCCGAGGTCGCTTATTCTTAATTTGTTGTCATGGTTTAGGTTGAGGTTTTACTTTAGGTTTAGGTTTATCATGAGGTTGAGATGGAACTTGAAGTGAAGGTTGAGGTGGAGATATAGACTTAGCAACATGCTCCACTTGATTAACGACATGATTAAGATCATCCATCTTTGAATCATATACAATTTCCATAGCAGATGGCTGAGCAATAGTATTAGTATCATGCATAGGTAAAGGATTCATATAGATTTGAAGGTTCTAATTAGGAGGAGAGACAGATTGATTCCCACTACTATCTAGATTATCAACAGATAAAGCTTTAGCATCAATGAGATCTTGGACCTTATGTTTTAAAGAATAACATCTCTTAGTATCATGACCATTCTGACGATGATATTGATAAAAAGCATTTTGATCAAAAGATTTAGATGCAATCATAGTAGGTAAAAGAGGTCGAATAGGAGGTAAAGTAATCATATTAGTAGCTAACAACCTATTCATAATAGTGTGTAAAGTTTCAAAAAGAGGAGTAAACGTACGATTTAATCGAAAAGCAGTG
This sequence comes from Chamaecyparis obtusa, assembly GCA_027943335.1. Classification (NCBI taxonomy): domain Eukaryota; kingdom Viridiplantae; phylum Streptophyta; class Pinopsida; order Cupressales; family Cupressaceae; genus Chamaecyparis; species Chamaecyparis obtusa. The sequence continues at coordinate 367,133 of BSBK01009118.1, forward strand.
GATGCAGAAGTGGAATTATGAGATGCAACAACAAACTGATGAGCAACTGCATTCACTTGTTTGTTTATCTTGACATAATTATTGAATTTTTGAAACTTATTTGGATTAGGAGCAGCATCACTCTTATCAATGGGAACAGGAGCAATTGGAGTGTTGCTCTCAAACTAACTCACTTGTAATTGATAATGATAAAGCACTGCAAAAAGTTCTTGAAAAGAGGTAAATTCAATAAACATAATCTTATCTCTAATATCCTTTTGCAAATTTGAAATAAACATATGTTGAATATCAATATCAGGAATAGGATAAGAAATCTGAGCATGCAAATGCTTAAATCTACCAATAAATTCAGTCAATTTTTCTTTAGCACTTTGTTTACAATGCATTAAATCTGTCAAAGACACTTGTGGGCCAATATTATTTTGAAATTGTTGAATAAAGGCATTAGCAAGTTGTGGAAAGGAATCAATTGAATAAGGAGGCAAGGAACAATACCACTGTAAGGCCTTGTCATGAAACATTCAAGAAAATAGTTTGGCTAAAATCCTATGGTCATGAGCATAATCACTACAAAGGATTTGGAATGTTTTAACATGATAAACAAGATCTCCCTTTCCAGTATAATTCTCAAGACGAGGCATATCAACTTGCTGAGGAATAGGATTTTGGATAATATCCCTAGACAAAGGACTTCCCATGTCACATGTAGGAATACTAAACTTGTTTTGAGTTAAGGAAGCAAGTTGTTGTTGTAAGGATGATATGGTTTGAGCCAAATTGATGATGGTGGAATTAGTAGAGGAAATAGGAGTAGCAACATTAGACACATGAGGTAAAGTGTAAGAAGTTATAGGAATAGAAGACACAACTGGAGGAACACTAGGAACTATAGTTGGAAGCGGAGTGGAATAAGTGAAAGGAACACTATGATATGAATGTTGTGATGTAGGAAGGGACACGGGAGGAAAACTCATAGGAACAGAAGGAATCATCACAGTCAGTAGAGGAGGAGTATAGATAGGAATACTAGGTAAAGGATTAGAAGGAGGTTCAACACTAGTGATAGGAGCAGTGAAACCTAAATCTTGGGCCTCTTGAGTTAAAGGTTTAACATTGGAATGCACAAGATGAGTAATACCACACAAGAGGTTAACACCTTGATCACTATCACGGAGAACTTTCTTAAGAGCCTCTATAGCTTGAATAGAATTTTGACCATGGTTTTCTTGAAGAAGCCAATTACCCATTTTATCAAATTCAGTGGAAAGTTTTTGGACTTGTTCAGGAGGAACCCTTAAAGCATCATCCTCATCATGAGATGAGTTTGAAGATTTTTTCTCTGTAGTAGGATTAGAATCATGAAGAATCAAGTTATCGTCAGGGATCCTAAGGAAAGGAGAAGATTCACCCTCAAAGGCACCCACGAGTCTATGACTTCTTCTAACTGGAATGTTATAAGTAGGACTAGTGGTAGTAAAGCTCATAAACCAATATAATGCAAATGAACTAAACTAAGAACCCATAATACATGAACATGAAATCTAATTAGCATACAAGATCAATCACACAAGACAAATCTAATACTAACAAGATAAAAGGAAATCTAACACAAAAAAGAAAGAGAGTAAGCTAGTCAAGTTCACCAAAATGAATAGTGGTAATTTGGAATCACCACTATTTGTGTATGTGTGTGGGGAAAATGTAAGATTCACTCCTAAATCCAAATTCCCAAAAGAGAGATCCAATTTGATCAACCAAGATGTTAATACACAATCAAATCAATCTATGAAGAATATGAAAGAAAGAATAAATCCTATACTTCCCTATAGTTGGATTAAGCTTGAAATTTGAAATAATTGAAGTGCAAATACTAACCTTGAATTAGGGCAGATCTAGAAAATGCTGAATTCTGGCTTCTGTATGAGCTTTTTGAAGATTCTATCACTTGTTCTGGACTGGAAATGTCGAGGTAGACAAAACCCAGAAATGTTTTCTCCAAATTCACATAGGTTGACTTTGACTTTTTAAAAGGTCAAAGACCACATTATTTATTTGAAGTTCGATTCTGATTTTGTTCGCAAATCCTGAGAGATTTTTGAAAAGGGTATCTAAATTCACTCTCAGATCTGAGATTCCACACTTGTACCAACAAGAAAATAGGGGTTTTTGGTTGTATGGGGGGTTTGCCTTAGTCAAACCTCAATTTAGGAATTAACCTTGAAATTGAATTGAAATATATGGTGCATAAAAAAAGTAATTGGAACAAATCACCTCGCTTATGTTGAAGTCCTTATAGAGGATTTGAATCCTCAAATCCACAATTAAGAATGCTTCAATGAATGTAGGATGTCTCCAATCAATGGTATTTTGATATTTAACACCAATCTTGATTTGATCTTTGCATATGAGAAGGCTTGAATGGATGGAGAAGGATGGATCTTCAAGGGGGCTCCAAGGAGATTGAATCCTTCAATAGCTAACAATGGAACTCCATGATGGATGAATGCTTGAACACTTGAATGCTTGAAGACTTGCTTGAACTTGAGAAAACTTGATGATGGAGTGATATGAAAATGAGAGAGGAAGACCTCCTTTTATAGTGATCTAGCGAACACTCCTCTAGATGGGCCACCTGAAAGAATTAAATCCCAATTAGGTCCTCACCTTTACAAAATATACCTTGATTAAATACCATTAAAGGATTTACCATTTTGGAGCCCGAAATAGCTAACCCGGAAGTAGGAAATAACTTTCCCAAAAACTAAATTACTGGCAAATGAAACTTTGAATTTTTGGTAGGAAGAGGTCAAGGTCGAGGTCAATCTTGACTTGGTCAGGGTCAAGGTCCACCCTGACCTGGTCTAGGTTGAGGTTGACCCTGACATAGTTAGGGTCAAGGTCGACTTTGACCTCAGACCCTAACTTTGTCAGGTTCTACAACAGGAGTTCCAGGGGTGCCAGAAATGTAGAATTTGATGTCAGAATAGGACCCAATGTCAGAATAGGACCCAGTGTCAGGAACAGACATAAAATCCTATAAATGATATGATGAAGGACTAGGAGGTCTCAGTTCTGAACCCTACCTAGAAAATAGAGCCATAGAAGAAGGAAAATCAGGAAAGTCCTTAAGACCTTAACCCTAATTTCACCTAGAATGAAGAAATCAAGTGTGGAGAAGAAGTGGAAAGTGGGGAGAAGGCCAAGTAAATGCAAATACCCAATCAAGGTGCTTAACATGACCCCAAACCACTTACTCAGAGGTCTAACTACTCTTAACATGGAAGTGCTTCCATTTTAAGATGATACAGTACCAAATCCCAAACTTGTCTCAAAAAATGAGGCTTCACAAGACATGTATTCTTCAAATTTGTCAACATTAGTGTAAAGACTGGACTTACAACACAAAATTCACATTAGTAAAAACCCACAATACAAGGGAGTCGGTCAACAAGTCAAAGGTCGATTGCATAAGTCAACAAGTTACCAAAAAAAATTCCCTATAAAATAGAAATAAAAGAAGCACAATTACAACCACATCTGTTGAAATGATAAAACATACCTTTGTCTAAAGATAAGGTGAAATTTTACCATGTATCAAGTGTCCTAAATAAATAACAATAATAGATGTCACATCAAATACAAGAAAGAACAAACAATCATGTCAGAATAACAACTCAATATATTTTTGACCAATTGTAAAAACATATAGTAAAAGATTAACATTAGTTTTAATTAGCATCTTCCATTTCATAAAGATAAAGGTAAACCTCAAAGTCGAGAAATACCACCATGTCGAATACTAGATGCATATCTAGCACAGGTAAAGTCCTTCATAAAAAAATGTTTCAGAAATCTATTCACCAAAGTCAGCTAGGGTGAGAATATTGTGGGAGTGTGTTTCCACCCTACCAGAAAGCATTAATGCTTCCTGAGAATCCTCCTTGACATGAAGGATGCCCAACCCAGCTAGAAGTAATCTAACAAAGTAAAACTGAGTAATGGAATATGTGCTACTTATTACATCCACATTCAGTTTCCGATATAACATGTCTTGGACTTCCAAAGCAACCTTGTAAATCTACGTCCATTCATACATATGGAAAATATCATACAAAGATTCACATTTCCTCTATAGTACATCAAATTTTCATGGTGCACTCAACATATAAAAAGGAACATAAAAAAAATCCTTATCTTAACTATAAAAAACATGTCAAGCTCATAATATCCACCAATCTCTCTTTTAATTCAAATGATAAATATAACTTGAATTCTTCATAGTCTATGGACACAAACCAAAATATACACATATAACAAATTCATTTCAATTAGGAAGCATAAACTATAACAATGATTAACATGTACTTCACAATAGGTCTAACTAATCTACATGTTTAAGCTTTCCTTCATAAATCTACTCAATAAGATTTTGACTTTCACCTCTTTTATTTTCTGTAGTAATGTAATAAGAAATAACCATATTCTAAATCATTACCATCAAAACATGGGTAAAAATATATATCAGTTAGGTATATAAACTTAGAAGCATCAACCCTTTCTTAATCAACATGTTGAGATCTCAATTCTTTCTCACTCACATATATAGATATAACAAGAGATTATTTTAAATGAAGGAACTTGTAATAATAGCATAGGAAGGAACAAAATTTTATGATACTTTGATCATATCAAGTTTCACCAACAAGTACACAGGTAATCAATTTCAATAAGATTTTATCGTAGTCTTTCTAAGAGGTAGTTAAATAACTTGATTCCATTCAACAAAGTGGTTAGCTCCCATTTTTATATTCATGTTTAAAGTTTGAACATATGAAGTTCTAAGCTGCTCTAATTTCAGCAATAAAATCTCCCCTAAAATGATTAATTATTCACCTAATAGATAAGATTTTGATTCCTCCTTTAAACATGGATCAATCAAAAATAACTTAAAATCCAAGTTTATCCCTTCATAATAGAATTCACTTTTTACTGTAAAATCTATAAATACCCAACCTTAGAAAATCATACAATAAGGTGAAACCATATTTCATATTTTATACAATCATTCCACTACTACATGAATTTTATTAAGTTCTTGATACAATTTATATAAGAAAAACAACAGCATAATCCACTGCTTCAGGAAGTTCTTCAAATTTCTGTCGCAGTTAAATAAGCAGAACAACAACATATTCCTAGGTTTTTTTTTTACCATTAGTCCAATGTGAAGGTTGTCACAAAATTTTATTTTGTTTACTATTTTTTTTAACAATGACTGGGTTCTAAGTTAAGAACTAATTTGATTCCTAACTAATGTTTATTCAGATCTCTTCAAGCTATAGAATATATTCCTTACAATACATGCCCTATTTTACATTCTACATTGATTAACATCAATGCATTTGAATATAATCATCATCTCTGAGTAAATCTTTATGCCATACAATTTGAGTGAAATCGTAATGTCCCTTCACTAATTTGCTTGGAATATTGAGACAATGTTCTCAAACTTTTATTATAAGAGATTTATTTTGTAATAGTGTAAATGTCTCAGACTCTTTGGGTCAGAGATTTTGATTCAACTCAAAGTTTTTTGTAATAAAGATTGATATGTTGAGTCTTCTATAATAAAAAATTATATAGAAACTTAATTGATCTGAATATATTATGTTCTTATTAGACCTTGTAGGTATTATAGTGGTCAAGAGTGTTGACTTATTAGTGTGAAAAGAAATGATAAATCACAATTACTATAATCTCTAGTGAAAATAATGTGTTGTAATTTTCTTCTATAATTATGATGTAATATTACTTGACCCTTAAATATATTATAAAGTCTCCTCTTTGGTATGTGTCTCATAATATTTGATTTAATTTCATTGATACTAGTTTCCTTGTTGTCTTTGTTTTGGTTACATTACTTGTCAGTCCTTTTGGTCTCTCTTTGACTATTTTACAAGCAAATTGATGAATGTGACCTATAGAAATTGTTGATTAATTTATTACATTACTAGTAGTATGTTTTCCTTTTCTAATAAAGTAGTAACTATATATATGAAGGACAACCCTATTATGATTAACAAGGCAGAAATAACAATTACATGCAAATATAACCAATATCAGAAAACAATAAACCACACAGAAGAGAACACAAGACACAAAGATTTAATGTGGTTCACCCAATCCCTGGGCTATGTCCACCAACAACGAGTCTAATATTTTATTATCCAGTGATTACAACCTGATTACAATCTAACAATCTCCCACTTGGTGATTGATCAATATCCACACTAAAAAGCCTCCCACTTGGAGACTGATCCTATAGCAATACCACTACCATATGAGGCTCCCACTGGATCGAACCACCCTAGACTCAGCAATTTCTATATATCGTTCAGTCTAGAAGACCAACTAAAGCTGAACACGAGTTCAACTTCTCCCTTGTTACTACCTTTGTAAACATATCTACTAGATTATCATCTGTATGAATCTTTTCTAGCTTTAACTTCCCATCATCCAAAACTGACCTAATGAAATGGTACCACAACTGTATGTGTTTTGTCTTTGAGTGCAAAGCGGAATTCTTTGCAAGATGAATGGCACTTTGGCTATCTGTATGTAGAAAATTATCCTTCTATGGATGTCCCAATTCTTAAATGAAGAATTGAAGCCATATCATCTCCTTGGTTGCTTCTATAGCAACAACATACTCTACCTCTATAGTAATCCTCCTGCTATCTATATCTCCTACCAAATCTGAGTCAACATAGCCTTGTATAGTAGTAGTAGAACCCCCAAAGTGAAAACACTTATTGGATGTACCTCTCAAATATATGAGAATCCATTTGACTACATTCCAATGCTCAATACCAGGGCTACTCATATATCGGCTAATGACTCCCACTGCGTGTGCAATATTTGGCCTAGTACATACCATAGCATACATTAAGCTCCCTATAGCTAAAGCATAAGGTACCTTAGACATTTTAGTCTCTTCTTCTGGTGTCTTGGGACACATATCCTTAGTCAATTTCAAATGACCAAGCAAAGGTGTGCTGATAGCTTTGGCATTCTCCATAGAGAAACATTGCAACACCTTCTCAATATAATTAGCCTGAGATAGAGACAATTTCCTATTTTTCCTATCTCTGCAAATTTTCATACCAAGGATTTGTTTTTCTACCCCCAAATCCTTCATAGAAAATGAATGTTCTAATTGTTGTTTCAACCCCTTAATATGATCCATGTTAGACCTAGCTACAAGAATATTATCAACATATAAACATAGAATAATGTAGTTGTCATCATCCAACCTCTTAAAATAAACACAATGGTCAAAATGACACCGACTGTATCCATGCTCATTCATAAAAGTGTCAAATTTAATATACTATTATCGAGGTGCTTGCTTCAAGCCATATAAACTTTTCTGCAATTTGCACACTAAACTCTCCTTACCCTTGACCTCAAATCCCTGTGGCTATACCATATAGATTTCTTCATTCAAATCACCATGAAGAAAGGTTGTTTTAACATCAATCTGCTCTAAATGCAAATCTTCAGTAGCCACAATACTTAAAACAACATGATTAGAAGTCATTTTAACAACTAGAGAAAAAATCTCATCAAAATCAATACCATGTTTCTGTGCAAATCCTATTATGACTAATCTAGCTTTAAATCTTTTCTTACCTCCATGTCTTCTTTTATCCTATTAACCCATTTATTCTGTAAAGCCTTTTTACCTACAAGCAACTTACATAAATCCCATGTTTGATTTTTCAGCAAAGAGTCCATTTCATCTGTCATTGCAGACTCCCATTGAAGCTTTGTATCCACCTACATAGCTTCATTATAACATTCAGGTTCACCAACATCTATTAAAAAAAATAGAATACAAAGATGGAGAAAATCTTTCTAGAGGTCTACTTAGCCTTATTGACCATCTAACATTCACTGGGGTGTGTGGTATTTTTTGTTGCTATTGTTGCAGAGCATAAGGAATTTTTAGAACATTATCATTTGGAATATCATCTAGCACTACATAATCATTTTCTTTCTTCTCATGTTGCTGCAACAGATCTTTGTACAATACTTTCTCATTGAATATGACATCCCTACTTCTTACACTTTTATGATTTTCAAAATCCCAAAGCCTATAACCAAACTCATCAATGCCATATCCAACAAATACACATTTCTTTGACTTAGCTTCCAGGTTGGTTCTATTTTTAGAATCTATAAGTGCAAAAGCTTCACAACCAAAGGTTTTGAGAAAAGAATAACTCACCTTCTTACCAATCCATGCTTCCTCTGGAATACCACAGTCCAAAGGAGTAGAGGGGCCTCTATTGATTAAATAAACAACAGTGTTCACAGCCTCTACCCACATATTTTTGGGAAGCCTAGCATGCAACCTCATACTCCTTGCATGCTCCATTATTGTCCTGTTCATGCATTCAACCACTCCATTTTCCTGTGGAGTCCTTGGAACTATTTTTTGTCTACAAATACCAGAAGAGGCACAATAATCTTCAAATTATTTTCTGCAATACTCACTACCATTATCAGATATGAGAGATTTTAATCTTTTTCCAGTCTAATTTTCAACCAAGCTTTTCCATTTCTTAAAAGTTTCAAATACATCAGATTTCTATCTAATGAAATATATCCATACTTTCCTAGTTGCATCATCAATGAATGTAACATAATACTAAGAGCCACCAAGGGAAGATACTTGAGCTAGACCCCATACATCTGTATGCACAAGCTCTAATTTTTCATCTTTCTTTTCCTTCCCACTCTTTACAAAACTAACTCTCTTTTTCTTTCCATACACAACTTTCATAGAAATCCATATTAACACATTTCAGACCAGGTAAAACTTTCTTTGAATGAAGTAATTTCATACCTTTCTCACTCATGTGCCCAAGTCTATTGTGCCACAGTGCTGTGTCAGAATCTACAGCAACGGTTTGATGTTCTTCCTGCTCAACTGTAGCCATTATTCCTAAACATTCATTATCTTTTAAAACAATTAAAGTAGAAGGAACAGTATGACCTATACAAAGATATAAGGTGCCTACTTTCACACCTTTTGCTACTACTAAGGAACCTTTTGAAACCTTCCAATTTTTATCATTAAAAGTAACTATGCAACCCTCATCAGCGAGTTACCTTGCTGAAATTAAATTTCTACTCAGCCTTGGAACATGTCTTACCTCTTGTAGTAGCCAATGATTCCCATTGTGCAACTTAATCTTGATTTTCCCTTTTCCAACAATTTGACAGGGTTCATTATCTCCCAAATAAACTAGCCCAAAATCCCCTTGGACATAATCAACAAAATAACCTCTATGGGGTGTAGCATGAAATGAAGCCCCCAAATCTAACACCCATGAATCATCAACATTTTCTAAAGACAAAAATAAAGCATCCTCTTCGGATTTCTTACTTACCACATTTTCCTCCTTGTTTCCATCATGTTTGTCTCCTTGAACTTTCTTCCAAGACCAACAATCTTTCTTCTTATGACTTGGTTTTCCACAGTACCAACAATCATTTGGCCCTTTGGATCCAGACCCCTTTCCCTTTGATTTTCCTCTTGATTTCTCATGATTTCCAGAGTTGTTTCCTCTATCTCTTGTTCTGCCTCTGCTTTCTGCGTTCAATACACTACCCGATGCGGATGCCCCTGAGCTTTTCCTATGAATTTCCTCACTCAATATAACACTAATAACATCATCAAACTTTAGGGTATTAGAACCAAAAATAGAATTACTAACAGCCATTCCAGCTTTCTGGCAAAGAACACAAAATCAAGAGAGCCCTAACCTCTTCATCAAAAGTAATTTTAATTGAGGCTAACTAACTTGTAACTGTATTAAACTCATTCAAATGATTAGCAACTGATCCACCTTCTACCATTTTCATATTAAATAAACGCTTCATAAGAAATAACTTGTTTGAAGCTGAAGGCTTTTCATACAACTTCGCTAGGGTATCCATCAGATCTTTAGCTTTCGTTGCTCCAGTGATATTGAATGCCACCAATTGTGCCAGGCACAAATGAATACTCCCCAGTGCCTTCCTATCCAAAATATCTCAATCTTCCTAAGACATTGTTGCCTCTTTCTTGGCTATTCCCTCTAATGGCCGCCATAGATCCTTCTGATAGAGATAGCCCTCCATTTGCATCTTCCATAACTGGAAGTTCTGCCCATTAAACTTATCAACCTTTAGCCTACCCTCATCTTCCATTTCTCCCACTTAACCGAGAGACTCTCCCACTGACTTGTGAGACCTACTTCAGAGAATAGATGAAAGAACAAATGAAATAACCTTGCTTTGATACCACTTGTTAGGATTAACAAGGCAGAAATAAAAATTATATGCAAATATAACCAATATCAGAAAACAATAAACCAGACAAAAGAGAACACAAGACATAAAGATTTAACATGGTTCACCCAATCCCTAGGCTACGTCCACCAATAGCAAGTCCAATATTTTATTATCCACTGATTACAACTTGATTACAATCTGTAATCCCTTACAGCTCAATTCTGTCACAAGTAGAAAAATCATACATAATGAAATCCCTAACCCTAAGCCATATTATACAATATTTTTGTCACTTTAGGGTTAGAATGAGTTACAATATGTCGGCCCAGAATAACTAAAAATATGTCGGCCTAAAAAAAAAGTGTTCTTGGTACTTTCCTGATCAGTCACCACAAGCTAACAAACCCGTAGATATATTATCCTTTACCACCATCACCCTTATTATTTATTTACAATGTCATGTATTCTATATTCCCTACATGCTTGCTTGAATGTATTCAAACCTGTTCTTATAGCTTGAGTTTTTTGAGTCACGCCATTTCATAATGGATCTCTTCATTCTCATTATTTAGTTTAAACAATTTTTTTCTTTTATTTTACGTAATTGCCAATGTTTTCCTTTGTCTAAATTATTGTTATGGATTTATCATAATCCACTTGGTTGGTTTTTTGTCTCTATTATTATTGGTGTTTGATTATAATCGATGTCCCTTACTCTAAAGTTCTATCTAACAATTGATTAGATATTATTAAGAAATGTCATTATTCATTGTTCTAAATCCCTCCTTGCTTCATACTTATGTCTAAACTCACACCCAATAATATATTACTATCATAAACCTTCTAATTCATATTTTTTGTTCTTATATATTCTTATCATCTATTCAGTCACTACTAATAAAATTGGTGTCTAATTTTGATAATATGTATTGATTAGACTTTGATGCACGAGCATGTCGGGTCCTTGGCAATCCTATGTCACCAAAAATAAGTTTGAGTTTTCTATGTTGCTCGGTTCCTTCTTTGACCGAGATGGCTTGGTAGTTACTCAGTTTCTTCTTTGACCAAGTTGGTCAGTTATTTCCTCGCGCTTGGTTAACCTTGTTTACCAAGTAATTTATTTTGGTTTCCTATTGAGGCCAAATTATACATTTAATTATGGTCATGGAGTTAATGTTGGTATCAATCATTGGGAAGTGTGTGGACCTAGATTTGGTCATTCCTTCTATTTATGATGGATCTGAAGGCCTACTTGTTTCAGTAGCCTCTTTTATAAATCTAGTTTCTGGTTGTAGTTTAGGGGTAGTTTTGGGAAGGTAGAAGATTATTGGTATCAGTTAGGAGTTAGAAGATAGTTTCAGAATCCTCGCATGTTGGAGGATTATTATAAATGAATTTGAATGTATTTGGTCGTAACCAGGAAGGCCTTACAACCTGACATGTATGAATCAATTCATGAAATATAAGGATCTATTCTACATTCTCTGTCTCACTTGTTGTGTATTTGCTTCCGTGTGTGATCTCTGTAAGGAGGATTTGGATTAGGGTGTACCTTTGGCCCCTCATCCTGCCCTACCTTGCATCAGACTTTGTTTGTAATATATTTATAAGAACTTATATATTTGATTTGTATTAATATTGTTAATATTAATATTTGACTATATTCTATTTATTATTTTAATATTCATTGATTCATTAATATAATATTATTATATTATCATTTCAAATATATTATTATATTTATATATTATTATTTTAATTCTATATAATTATACTCAAAATAGATTATCTTATTTCCTTTTACCATAATCATAATTATATTTGTTTAATAATATTTAATCATAATATTAACTTATTATTTCTTAATATGTTAACAATATATTATTATTATTATATGTTGTTAATGATTACTATATTAATATATTATTAATATACATCGTTAATGATAGGCTATTATATATATATATATATATATATATATATATATATATATATATATATATATATATATATATATATATATATATATATATATATATATATATATATATATATATATATATATATATATATATATATATATATATATATATATAATCAACTTTCATATTATTATTGTATTATAACTTGTATTATTTTAATATTAATATATTATTATTTTAATAATATATCATTATAAATTATTTAATACATTAATTATATTGTTCTCATCCTTTTACTTAAAGTTCTAATTGAATTCTATTATTTTTGTTTCATCTTTAGAGATTCTACAAAACAAGATGAGGATATCACCCCAAAGGTCTTTGAATAGAGGGACATGACAGTCCTTCCCTCCCAAATTTTCTTGTTCTCAAGCAATCACCATTTTCATATTTATTTCACCTCTTATAACCAAGATGTATCTTTAATCCATATGTAATTTTTCCCTATGATGACAACCAAATCCAATATAGCTTGATGAATTCAAATTTCTACTTGTAATGAATCTATTACTCTTCTATTTTATCCAAAAATAGATTAGATGAAGTATGCATTTGAACACAAAGTATACATATGAATGTATGAAGACACAAAGCATATATAATCTATACACATTAATGCATGAAAACATGGAGTAGAGGGCTAGGAGTGCTTAATTCTTCATTATGCTCTAGGTAACAATCATACAACATAGGAGCACAAGTTAGTACATATAAATTCCAAAATGAAAGTATACTATTGAATGTATATAATTGTATCATCTTAAAATGGAAGCACTTCCATCTTGGCAGGTATAGCACCCTCATTCAGTGCATTTTCATGATAGCTTTACATTTAGGATGCATCTATGCTTGATTCTTCATTTCTAGGTGAAAATAGGGTTAGGATCCTAAGGATTCTCCTTGATTTCCTTCTTCATGGCTCTATTTGTTGGAGATTTGCCTACAGGCCAGTGCTGATTGTATGTTTGTCATTGATGACAACATATGGTAAGTAGCATGCACGGAAGAATTATGTAGTAAGCTTTAAGTATATGTTGCATGAACATGTTATAAGCATGATATCATGGATGCAGAGGGTAACTATTAGTATAGATAGTTATATAGCAGTTTGTGTCAATAGTGTTCCTTACAGAGTAACAGGAAGTTATTTTGTGAATGGTTGTCCATACAGTTATCATAGAGCCTTGTGCATTTGGATATGTGATGGAGACATGCTAGTGATATTAAATTCATGGACGCAAAGTCTTATGATTAGTAGAAGTGAAGTTATGTAGTTGTTATTCACCAGTAGCAGTTTCTTGTGTTTGTTCAGAAGAGACGACAGAGATTATATTGGTTCAAGAGTTGCACCTATCATTTCAGTATGTACCCTTGGATTATAGCTTGGAGAAGAGTTAGTAATGTTTGGTTAAGAGAGCATGATGTAATTCAACCTAAGGAGAAAGCTTTAGTTATTTTGGTAGAGCCAACAGTGTGTCGTGTGTGTCTACAATTATCTTATTAGACAGCTCCCAAAATGTGTTGCGTGCTTAGTAGAGCCGATTGAATTATTATTGGAGTTTGTTATGACTTCTCTAATATGATTTCAAGGTGGTTCTAATAGGCCAACTTGATTATATCATTTAGAGGAAAGATAATTTATAGCTGATTGTGAAGAGTAGAAGAGAGTCTATGAAGTGTTGAGCCATTAGAAGAAGGTATATGTGACCAAGTAAAGTATTGGTGTTATACATTGGAATTGATCCAGACAACGTGTCTAAGCACAGTTCACCAAGATCTAGATATAGTGTGTATCTGTTATTTAGAAGGTTGTAACCTTCACCCATTTGAGCAGTGTGCTCTCGGAGAGTGCATCCTCACCCCTAATAGGGTTAATTGTAAAAGACTCCTAACAGGGTCTAACCCTTGACCAGGTCTACTACACTAAATATATTGTCAAGAAACTCCTAACAGGGTTAAGGATCTTCTAAGAAGGATCGTAATACAGTAGTGTAGAATATTAGTGGGTTTCAATGCCCACTAGGTTTTTTACCTATTCGAGTTTCCCCATAACTAGAATATTGGTGTTGTGTTCAAGTGTTCTTTCATTTTATTTATGCTTTATGTTTAAGTATACTTAATTGGATAAAGAATTGAAACTAGTAGATAACTGATCCACCCCCCGCCCCCCCTCTCAGTTATCTCTTGGGACTATTCGTAACAATTGGTATCAGAGCCAGGTGCCTTGAATAGAAATTTTAACAAATTTGAGGTTGATCAGATGGAATTCTTTAGAAAAGAAAGTGCTAGGTTTGATGGAGAGAATTATCTTGATTGGAAGAACAAGATGGTGACTCATTTGCAATGCATTTCTTTTGAAGTTTTTGATGTAACTATCAGAGAAGTCAAGATCCCTACTTTAGAAGACCTTGTAAAGGATGATGCTACTAAAAAGAAAAAGGAATTGTTTCATCAAAATGCAATAGCCAAAGAAGCCCTTATCAGTACCTTATCTGATAGTGAGTTTTTAGAAATAAAGAAAGTAGATACAACCCATAAAATATGGAAGTACCTAGAAGACATATTTGAAGGACACAAACAAGCAAATGATGCATGCAGAAAAAATGGAAGAAAAGATACAATGCATTAGAGATGCTACCTGAAGAAAACATTAGAGCTTATAATCAAATGATCAATGAAATAGTTGTTGGAATTAGGAATAATGGTGGAGATATCTCAGAGGAAGACATTATGGACAAATTGATGACTACTCTCACTCCAGAATATGAAAACAAGATCAACATCCTTGATGAGACCATGCAAATTTTATCAAATTTCAAGAGAGAGACCTTGATCAGAAAAATATCAACTTTTGAGATTTCAAGATTGAAGACAAAACCCAAAAGTGAGACAGCCTTCAAAGCAACAATCCATGGTAAGAAATCTGCAAACACTTATGGTAATTTTGATGATGATGATGAAGAGAAAACACTAGATGATTTCATTGCTATGATTTCCAAAAGAGAAAAGAAAAGAAAAGGAAAATATGAAGGTCAATTGCCATTTAAATTCTTTTCATGTAATAAGATTGGTCACTTTGCATCCAAGTGTCCTGCCAGAGCTAGAAAGTTCAAAAATGACTATAAGCCCACATACTCTAAGGAATGTTACTATGTTGGAGATGGAGTTTCAGATGATGACTTAGATAAAGAAGAAATTGGATTCATTTCCATTATAGAGAAAATGAATAATAAGACAAACCATCAAGATGAGACAGAGGAACAAGAGCTAGCATTGATTTCACAAGCTGATATAAGGACATACTCGATTAATTATAGATAGTGGTTGTTTAACCATAGGATTGAAAGAGCTTTGACTACCAGGCCCACATCTCTACCCTGCATCCACAAGAACCTTGCCACCTCAACATCCTTTGATAGCGGGCCCACTGCACCCCCATACAAGAAAATCCAATGGCCTTCATACCACATCAACGACTCTCATTAAAGCATAGAGATTAAAAGGCTTGCATCTTTTCCTTGTGGTATAGCGACAACCACCGATCTTTTTCACCCGTTAAACATCTATCATACCCTAGCCGACAGGCCCGCCTGGACATGTGTCAACCAGTCGCATGGTCGCATGTCAGAAATTCCTGACATGCGATCATGTGACAACCAATCATTTGAAACCCTTTGAAGACCCAGGCACACCATCCATCACACTTGCGCAGTTAGGGAACACCAGCAAACAGGAAATTGTGAGGTCAAAAACACACAGGGTTTTCGATGAAAGAGGATAAAAAACATAGTTTCCGGCACCAAAAGACAAGTGCACAAAAGCTGGAAGGCACAAGGTCAAAAACAATGAAGGTTTTCACACAGACCGAAAACATCATGGATTTTCAAAAACACTATGGGTTTTCGACACTGTGGTAGATTTTGAAATTATTTTCCTACAGACCTTAGAATTTGAATAACTTTCTAGATTTTGTGATTCAGCACATGTGTTTTGGATTGGAGTAAGGTGACACAATGAAGAACATAGGGCAGGATACTTTACAAAAAAATTTGCAAGGAAGAGGCCATTTTCATAGGATTTTTGCTATGATAGAAAAATGGCCTAACATAATGTAACTAGCATCATGGTTAGTTTTACATGGAATAAAATGGCTCATTTTAGAAAATTTTTCCACCACCACATAGAGACTATCCATACCTATTTTTGTCTTAGGGAGTCCCACCACAAAGTCCATGCTTACACACTCCCAAGGCCTATTTGGAATTGGTAAAGGTTGGTAGAGTCCTTCATTGCTTCAGCCTCCTTTAGCCCTTTGACAAATACCACATTGTTCCACATACTTTCTCAAATCTCTTGCTAAACTAGGCCAATAGTAGTATCTCTGTACTAGCTCCATAGTCTTGTTGATGCCAAAGTGTCTACTTAGGCTCCCATTGTGTTTCTCTTGGATGAGATTCTCTCTCATGGACCCTCTAGGCACACACAGCTGATTGCCCTTAAACAAGAGGCCATTTTGAAGAGTATAGTCTAAATACTCACTATGAAAATGATTTTCAAAATCAATGCATACCTTCTAGGTTGTGGAAAAGTCCTCATCTTCTTCATAGAGATCCTTAAAGCTTTCTATCCCTATGCTCTGTAATTGCACTTCTTGAATAGTCAACATCTTCCTACTAAAGGCATCTGCTACCTTATTGAGCTATCCCTTTTTATGCTTGATGGTAAAGGTAAAGGATTGGAGGTATTCCATCCATTTCAGATGTCTATTACTTAATTTCTCCTGAGTATTAATATAACTCAAAGCCTGATTATCTATGAACACCACAAACTCTTTTGGTAGTAAGCAATGTGTCCTTTTCTTCAGAGACTGAATCAACACATATAACTCCAAATCATATGTCAAATAACTCTTCTTTTACTCATTGAGCTTCTCACTAAAATATTCCACAGGCCTTCCTTCTTGGCTCAACACACCTCCTACTGCAACTCCACTTGCATCACACTCCAATGTAAATAACTTGTCAAAGGTGAGTAAAAGTAGGATGGGTTTTGTGGCTACTTCTTCCTTCAACTGTTGGAATGATTTATGAGCATCCTCAGTCCACTTGAACTTGGTTCTCATTCCTCCTTTAATGGTGTCTAAAATTGGTGCACATATGCCACTGAAGTTTCTCACAAACTTTCTATAGAACTAAGCCAAGCCATGAAAAATTCTGACTTCAGTCCCTATTTTAGGTGCAGGCCAATTCAAGATTGCCTCAAATTTTCTTGTGTCCATCTTCAAGGTACCCTTAGACACCACAAACCCCAAGTAGAATAGATCTTTCTTCAATAATTTACACTTTTCTAAGTTTATTGCCAACTTCTCTTCATGTAGTCTCTTTAGCACTATCCTTAAATTTTCAAGGTTCTCTTCTTTGGTTCTTCTATATATGAGTATATCATCAAGATATACTACCAAAAATATACCAGTGTAGTCCTTCAACACCTCATTCATCAACCTCATGAAGGTGCTAGGGGCATTGGTAAGCCCAAATGGCGTCACAAGCATTTCATACAACCCCTCTGTCATCTTAAAAGTTGTCTTCCACTCATCACCCTCCTTTATTCTAATCTGATGGTAACCACTTTTAAGATCCAACTTAGTAAATTAAATAGCACCCCCTAAACAATCCATAAGATCTTTTATTCTAGGAATTGGAAATTTGTACCTTATTGTGATTCTATTTATTGCCCTTGAATTAGTGAAAAGTCTCCACTTGCCTCCTTTCTTTGATGCTAACACCAAGACTGCACATTGATTGATTCTCTTCTTAATCAGCCCTTGATCCAACAATTCTAGTACTTGTCTTGCCACCTCCTTGTTCTGATCAGGTGTGAGCTTGTATGTTGCTTTTTTTGGTAAAGATGCACTAGGTAAAAAATCTATTTGATGGGTTATAGCCCTTCTTAGAGGAAGTGTTGCAGGTGCTCCATCACTCACTATATCCCTATACTCCTTTAACATATACCTCACCTCATTAGGTATCTCTTCCTACAACTTTTTATCCTCCTCCTTAGGCTTCACAACAATGGCACATCCTAATGTTTCATCTCCTTGTAAAAGGTGTAAGAACTCCTTACCAGTGCTAAGCAAGAAACTTGGTGTTCTTGAGGCTCCTTCATGATTCTCTATCAAGGATTGGATCTTAAAGGTTTTGTTATCCTTCTTGAAGGAAATTGAATTCTCCTCTCTATCATAAATCACCTTCCTATCAAATTGCCAAGGTCTTCCCAATAAGAGATGACAGATATCAATGGGCAATACATCACAAAGGATCTTGTCCATATACCCTCCAATGGAAAACTCCACCCAAGTTTGTTCATTCACCAAAACACTTTGCTCTTGATTTAGCCAAGTGACCTTTTAAGGGTTAGTGTGAGGGATCTTTGTAAGCTTTATCTTTCTAACTACCTCATTAGAGATGATATTATCATTTGACCCTGAATCAACTATTACCTTGCAAACCTTTCCAAGGATCTTGCATCTAACTCTGAAAAGAGATCTTCTTTCTTTGGTTCTCCTTGTGTAGGCTATCTGATAAGTACTCTTCTGAACATAAGATTCTCCCCCATTTCTGATTCTAGTTTACTAACTTCATTGGTCCATGAGCTAGCTCCATCTTCTTGAGCATAGGCCACTCTCTTCTCTATATTGGAACTAGAAGGTTTCTCAGGACATCTATAAGCATGGTGTCCAAGTTGACCACATTGATAACATTTCATAGTAGAAAATAGGAATTGTCACTTCCTGCACTCCTTCCTCTACTTGACCCTCCATGGGATCCTCTTCCACTACCAAAAGTACCTCTTGTACTGGTCTCTCCACTTTATTCAATAAGTCTATTCTCTCCTTGACTTCTTGAGTCACTTCCTCTGCCACTAGAACCACCTCTTTGACCCCCTCTAGAGTCTCTACCGATGCCTTTTTTTTGTAGTTAGGCTCTTGCTTCCTTCTCTATTTTTCTTCAATCTTTTGTGCCACGTGTTGACACCCAAGGACTATACTTGGAGTGAACAAGTTCATCTCCTCTTCTATACTCCACTTTAACCCACTCAAGTATCTTGCAACCTTGATATTCTCTTCTTCTTCTAAGGTTCAACTTGTGAAAATCCTTTGTGTAGGTCGCTACATCCATCTCTTTTTGTTTGAGATTCAGTCTTCTCCTATGAAGTTGTATTTCAAAATCTATAGGTAGGTAAGCTTCTCTGACTTTGTTCACCATGGCTTTCCAATTAGATATTGGATTCTTCCCATCCTTGTCCCTTTCTTCTTGGAGATAGTTCCACCAAGTCAGAGCTTGGCCACTCAACCTATACTTGGCTACTTTGACCTTGTGTGCTTCAGTAATGTCTTCACACTCAAAGTGGTTCTCCATGCCCTCAATCCACTGCATAACTAATTCAGTGTCCATTCTTCTAGTGAGTAAGGGGACCCCTTCAAGGGCTTTAATGGTCTTCAAGAATTTCTCATCTTATGTTGGAGGATCAAGTGTAGGAACCTCATCATCTAAGGTCTTTTCTTTGTCCTTTTCTCCCTGCTCCTCTATTTTATCATTGACCTTATTTTCTTTAGCTTGGACTTCATCCAAGATTTTCTCCAACTGAGCCAACCTTTCTCTTAGGAGTCTATTATCTTCCTCTTGGTCTTCTACCTTCTTTTCTAAGTCTACCTTAGTCACCATTTTCTCCTTTTAGGATGACCCTACTAATTCTAGAGGTTGAAACATCCACCACCTCAAACTATTCTCTTCCCAAGTCTTTAAATTTTCTTTAATACCAATTTGATGCGAAGATTGGGATAGACTAGCCTAGTCTATGTTCTTTTATCCCTTCCTTGGGTAATTGGGTGTTCTTCTTTCACCCTATGGTCTCTAGGACTTCCTTCACTAGTGGAATCCCCTGACTTTCCCAATCTAACCACCAAGACCAAGTGCTTCAACTTCTAGACTCTCCTTTGCATAGCTTTGCTTCATTCCCTTAGATATGCTCATAAGGGCACAACTTCACCAACACCTTCTCAGGTCCTAGCAAGGATGAATTTGGCTTCTAAGGGTTTTTTTAAGCTTTCCATGTGACCCCAAAGGCTTGGACAATCCATCTTCCCTACCGATTGCTTCATTTTCCCTCAAAATAGGGCTACAAGGAATGTGCCCCAATTAGGCCTCCATTCTGAGTTTTTAGGGATATGTCCTGCAAACCTTGCCAAATCTTGGCTAACTCTCCAAAGAGAATCCTATTCAATTACCAAGGTCTCAAGGATTTTCTATGTTTAAGAACCCCAAGTGTCCGTACACTACCCTAATCCAAACTAAGGGTTTTCAAGTGCTTTTTTGCTTAACATGGTCACTGAAATTGTTTGTTTTCTACACCACCTTGTTTGGATTGGTAGTGGCTCCTCCTTCATGCCAATGGAGCTTCACTAACCATACTTTAAATCCTCTAAAGGATTAAGCCTACAAACATTATCCTTTCCTTCTAGGACCTCTACAAACTTGACCTTACCTAGTCGGGCACAGTCCAGGCTTTCCTAGGGCTTGGTCGTAAAAATTCTTTCTTGAACTTTCCATGGCCCTGTTTTGTATGGTAAACTATACAAGGTATGCACTACCATATCCCATAATCCCATGAAGTTTCCATGGTGGGGATAGGAGCTACAGACCCATCTTCAAGAACCAGTCAAAACTGGACAATGACCTTGAAGATTCAAACTAATTATAAATGCACAGAAAAAATTGAAAGGAAATCTAATCTATGAACTTGAAATGAAATTTTATATACAAAAAAAGATTCATAGTACAATAAAGATCATGATCTATTCATTAATTGAAAATTGTTGCTCCTTGTATGCACACTGGCATACCAAACATAGTAATAGTCTAAGTTTTCCTTTAGTCTACTGTATAATCTAATCACCAAACACTAACTTAGGGTTTTTTTTATAGTATATAAAGTCTTTACCTTAGGGTATGTTCTTGGTTAGGACTTCTGAGTGCCAAGTTAAGGATTATAACTCTTTAGAGTAAAGGTTGCTAAGAAACTTTGAAAATTTGTGCAACTTTTCAGCAACTTTTGTTGCTTGAGTAGTTTTTTCTCTTTCTATCCTTCAATACTTTTATTAGGTCACAACTAATGCACACACATACCAAAAGAACCCAAACCTGCATTTTCAAAATTATACCTATTCTAAGACTAGGTGACATGAGGATGACATGATCATCTAAGTCCCTTAGCAAATACAAAACCAAAGAAAATTGTTACCTCCTAGGACCCAAACTAGGACCTAAACTCAGCACACTGAGCTCTAAGACTCTTATTGTAGTTACAATGCTTCATCAGAAAGAAAATAAAAAAAAAATGACAATAGTGGGAGACCTATAGAAGGCTGATCCTACACCACATCCTCCTAAATTTGCCTTTGTCTTTGCAACATCTGAAACATCCGTACAATGTCTATACACTATCATAACCACTCAGATCTCCTCATAGAAATATATGTTGACATCAGTGAAAAAACACAAATGACAATAGTATGAGTGCCCATTTAGTAACATAGTGATTAAACATATTAAATGTCTCAATCACCTCCCCATGCATTAGGAATATCCAACAATCTCCCCCTTCGGCATTGATGTCAACATATAGGAAAATATATTATCCCAAAGTTATATCAATCCAAAATTCTGCAACTAGTCATGTAACCAAATAGTCTCCCTATACAATAGGGATTTTCTCATAGAAACACTCCCCTCAGACAACAATGGAAAAGGGTGCCATGTGTCAGCAACTTCTTTCCAACATCTTTCTTCCATGATCACTCCCCCTGAGGAGTAGATCCTTACATCTAGTCCATATTATAATAAGGCTCTGAAAACCTCTAGACTGATGCATCTCTGCATCATTTAATTCTAACTAGGAGGGGCCTGAACCCCCAACATACCTCTGAGATATTCAAAGGTATCTTTCGGTAGTGGCTTTGTGAAGATGTCTACAATCTACTCTTATGTACTGATATATTCTAATTTGATTTCCTTTTCTGCCACTTTGTCTCTCAAGAAGTGATACTTGATAGAAATATGTTTATTTTTGGAGTGCATCATTAGATTCTTTGACATATCCACTGTACTGGTGTTGTCACAATGGATAACCACAGGCTCATCAAAATTTATTTCAATGTCTATATGTATTTGTTTCATCCAAACATTCTGAGTACAATTTATGGCAGCAACAACCACTCTGATTCAGCAGTAGATTGTGCTATACAATCTTGTTTCTTACTTAGCCAAGAAACCAATTTTTTCCCAAGGAAAAATGCACCACCACTAGTACTTAGTCTGTCATCAATATTTCTTGCCCAATCAACATCAATATAAGCATGAAGTTCAAAGATATCATTTTTTTCATACCATATGCCATAGTCTATGGTTCCTCTTAGATACCTCAGTATCCTTTTCATAGTAGCTAGATGTGATTCTTTAGGTTCTGCCTAATATCTAGCCATAATTCCAATAGCATTAGCAATATTTGGTCTAGTGTGGGTCAGATATTGTAGTCCTCCAACCATTGATCTATACATGGTCTAAAAAATACACTTTGATTCATCATCAATTGTTAGCTTGTTACCAGTCACCATAGGTGTTCCTACTGGTTTACAATCTTCCATTCCAAACTTCTTAAGCAATTATTTGAGATACTTGGTCTAAGAAATAAAAATACCATTCTCATTCTGAGTTATTTGCAATCCAAAAAATAATTTCATTTCACCTATCATGGACATCTCAAATTCACTTTCCATTTATTTAGAAATTTTCTTACATAGATCATCATTACCTCCAAAGATAATATCATCCACAAAGACTTCTATTATCAGGATTCCATCTTGACTAGTTCTTAAATACAAATTATTGTTTGTATTGCCTTTTGTGAATCAAAGCCGAAGTAGATACTTTTCTAATCTTGCATACCAAGCCCTAGGAGCTTTCTTTAGCCTATACAAAACTTTCTTCAATTTGCACACCATGTCTTTATCTTCTCATAGAGGAAAGCCATTTGGTTGTTCTATATAAACTTCTTCATCAAAATCTCCATTTAGAAATGCAGATTTCACATCCATCTGATACACCTTGAAGTTTTTATGTGCCACATAAACCAAGAACAATGTTACTGCCTCTATTCTAGCAACATGAGAAAATGTTTCTTCAAAGTCTATGCCTTTTTTCTGTGAGTATCCCTTACACACTAGTCCTGCTTTCTTCCTTACAACAGTTCCTTCTTCATCCATCTTCTTCTAAAAACTCATTTTGTTCCTATTACATTATTGTTTTTAGGTCTATGAACTAGTTCCCAAGTATTATTCTTCTTTATCTGATCTAACTCTTATTTCATATAATTTATCCAAGATTCATCTCTAAATTCTTTATCTGTAGTTTTTGGTTCAACTTGAGAAATCAAACAAATTTCTTCTCTAACCTTTGATCTAGTTAGCACTCCTTGACTGGTATTGCCAATAATTTGATTTTTAGGATGGTTATTCTTTACATACCTCAGTGTTTTAGGAGTCTCAGTAGCCTTACTTGTGCTATCATCACAAGCCTCTTTTTCACTTTCTACCTCAACAAGTTCTTCTCCTTCTATAGCAGTAGTAATTTCTTTTATCTCTGAAATCTGATTACTATCATACAATCTTTCTTGTATCTAAAAATTCTCATCTATTCTTACATTGTTACTTTCAATCATTTTCCTCAATCTTAGATTGAAACATTTGTAAGCCTTTCTCTTAATAGAGTAACCAAGGAAAATTCTTTCATCACTACGAGCATCAAACTTCCCTATCTAATTATCTCTCTTGATATAACACTTACTACCAAATATTCTAAAATATTTTATAGTAGAAGTATGATCAAACCATAATTCATAGGGAGTCTTACTTGTACCTTCTCTGATTTGAATTATGTTCAATGTATACACTGCTATTCCAATAGCCTCTCTCCAATGTACATGAGATACATTTCCATCAATCAACATTGTCCTAGCAGCATCAAGTATAGTCATGTTCCTTCGCTCTGCTATGCCATTCTGTTGTGGAGTCCTAAGAAAAGATGTTTGTCTCTTTATCTCATGCTCTTCGCAGTATGAATTGAATAAATATGAAGTAACTTCTCCACCTCTTTCTAACCTTAGACACTTAATCTTTAAACCTGATTCATTCTCTACTTTTTCTTTGAACAACTTGAATTTATCAAATGCTTCTGATTTTTCCTTCAAGTAAGTGACCCACATCATTCTAGAAAATTCATCAACAAAGAGAATGAAATACCTTTCACCATAGTATGATTTTTTCCTTGTAGGTCCACATAGGTCTGTGTGTACCAGCTCCAACTTCTCTTTTGATGTATATGCTTTTCTTTTGTGACTACTTCTAGTCTAATCTCCCATGAAAAACTCTTTGCAAATAGTGTTAGATGGTTTCACAATCTTTGACAGATCTCTCACTACATTAGTCATAAGTTTTCCTTTACAATGTTATCAAAATTAACATGAAAAAATCTCCTATGCCATAACCAACTATCATCAACCTTCACAAAAAAACAAGAGGCTCCAGATGTATTTAATTCAAATACATTACCTCTAGATTTGGTACCAGTTGCAATCATCTTACCTACCTTACTTCTGATAAAACATTTTCCATTGACAAAACTTAATTGAAACTCTTTATCCATTAACTGTCCAACACTCATCAAATTATGTTTCAATCCTTCAACAAGAAGCACATTGCCTATATTAGTCTTTCCATCCAGAGTAATGGATCCTACTCCTATGATATATTTAGGGAGATTGTTCCCAAACCTTACAACACCTCCATCATACTTTATTAATTTAAAAAACTTGTTCTTATCACCAGTCATATGATGAGAACAACCACTATCTATTATCCATTCAGTTTTCTTGTCAACAAAGCTTTTTCTTCATGTACTAGTTCATCTCTAATAGAAACAAATCTGATCTCTTCACAATCTAAATCATCATCATCAAATATTCCTTCACTAGCATAATAACATTCTTTGTCCCTTTTAATCTTTTCATAGCTAGGTTTGTACTTAGGAACTCTTGTAGGACATCTAGATGAAAAATGACCTACCTTATTGCATGAAAAAAATCTCAAGGGTAACTTGCCTTCAAACTTGCCCCTACCTCTTTTTTCTCTTCTAGAAATCAGTGCAACAAGTTCATCCATCTTTCTTTCTTCTACCATTATCTGTTCCCATTCCTCAGCATACTCACCAAGCTCTTCTTTTAGGTCTTCTTTGCTGGTGCTCAAAAGTGTAGATAATTTCTTGTGTGCAGATGCCTTGAATGCAGATTCAACTTTAGGTACAACCTCTCCTAATTCTTCAGTTTCAAAGGTAGTTATCTTTGTAATCAACATCTCTCTGTTAAAGTAATTCAGAACTAAAATTTGATAGTTATTTCATTAATTTTGTAGGGCCATGTAAGATATAAAAATATATCTAAGATATATTTTTATATCTATGTTTTGTGTGTGCAGTGGAAGGTATGTGATAAAAAAGTGTAAATATATGATGGAAAATGTTATGGACATAAAAATAGAAATACTTATCTTGAAAAGAGATGGATGTGGAAATCACTATTTTCTAATGTCTGTGTTTAGTTTCAGGAGATTCTGTAACCTCCTCCATACTATAAATTGTGAAATAGAGAAATTCCAAAAAAAATTTGTCTTTCTAGAGCCAGGTCGACCTTGACCTTAGGATCGGGGCACAATCTTACCCCCTACTAAAGATCGACCTTGACCCGAAACAAATCCAATGGAAATTATGTTCACGGATCTCGAAAGTTCACCAAAAATTGTATCTAGATCTAAATTGAAATTCTTTTTCCTGTACCTGTAACTACAAGAAAAATGGTTTTTTTGTTTAGATGAGGGGTTTACCTTAGTCAAACCTTGGTTTGGAATCAACCTTAAGAATGGAATTGAAATAGAGAATGCTAGCAAGTAGTAGACGTAGATCTAACAATGAAGCTATGATATTCAATAGATATGCAATTGTATTTCAAATATAAACAAGTATGTTGATATGAAAGCTTGAACACAAAATTAACAAATGTAAATCAAAACCTCCATGATTGTTTGCTTGGAATCCACCTTGAGGGAAAAATGAATGGATCTTGAAGATGAACAAAGGATCTTGAAGGAAGATCACAACACCATGATGGATAGATCTAGGGTTTGAATGATGAATCTTGAATGCTTGAACCAAATCCTTTTAAAGGCTTGAATACTTCAATCCTTGATCTTCAATAGAGAACTTGAATGGAGATGATGGCTTGAATACTTCCTTGAAAATGCTTGATGAAACTGCTTTCTTAATCTTCTTGATTGAGAGTGCTTGAGAGATTATGAGATGATCTAAATGAGAGAGCAAGGTTTCCTTTTATAGTGATCTAGGGAACAAAATTCTAGAGGCTGACATTGAAGAATTAAATTTGAATTAACCTTAACCCCTATAAATGGACCTTGATTAAATGCAATTTAAGAGTTTACCATTCCAAAATCTGAAATAGCCAACCCGAAAGAGGGAAGATAAAACTTTTTGAAGCCTGACATCCTGAAACCTCTAGAAATTGAAAAATGGACCCAGGTTTAGGGTCGAGGTCAACTCTGCCCTAGGTCAGGGTCAAGCTTGACCTTGACCTAGGAGATTGACCTTGACCCTAAGGTCACAGATCTCAAATTCTCAAGACTAGGTGCCAGAAACAGGCTAGAAATAGGTGGAGAGAGAAGCAGAACAGGGGAATAAGCCAGATCCATGCAAAGACCTATTCAAGGCACTTGACATGACTCCACCACTTACTCGGAGGGATAAACTTTCTTAACATAGAAGTACTTCCATTTTGAGATGATACATTAAGCCCCCAATTTAGCAAGAGTATGGATTCAATGCAAACTCTTGGTAAAGGAGAAGAAAGAAAAGATCCAAGTGGATTCACAACGAGATAAAATAACACTTAGCTAAGGACACAAGCCCCTAGGCTAAATATTCTAACTCAACATACACACACGAGGGTGTGAAAACAAAGACAAAACCAAAACAACAACATCAAAGAGGGGTCAGTACTAAGACAAACCCAAATCAACTAGTAGATGAAACCTTGCTAAGAAATATTTCCTATACTAGTATTATATTTGGAAAGCTATCATAAAAGCACAAATGATTACATAAGAAAGACAAGAGAAACACTATAAATAACATAGCTTCATGATCCAGTCCTACTAGCATGAAAGAGAAAAGAGAGAAAAGAGAAATTGATTACCTCACCCAGTAAGATGCCCACCTTACCATGAATCACCAAGGAGGGAGAGCCAAACAGGTGGCCAAACCTGATAGTTCACCCATAAAATGCGCTTTGTAATTGTAATGCATCTTATGACAGCTTCTAGAATACCCATAGATCCACATTATTGGATCACTATGAATATGAAATGTGTGTCTCCTCAGGATTTAGAAACTTATGTGTGTTACCTTCAGAAGATTTAGCATATTGAAAATTGAAAAATGTGTGTCTCTTCAGGATTTAGCAACTTATGTGTGTTACCTTCAGAGGATTTAGCATATTGAAAATTGAAAAATGCATGTCTCTTCAAGATTTAGCAACTTATGTGCATTACCTTCAAAGGATTTAGCATATAAATGAAAGCCTATAGTACAAGGAAGACCCATATATGCCCCCCTCCTTATCATGGTGGTCTACTAGACATGATAAGGAAGAGGTAGAGGATACCTACCTGACAATGTGAGGAGATATCCTATTTACAACAATGTATACTACATTCCTAGTGAAGGGTATTGATCCCTACATCCAAGAGTATAGATAATTGTGAAAAGGATATGTCATTCATGAAAAAAGGAACCTCAAAGAAATAGATCTTATCAACAAGACCCCCACCATAGAGGAGTGCTTTAGATAAAATATCATCTTTCAAAGATAAACTAGGTGAGAACAAAGATTCAATGATCAAGCCCCCTGAAATCAAGAGGAAGAGGAATCTTTGAAGTGAGGGAAAAAACTCTAATACCAAAGAAAGGGTAAGAGTTTATAATGAACATAATTTGCAGCATAGAGAAGAGGTGATGACCTAGGACAACAACCTCTCATAAAAAGGTTATCCATATTCAAAACATTTGTCAATATGATGAAATAATATTGCAATATAAACAAATGCCACTAAGCTAAGGAACATGATTCCCTAACAAAGAGAAAGAAGGAAGAACCTTTCCCCCAGGGATGAAAGCAAGGGATACCTTTGCAAAACAAATGTCTTAGAAAAGATATCTTGAGTATAGAATCAAATCTATGGATGATTATAAACATAATACAAAAACTATAGAGAAGAGAGAATACCAATTAAGCCAGGATAAAATATATGCCAAGAGCCTAATGGATCCTATAAGATTGGATGGAAATACACCTCTTTCCCCCTAGTCCAGAGAAAAGAGGAGGAGAAATATATATTATATCAGAATGAGGGGTATCCCCTATATCAAAATTGTGAAGGAATTGTACAACTGCACAAGAGTGTGATATAATTCCTAAAGCAGCTCTTTCCCTAACATATAACTTGAAATGCTTACAATCAACAAGTAAATGTGTATTACTATGTGTAGACTATGATTTTAACCTGTTATCTATTTTGAAAGGCTGAAACATTCAAACATTAGACTAATCTAGCATTTATCAGTTCAAAACATACACAAATATAAACCAAGCCACCTCAAGATTGTTGCTAAAAATAAGTGCTATAAAGCACTGTTTGATTTGCTTCAATGAGAGGTATGTGGATGTGCTCTCTAAGCACAAGGAGCTTGCTCCTAAAGCATACTAAGGAAGATGGCTATGATGCATAAATGCTAAGAAAAAGCTTGAAAGAAACTAGTTCATTCTATTATTTCTACGCTAAGATGAGTTGATAAAACATGAAATCTAACAATTAGTATCAAAAGCTTTAAGATCTAGGATGAATTTAACATGATAACAATGCATAAAGATGAGAGCTAAATTAATAATTTTCTATTGGAAGGAAGAGTATTTATAGGATTTGGCAAGGGCTTGGGTTAGGAGGTTGAGTCAAAGTTAGAGGTAAGGTTAGGGGTTGAGTCAAGGATAAGGATTGACTTTTGGTTGGACCAAGGCTTTGGATGAGGATGAAGACCTTCTAAAGGAGTCTAGGACTTTCTAAGATAACTATGGATTTAAGAAACAAATAAATATTTATTCATCTCAAAGGCTTAATGAGTTATTAGGGGAAGGGTTTGACTAGGAGTCAAAGGAGACTTGAATTAGCCTAGGAAAAGTAGGTAATTTCCCCTAAATGGGTTTAGGAAAGGATTAGGAAAGTTCTAGAAGAGTCTAGGGTTTTCGTAGGATATTTCTAAGGTTTGAGGAAATAAATAAATGTTTATTTATTTCAAAAAGGCTTTTTGGTTGAGGATTTTATTTATTAAATAAATTTAATAAATAAGAAGGATTAACACTTAATATTGGTTTAAATGTTTTTGAGTTGGCATTAGGCTTAGGAAATGGGTAAATCCTCCTTTAATTAAAATTAAAGGGAGATTAGGAGATTTTAGAAGAGGTTAATGATCTTTAGGATATTTTTAAAGTTTTGGGTAAAAATAAATAAATAATTTATTTTTTGATTTTTTGGTCAATTTATTAATTAAATAATTAATAAATAGGGGAATGGTGTTTAAATTTGATATAAACATTTTTGGAAGGGATTTCTTAATTAAATTTTTTTAATTAAGATAAAGGGATTTAATGACATAAAAATAAATAAATTAATTAAATAATTAATTAATTAATAAATGATGATGTCATCAGGAGTTTGGACTAAAAAAGGTAGGAATCACCTTTTAATCGAGATTAGAGTGAGATTATGAAATTATAGAAGAGGTTAAGGATTTCTAGAAGATTTCCAAGGTTTTAGGTAAAAATAAATAAATAATTTATTTTTTGGTTTTTTGGTCAATTTATTAATTAAATAATTAATAAATAGGGAAATAATTTTTAAATGAGATTTAAACATTTCTGGAAGGGATTTTTTAATTAAATATTTTTAATTAAGATAAAGGGATTTAATAGCATAAAAATAAATAAATAAATTAATTAATTAATTAATAAATGATGATGTCATCAGGGGTTTGGACTAAAAAAGGTAGGAATCACCTTTTAATTGGGATTAGAGTGAGATTAGGAAATTCTAGAAGAGGTTAAGGATTTCTAGAAGATTTCCAAGGTTTTAGGCTTTTAATAAATATTTTATTTATTAAAAAGATTTTTGGCATTATTTATCAATTAATAATTAATAAATAGAGGAAATTCATTCAAACTTGAATTAAATGATTTTGGGGAGGGATTCTTTAATTAAAGATGTTTAATTAAAATAGGAGGATTTAATGACATAAAAATAAATTAATAAATTAATTAATAAATGATGATGTCATCAGGGGTTTTCAAAAAATAAAAATATTTTATTTTCTAATAGATTTTTAGGTGTCTACATTTTGCCCCTCTTTGATGCGATGCCACAAATGGCGTGGCATCAAAGACAAGAAAATAAGATGCCCCAGGCTAGAATTTAGAGGAATAAGGGGTTGTGCCCCCTCGAGAAAATAACACAAAAAGTAAACATTGTGGAATTTTCTCGAAAGATTACAAGGAAGAAAAGAAGGAAGAAGGGGAGATAAATAACCAAACTCCCAAGAGCAAAGATGCATGAGTGCAATATTACGCTAAATGATGCATAATCCAAGATTAATCTATATGATGGGGGATTTGGGGAGCTCCAAGTGAATATGTGGAGAGCACAACCTAGTTTAATATAGCAATATTAGAGACCTGCCAAGGATACTGGGATCACAAGGCTTCATCACCAGTGTTGCATAGGACTGATGCTAAAAAGACACGTAGGGTTGCCCCAGCATCGCACATGATCCCGAGAAGGAGGCATGGTAGAAACGATGCTGGAAAAACCACAAGAAAATGACATTTCCCAAGTGCACCATGTAACCCAGAAGATCACATGTGAAACGTGCAAGGGTCACATCCGACTGACTCACAAGTAGAATCAAAAGATCAAAAGACATTGCCCCAGATTGTCCTTATTCACAGCACACCATGATATAAAGGATTGTGGTGACTTTGAGTAGAGAACAACAAGAAGCTATAAAATATTAACAAGATCCAAAGGACAAAATCCAAGACCAAAATGACAACTCCAAAAAGACATCCTTTTCCATGGAGAGAGATTTGATTTGACTGATTGATTGATGGTGGGAAGATTGGTCTGAACGTGTGGAAGGATGCATCGACACGAACCTGGTGTGATTGGTGGAAGATTAGGTCTGATAGGAGGAAGGATACATCCTTAAGGACCCACTGATTGATGAGAGAATGAGTGTTGTTTGCTGGCAAATGATGAAGTCAAAGAATAATCACTGTGATCAAGAATAGTCGACAATTGATGTTGTTGAAGTATGAGGATGGTAGGAGAAGAGTTTTGATCAAATGTTGCTACAAGACTGACAAGGACTATGTACAACAAAAAGGGATGATATGTACAATGGACGAGAAAAGATATACAATTGATATGTACAGAAGCTCAGGATTTGGGATAGGAAGATCTCTCTATATAGGATAAGGTATAAGAAGGATTGCACTATACAGGATATACAAGATATGGTATAAGGTATGTGCAGGTGGGATTGCAGATTTGCTTGAGGATTATAAAAAAGAGGAATGCTGGGGGATGGTGGATGGGGATGGGGATGGTAGAAAAAGGACTGAGATGTTGGGATGGGGGGATGGGAGTTTGATAGATAATGATTCAGTTCACTATGTATGGTGCCTATTTGCTAGGGTTTCACCAACATACTTGTCCAAGGTGCTTGAATTGCCAAGTTTTCACCATTGGACGATTTATTTTTTTTTCTTTTGCTTTTTTGCTTTTTTTGTATTTTTCTTCTTTTTTCCAATTTTTATGGATTTTTCTGAATATGTAAGATCTGGTTCAGGTATAGAACCTCTTCAGATGTATGATGTTGATTGGATCATTCAAAAGCTCACCTTCTGGTGTAGATAGCTGATAGGCTCCAGAGCCAAAGCATGCTATGACAACATAGGGGCCCAGCCAAGTAGGCTCAAACTTGCCTTTCTTTTCTCTGTGTGCTTGGACCTTATGATTTTCCTTTAGGACCATGTCACCAACCTGGAATTGTCTAGGATAGACCTTCTTATTATAACTCCTTTTGAGTCAATTTTGGTATGCAACTAGGTGATCATATGCTTGTTGTCTCTTTTCATCTAATAGGTCTAGCTATGTGAGACGTGCCATGTGATAGTCTTCATTCGTGGTGTAGTTTTTCATGGAGACTCTCAATGATGGGAGCTCGACCTCGATTGGCAGAATGATTTTGGCACCATATACAAGGGAATATGGGGTGGTTCCTGTGGGACTACGATAAGAAGTGCGATAGGCCCAGAGGGTGAGATTTATCTAGAGGTGCCAGTCATGACTAGAATCATTGACAACCTTCTTGAGGATTTTCAAGATAGTTTTGTTGGTTGCCTCAGCTTGGCCATTTCCTTGAGGGAAATACGGACTGGAGAAATGATGATGGATGTGGAGTCTGGCACATAGATCATCCACCACATGCTGGTTTTCAAAAGGTGTGCCATGGTTTGTGAAGTGTTGGACTACAACTGATTTGGAATCTGATTGAAGGTTCTGTGATTACAAGATCATTGAGAAGTTGTTGATTAGATATGGAATATGATTAAATCAGTATTATGTTGTCATTGATGTCAACTAGTTTGACAACACTTATCTTGTAAGTTACTATACCGAGACATCTAAAGAAAAGTGAAAGAGATGAAGAATAGAGAAATCTACATGAGGAAAGATGTACAAGACAAATGAGGCTAAGGAACACATTGAGTAACTTTTTGATGAGTCTATGACTTGATGATATTGACTTTATTATGTTGCATTCATCTATAATGAAGTATAGAGCTGAAAGACACAAAGCAGTGTTGTCGGTAAATGAAGCATTTCTAGTATACACCGACAGAGTGTGGTGTATACTGACCATAGTATTAACTGAGTAGTGTTCACCGATGCATTCTTTGTTAACCAAGGAGGATAGAATGAATTAAATGATTAGTTTAGCCAATAGGATTGATGAGTTGGCAAGAGTATAACATCAAGGTAATAGATAAAGTTTGTTACACAGATCAACGGCTAACAAAATTCAAGGAAGATCTAATGAAGAAGATTGAAATGTGTTATTGACACAAGTACCAAGAAAGTTTTAAGAAGAAAAATCTATGAATGTGATTAAGTGACAAAATTTGATGGTGGAAAAGAAAATGATTTACTCATCTATATAAAAGAAAAAAATTTAGTTATGAAGAGAGCCAGAAGAAGAAGAAGCTACAAGAATTTCACGTGAACAAGCTTTCATGTATTCTGATCATACTGGTTAGTGAGAACCAAGTTGTAGAAAAATTACTGAGCTATAGAGAGCTATTACCGATGGATAGTAAGTTGATACCGTATTGAATCTAAAGTGAAATATTGATCAGAAGGATTTGTATAGACTAAATATTGATCTATAATCTGCAATTGAAGTTGTATTAAGGCAGGTCATTTTACTGTTACATATTTAACCATTGTATGCAGTCTAAATCTCTTAACCGAGTGGACTCTGAAAGTCTTATGATGTATCATTCATAGAATGAACATTGTTATCCTATCAACCCCATAGTGAATGCTGGTTGGATGATAACTTCTAGTCTAAAATCCTCTAACAAGGTCACACCTGATAGTGTGTTTGTAACCTTTAACAAGGTTGGGTCTTAACCGACCTCACTTCAGAAGAGTGAACAATTTTGGGTTGTCGGTCCCAGGTGGTTTTTCCCTTTACAGAGTTTCCATGTTAAATCTCTTGTGTTATGTGTTGATTTTGATATTTGTTTGTTATCATTCTTTACATGTTACATTTTAAGATTTGATCGTTAAACTGTTATAACCATTAGACTAGTAATCGGTAAAAGCACAGATAGTGAGAGTTATTATTGCTTACCGACGAGTAAAAATTAAAGAAAATGTTTTGAATTATACATTTTGTATTGGGACACTGGATAACTAATTCACACCCCTCTTAGTTATTCTAACATGAAGATGGTAGATGGTATGCCGAAGTGGTAGATGATGTGGTAAAGGATGAACTTGGATATTTGGATGCCAGTAGTTAAGGTGAGCAGAATCGCTTCAACCCATTTGGTGAAGTACTCTATGGTAGTTATTATGTACTTGTGTCCATTAGATGAAAGGGGAGTGATTAAGCCAACAAGGTCGAAGCCCCAACATGAAAATGGCCAAGGTGGTGCAATGGGCTGCAAGTCTTATGCTGGTACATGAATAAGATTTGCATGCTGCTGACATGGTAAACATTTTCTGATGAACTCACAAGCATCATGTTCCATGGTTGGCCAATAATACCCAACTCGAAGCAACTACTTTTCTAGAACCATGCCACTTGTGTGGGCACCACAAATTCCAACGTGGACCTCTTGTAAAGCCAGGACGACCTCATTTGAATCTAAACACCTAGAAAGGATATTGTGATATCCTCAATGATAAAGGGTGTTGGCTACAAGAGTGTAGCAGGAAGCTCTACGAATAAGGTTTTGGTGTTGGCTATTGGTGAGATGAGGAGATATGATACCATTTTTTTACATATGCATGGATGTCGTGGTACCACAGGGACTGTGGACCAACCAAGACACACACCATTTCTACATTGGTGTTCTCATAAGCTGGTGTGTGTAGCTACTTGACTAGGAATTCATACTGTGATGCATCATGTGGAATTTCTAACAAGGATTCGATGGTTGCCATTGCATCGGCTGCTTTGTTCTGAAGCCTTGGTATCTGTGTGAGCTATAGATTTAAGAAATGCTCTTTCAGTATGTCCACTAGTTCTTTGTAGGGTATCAATTTGTCATCCTTTGTCTAATATTCATCAAGGACTTGTTTGATAATGAGCTATGAATCTATGAACACTTGTAGTTCTATGATATTCCATTGGATGGTTGTTTTGAGACCTAAGATGAGTGCCTCATATTCTGCAATGTTGTTAGTACATGGGTATCCTAGCTTGAATGATTTTGGGATATAGTCACCTTGAGGTGTGACGAATAGGATTCCTACCCCTAATCCATGTGATGTATAGGATCCATCAAAGTATAGCTTCCACATGGGTTGTTCTTCGATCATACATAAGTGCTCATCAGGGAATTCCATGATTAGTGGATAGGCATCGACGAGTGGTGCCTCTGCTAGCTGATTGGTGATTACCTGCCCTTTGATTGCTTTCTGATCTATGTACTAGATATCAAATTCGCTGAGTAGCATGATCCATTTTGCCATACAGCCTGTCAAAGTTGTCCTTGATAATAGATATTTGAGGGGGTCCACCTTTGAAATGAGCCTGATTGTGTGGCTAAGCATATAATGTCTAAGCTTTTGAGTGGCAAAGACCACTGCAAGACACACTTTCTCCATGGGTGAATAATTAAGCTCATAGCTGACAAGAGTTTGAATAATGTAGTAGATGGCTCTCTCTCTCTGTTTTCATCATCATGATGTGCTAAGAGTGCCCCCAGTGCTGTAGTGGTCACCGAGATGTAGAGTATGAGAGGGCATCCTAAAACTGGTGGTACTAGGATTAGAGAGTTGGCTAGATACTATTTGAGCTTATCAAAGCTTTTATGACATATGGGATCCCATTTGAAGCTTTTTTCTTTGCATAAGAGATGCATGAAAGGTTGGCACTTGTCTGCCAGCTGAGAGATGAACTAATGCACTGATTGAAACTTTCCTTATAGACTTCTAAGTTGTCTGAGTGTTCTTGGTGGAGGCATTCCTGTTATTGCTTTGACCTTCTTGGGGTCAATCTCTATGCCTCCTCATGAAACTATAAAGCCTAGAAGCTTTCTAGATGTAACACCAAAGACACATTTCTTTGGATTGAGCTTTAACCCATAGTGATATAGGTGATTGAACACACTCTCAAGAATGTCAAGGTATTCATGGCATGTTTTTGATTTTGCAAGAATATCATCCACATAGTCTTCTAGGATTTTGTGGATCATGTCATGGAAGATTGATATCATTGCTCTTTGATATGTCGCTCTTGCATTCTTTAGACCAAATGACATCATGTTATAGCATAAAGTACCCCATGGAGTGGTGAATGTTGTTTTGTGTTGATCTTCTTCTACTATATGAATATGATTGTATCCAGAGAAGCCATCCATTAGTGACAACATTTCATGGCCCACTGTAAGATCTATGATCATGTCTATGTTAGGTAGTGGGAAATCATCTTTAGGACATGCCTTGTTCAGGTCCCTAAAATCTGTACAAATTTTGATGTTGCCAGAAGGCTTTGTGATAGGTACCATGTTGGAGATCCAATCTGAGTAATCTATAGCTCTTATGATCTTTGCATCCAAGAGCTTTTCTAGTTCTAATTTTACTAATAGAGCTACTTTGGGATGCATTTTGCATAGCTTCTACTTTACTGGCTTAACATTAGGGTCCATAGCTAGATGATGAACAACAATTTTAGGATCAAGCCCAGGCATGTGTGCGTATGACCATGCAAAGTTCCCAGTAGCTTCTTGAAGTAGTGCAGTGAAAGCTAGTTCTTCACCCTCTGTTAAAGATGCTACAATGTAGGTGATTATGGGACACTCCTCTGTACCCAAGTTGATTGGATTTGTTTTTTCTATGATGATTGATGACTGCTCAGGTCTATAATCCTGAGTAGGAGGAAGAGGCAAGTCTTCATCTTCTAGCACTTGAATTGCCAAGTTTTCACTAGAAGATACGCTCTTTATTTTTATTGTTTTGGAATTAGAATGTGCCCCAGAAGGGTTTTCACATAAGGATTCATGTTTTACTCTTTCTATTCCTCTTTTGTAGCTAAATCTTGCCTCCTCCCCAAAATATCCTTCTAGGTCAAGCTTATAGATGTGAGTTGACTCTAAATTTTGATCTACTGCCTGGCCTGATGCTCCCATGAACTCTAGGAGTGCTTCCATGCTCTCAAACTCATCGATATGTGTGACGCTTGGTTGGTCCCAGTCTATGAGGTCAGGGTGGTCAAGGGGAAGTTCTATGAGGTTAATGGCAAGTTGTTGGAGGACAGAAGTGCCCAGGAGGGTATCATCGTTGAAGATGTCATCGTATGATTTCTTTTCTTCCTCTTCAGGGGTGTCTTCAATTTCTATGAGGTCATCCTGGCTATTCAAAAAGGGAATGTTAGTCATGTTGGTGCCCCCAGTTGTGGTATTGGGCCCTTGTATATGTAGGTGAGGGTATTAAAGCCAAGACCCTGATGTTCAGGATTCTTTGATGTTGTGATGGGATATTGGTTGCTGTGTTCTTGTGGTCCTAGACCACCACCTTGATAGTTCCATTGTTTAGTAGCATACTTATGTGGTTGCGGATACTTGTCTTTGAAATAGCTAAGAAGTTGAGTGTTAGGTGGTGGGGTATCTTTTTACAACCACCTGTAAGGAAACTCAGGTGCAGAAACTGCTTCCTACACTAATCTCTAAAGGAAAGTATTGTGAAAATTCTTTTTAAATCCTTACAATTTTAGATTGGTTAACTACTTTACAAAGATATTGTAGCCATATACCATGCATACAAAAAATAGATATAGAAGATTGAAACACATAAACACAAAGATATGTTAGTGGGGAAAAACCTTTTGGTAAAACAATCCCACCCCTCCAAAACTTGCAAAATGTATTATCTTCAATACAAAGACTACAACACACTTGCAATGCAAGTTCTTTCAAGAGATGAGAGACTAGTCTAGCAACATAACAATATACCTATCAAACTTATGTATCTCCCATAGAAGCAGCATCATATATATAGATGCCTCAGGACCCAGCAAATACCCACAAAAGGAGTTTGGCATCCAACCACCAAGACCCATGCACAAAGCCACATGTACACAGCTATTATATGCAATCCCAAGAATAGGCGTCCATCCCTAGAATAGACTTTGACAGCTTGTCATAGAATCCACCAAAAATAACAGTCACAAGAGAAATGTAAGAGAATCTGTCATACCAACTTATTTTTGGCATATTCTCTTACACACACCAACCACTTCTTCTTGGGCACCCAAATAGGCCCAAGTCATAAGATGCTCTTACACCTATCATAGCACATTCTTTAAATAGTTCTTATGCATCATAGGAATCCATCATGACCATTTTAGTCATGATCTCCTTACACACAAGATGCCGACACATCAAGTGGAGTGACGCATCAACATGCCAACTAGGCATGTACACTCACACTTAATTTCATTATTTGCAAAAAATACATTTACAAAAAAAATAATAAGAATAGGAATTATCCAAGGTTGAGACACCTTATTCCTAACATTCTCCCACTTGTTGAACACCTTGTAAGAGCAACAGGTGTGTGTGTGAAAATTGTACCTGATCTCTAGACAAAACACTCAGTAAAACATTAGAGGTTAGCTATAATCAAAATCGTGCAAAATTGAAAGCTATCTAACCAAGCGATTTACTGCCTTCTAATAGGTGCAAGATTGATGTTCTCAGATTGTAATCAAGATCAGTGACCTAGACGACACCTAAATGAAGGATTTGAATGCAAAAGATGGATATGAAATTGAATGCAATTAATCTATATTTTTGATATTTTCTATGCAATAAGAATGATAAAAACCGATATGAATCTATGCTCGATGAAATTGATATGCTATGAATTGATCTATCTAACAATGATATGCAAAGCTATGAAATTCTATGCTATGATATGAAAAATATGCAATTGAAATTGATCTCACAAAGCTTTGAATTCGCAAGTTGATTCTTTCAAGCTCCAATTCTCCAGCGTGATTGTGCAAAAATATGAGATGCTTGGCTGCAAATTTGAGAGATGATTGAGAGATGAATTATGAAGAGCTGAGCATTGTTTTTATAGAAATGCAAGGCTTTGGAGGTGCATGAAAAAAATCCATAAATCACTCAAATAACTCAGCTTGATTTTTGAGTTATCTGATAATAACAGATAATTAAGTCACAAAAACATGCAAAAGCTAAGCTTTAACTCAAAATAGAGTTTAGCTTTAATTGATAATTGATAGTTGTTTTCTTTTATGATTGTGCATGTTTTATTTATGAATTAATTTAATAATAAAGTGATTTATTTCCAACTTAACTGCTTTTAAAAATAAAACAATTGATTTATGGGTTAATCAATTATTTAATCAAATTTTTATTAAAAACTATATTATTAAATAATGACAACTTGCTTTAATTAATTAAATAAAAATTTAATCAATTATTCATAGGATATTTGGATTTATTGTCAAAATTAAATAATACAATTAATAATAGATAGAATTAAATTTAATTACACAATTAAGTGGCAAGATATTAAATCTTATTAATTAAATATAAAAATATTCAATTAATCAAGCTTTAGGATAAATGTGATTTATTGCCAAATAATTATTAAATTAAAGATAATTATGATGATTAGGAATATTACTAGGAATATTCCCCAATGCAGAATTTAAGATAATCAATTATGATTCAATGATGTTTAGATGTGCCTTAGGTGAGGACTTTGATGTCGATTTTGTTCGAATTGAAGATGTAGGATATTAATGAACTTATAGCCCATTTTTGGGGTATTACATTTTGCCCCTCTTTGAATTACTGTGCGAAGCGTAGTGGTTCAAAGATAGTCTGTGTTTAATAAAGATATTAAATTGATGTTTGAAATTGATAATTGATATGAGATAGAAGCTGATTGATATTGATTTGATATGGAGATAATAGGTCTTGAGTGACCAAAGATAATGTTCACTCTAACAACAATGAACCGATGATTGTGAAAAAGTGTCAAAACATCTGATTCTGAACCTTAGGATTGATAAGAAGTGAG
Source organism: Chamaecyparis obtusa (assembly GCA_027943335.1). NCBI lineage: Eukaryota > Viridiplantae > Streptophyta > Pinopsida > Cupressales > Cupressaceae > Chamaecyparis > Chamaecyparis obtusa. Next base: position 407,591 of record BSBK01009118.1, read on the forward strand.
TGACCGGTTCTAGACTCGATTGTCTTAGCAGAACTAGAAAGTATCACATCCGAACCCTTCAATTGCCGAAGAACCAAGGAAATAACACTAATGGAACCGATGGTTGTAAAAACTGATACAGTTTACAAGATTAGGAGAATACAAGATTGATATGGATCGATGAATCTGATAGGCCCCAAGTGATGATAGATTTGCCCCGAGCGATGAGGTCTTTTGATGAATCAATAACTAGACGTGATTGTTTGTCTTGATCACTGATGAAAGATATTGATAGACTTGACTGACAGACTTTGAATGATGTGCAATACCATGCCCCCTTTGGGATTAAAATTGAAATCTGACAAGAAAAGTCAACGTTGATAGTTTAGAAGCATGTTAATTGATTTGAGAAGTGGTTAAACACGTCCGAGAACGCATTCTGCATCGTTTGGAGGTCCTGGAGACCGAATTTGACTAGGTTTGACCATGGTTGACCAAGTTGAAATTTTGATAGTTTGATGAAAGCTAATCAGTTAAGTTGAATACTAGATTTCTGTGATGATGGAAGGTTGATTATGCAAGCAGTGAATAATATGAATGATCGCAGATTTCAATTTTGATCCCGAAAAAGGATTCTACTTGCTGTTTCATTGGAGGAACCTTCGTGTGAGATTCATCTCTTGTTAGATTTGAAGAATTGATATGAAGAATTGTTTAAGCTTTGAAGTTCATTTAGTCATTGTGAGATCATGCAAACATGCAAAATGCAAAGAGACATGCAAGATGAAATGCAAGCTAAGACCTAGGACCTAGTCACTAATCATGTGTTGATTTGTTATCATCATTGAACTTTTAGGTAACCGGATAAATCAATACAATGCCCACTAGCTATGAAACCATAGACATATGAATATCGATTTGTATGCACAAGAATCAATACAACACCCACTGGCTAGGCAACCATGGACATATGAATATTGATTTTGTTTTCAGAATGTCGGATTAGATATAAGCATCAAGGCACAAATGCCAGGATGACCTCAATATCATGTCCATTTTGATATAGCAATTTGTACAAGCATCAAAACATAAACGTCATGATGGCCTGAGTACACCTTGCATGACAAACACATCAAATAGCCAAGAGATCATTCTAAATCCAATGTGAATTACCCGTAGTGACCCTTTATTGTTCACATCCTTAGGCAAGATCGCATTTCACGGTAGGAGAAAGAATTCACTTCAAAAAGACAATAGTTAGATCAAACTTCTTTGAATTTTCTGGGTATCAATGGTCAAGGTACGCATGGCCATCCAATTCAAGATAGAGGCTCTTACAGTCGGACACCATTTCAATCCGGAATTCCCAAAGTTGTTAGATTTTCACATATGAGCAGAAAACAAAGAAAAGATTATGCCCCCAGTCATCACTCTCTAAATCTTATAAAGGACATCATCGAAGAGCTCAAAGGGACACAATATGCAAAAATCTCAATGCGAATCAGTAAGCATACAAGGAGATAAAAGCATGAAAAGCACAGATTGTTTTCAATTTTTAGTTTGATGTTGATTGCATTGTTGCTGATGCAAAATCCTTTCTGGAGACAAGACAGACTGACTGACTCACATGAAGCTTTAAAGGACTCTAACTAGATATGATCCATCTAAGATATATGGGAGACCATAGGATATGACATTGATTGCCCCCAAGTGTTAAACATTGATAGGATACAAACGCTTGAGCCGATTGGTGTACAGACCGACTTATTAAAAACTAAAAATGTTGAAACAAACCGGGAGATATGTACAAACTAAAGCAAGACTGAAAGCTGGAAAAGACCAAGATTGTGCTGATAGATGGAGTGTTTTGAATAAGTGGCGCCTGTTTGCCAGGTTTTCACCATCTTGGCAGAGATTCTATTTTTGCTACCAAGGTGCCTGTTTCCAGGTTTTCACCAAGGCACTTTTTCTTTTTTTTCATTTCTTTGTATTTTTTCATTTTTTTCAATTTTTTTTGAATTTTTGATATTTTTTTATTTTTTTGTGAATCATCAAGGCACCTATTGCTAGGTTTTCACCAAGATGTTCATTTTTTTAGGACCTTTTCAGATTTTTAAGATTTTTTTAGGACATTTTACCATAGACTGAATGCCTTAGGCGTAGAATTTCTTCAGATGGAGAATGTTGATTGGTTCTCGGAGCTGTTCTCCTTCAGTCGTTGAGAGTTGATAGGTACCAGAGCCAAAAGTAGCAGTGATAACAAAGGGACCCAGCCAATTGAGTTTGAACTTCCCCTTGCGTTCTCGATGTGATTGATTTTTAAGATTTTCTCTCAACACTAGATCGCCAACTTGAAATTCTCTGTGTCAGACTTTCTTGTTGTAGCCTCTAGAAATTCTTTTCTGATACACTCTAAGATGATCATACGCTGCTTGCCTGCGCTCATCTAGTAATTCAAGTTCTTGTAACCTAGACACTCTGTAGTCTTCATCAGTGACAAGTCCATGCATTCTGATTCTAAGTGATGGGATTTTAACCTCAATAGGCAGTACCGCTTCAGACCCATAAACTAAAGTGAAAGGTGTAGCCCCTGTAGGCATTCTGATACTAGTTCTATATGCCCAAAGAGTTGGATTGATCATGAGATGCTTTTTTTGATACTTGTGCTGATACTGGTTCTGATACTGGTTTTGATACTGATTCTGATACTGGTTCTGATACTTGTTCTGATACTTGGTTCTAATACTGGTTCTGATACTTGTTCTTATACTTGTTCTGATACTTGATATACTTGATAGTATCTTTTTCCATTGCAAACTCCCAAGCAAGATCATATTGTGCAGTCCCAATGTCTAGCAAGGTGGAGAACAAGAGGGATTGGCAAGCTGGTGGAAGAGATGGAAGACAAGAGAATGAAAGCTAATGAAGGGAAGAAATCCTCAAGGGAAAACTCCTCAAGAATACTCAAGCTAGGGAAAAATTGTCATGTAAAGCACATTTGGACAAGCAATGAAAGGCCAACATAGGATAAGTCACAAAAGCGTAATGCAACAGGAGGAAAGGATGTAGTCCAAAGGAGTAGACATGTCAAGAGGCTTCGTAGCACTGTGTTTTACTCTTTCTTCTTTTCTTTTTTTATTAGTTCAAGACCAAAGGGGAAAAGGATAGCGAAAGGCTATAATTAATGGAGGAAGATAGACATGAAGGCTAAATAGGGAGGAAATGAAAGCAAGATCACTATAAAATAACTCACAAGATATCCAAATGTTCGTGTATAGATTAACATTGTCAAGATCAAAGACAGAAGATGAAATGGATGAAATATGTAGAAGAACTATGCATGACGCCTGATTGCCAGGTTTTCATCATGGTACTTATCCAAGGTGCCACAAGGGAGTGGTTTTTACCATACGACGAATTTATATCTCTTTACTTTTGCTACCAAGGCGCCTGTTTCCAGGTTTTCACTAAGGCACATTTTCAATTTATTTTATTTTTCATTTCTTTTTTTGGAAGAAGGCAAGCTTTTTAGATAATGCTCCTTGAAAGGATAAACCATGATATGCCAAGGATTCAAAATGATATGCTCAAAGATGCTGATAGGGAAAGGGAGATGAAAGAGAAAATGGACGATAAGGTTTTATGTAAAGCGAGTGAGGTTGGAAGATAGGAGGAATAGGCAAATGAGGAAAAAGGATAGAAGGTAGAAGGATAATGAATGAAAGGATTGTGAAAGAGTGGATGGAAAGGAAGGCAAGCTCAACATCAACACATACCTTGAAGGGTGATGAGAGGATGGAGGAATCGTGAATGAAGGAATACTTGAAGGAATATGGCGAATGGATAGCAGAGGTTGTGGTTTAGGTGCATGGAATGGAGGAATGCTTTTGGAAGGAGATGAAGTGGAAGCCTTTGGAAGCTTGAATGTCAACTTCACTTTTTGTTCAACACCAGACTCTTTCAAGAGAGACTTTGGAATCCATATAGTCGTAGGATTTTTATTTCCTTTTGATGATTTAGAGATAATATCTTCAATGATGGATTTTGGAACCCATACTTGTCTTGTAGTTTTTTTTTTAGATATCTCTTTTGACTTTATGCCTCCATGTCGTTTAGAGGAGACATGGTGATCTTCTCTTTTTGATGGATTCTTGTATTGCTTCTTTTTCTTGTATTGAACATTCAAGTTACTTCCAAAAGACTTGGGATTTGTGGAAGAGGGAGGATATGATTGGTTTAGATGGGTGGGTGGATGAAAAGGATTCAAGGGTATGCATCTATGTTGATCTTGAGGAAAGATGGGAGATGGAGGTATGTAAGGACCCAAGATGGATGAAAAATAAGGAGAGTTAGGAGGGGAAAGTGAAGGGACATAAGGACCCAAGATGGAAGGAAGGCATGAAGCCCTTAGTAGTGGTGGAAGAGGTCCAAGGATGGAAGTGGAAGATGTAAAAGGATAATCAATAAGTTCATCAGCATCTATATGGCAACCAAGAATATCAGCATCTTTAGAGTGAGCATTAGAATTTTCAATAGAATCATGGACATCTTGAATATGAGCACCTTCTTTGATAGGATCGTTCAAAGCTTGCAAAGACTTAGGAAGAGTAGAAAGTGGAAGTGAACATGGAGTGGTAGAATAAGAAGATGGAAGACTTTGATCTTGACAAGGATCTTTGGATAGCACCAGCACATAATTTGTCTCTTGATTTTCAATAGGCTTAACATTGGAAGGAACACCATTTTTATGAACCTTAATGGAAGTATCATCTTTGGAAAGTGCAAGCGTAGTAAGGTTATTTTGATTGTCGATAAGCTCAACAGTGTAAGTAGTAGCTTGATCTTGCTTAGGTGAAGACTTAAGACATGGTGGAATGCATGAAAAAGGGGGTACAGGATCAAAAGAACCCTGAGGTAGATAAGAGACATTGTGAAAAGGAGTGGATGACATGGAGGGTTCTTGATCTTGATCTTTCTTTATGTTCTTTTCTTCATCATTTTTAGAGTCCTCTTGACATGGAGCCACTTCTAAGGACAAGGAAGCATGTTGGGATTGTATGGATGACTTTGGAAGAGATGGTGGAGGACTAGCTGAAGTAGGGATTATAGCATATGAAGGCTTAGGCTCTTTAGGTTTATCATTATTGAAAGTATTTGCAGCCAAGTGAAGGTTAGCTTGAATTTCTTTAAGAGGTAGCTCTGGAGGATAACTATAGGGAACCACATGAAAAGTATCAGGGCTTGTGTCAAATGAAGGTTCTGTGAAAGATTTGAAAGACTCAGAAGCTTTAGGAAATGTACGAGTATTGGAGGAAGTAGGGGATGGAAGGGAACCATCACAAGACAAAGGTCCAACATTAACATGATCTTGCTTGAGAGTGTAATCTTTATTTTCAGCCTGAGAGTTCTTAGAGGAGAGATCCTTATAGTATTGATGTTTCAAGCTAGCACGATGTATTTTATAGTCCTCAGCAGTAGTAGATGGATCATCATCAAGGTATTGTCCACAAAAGCCATCAAAATCTCTTTCAAAATCAGAATCATATGGATCACCATCACGATCTATCCAATGTGACGGCCCATTTGTAGTAAGCAGGAAGGAACGATGAGGAGGATTCTTAGGAATGGAGGTGTCATAGGTATCATTACATCATCTATCATCATAGTCATCATAGTCTCCAAAGCTGGGTGTGTCACTCTCTGTGGAAGAGGTATCATAAGGATTGTCACATTGCTCATATTTTGTCTGGGGGAATGGTGACGTGTACAAGTCTTTATAAAATGGAAAAGAGTATAGAGATTCCATGGAGAACTCTTTAGATTCCTTCTCTTTCTTAAGATTGTTAAGTTCAACATGCATAGCTTGCAGCTGCTTCATCATAGTGGCGATCATAATTTCTTCCTCATGTGTACTGATTTTTTGAGACATGTGTACTGATTTTCAATAGCTACTGATTTGTTCTTGACACAATGATATTTTTGACAGATTCTGGAACTAGGCTGGAAACATTGGATATCTTACAATTTGACAATTTCTAACAACTCTCTCAAATTTTTCTAAATGACACTCTGTAGACTCGTACGACACTGGGTAGTCTATGAAATGACAGTTGCTAAACTCGTACGACAGTTGGGTAGCAATGAAACGACAGTTGACAAAACTCATACGACAGTTGCTAACAGGGTTTTGACTTTCTTGAATTTGTTGGTTTGAAAACTCGTACGACACTGGGTTCTCAATCGTACGAAAAATGGGCAATATTGAAATGACACTTGACAAAACTTGTACGACTTTTGACTTTCTAAAATGACTTTTGACTCTAGAAAGAATTTACGTCAATTTTTGCAAAAATTAAGGTCTTCAGTTTTGGATTGTTTGCAAATTGTACTATCCAGATTTTGAAGGTTATACCAGATTTGATCATTTTTAATAGCCAAGTAGATAAACAAACATGTAGAATGGCAAGCAAGTGATTCCAAGCACGTCTGAAAATAATGAACAAGGGAAAAAGAAACCTTGCGCATGAACAATCAAGTGACCAAATTGTGCTAATCCCTGAGAGTACTAATTGTGTATGTTTTGAAAAGTTTTGCAATAACACACATATACCTAAAAGTGAAAAATTGGCCTCTCTAGGGTTTTTAGTAATGGTTTGACTCTGCAACGTTTATGATTCAAAGGGGTGAACTCCAATCCCAGCGCACCAAGGTTTTGACACAGTCTGAGAACTTAATCTTCAAGAGCTACTAGGGAGATCTGACAACCCAACAATGAACCATACCCGTGGAGATTTCTTCCACAAGGACATTTATATAGCGGTTGTCACTACCATGGCGAAAATGGCTATTACCGCTTGAGGTTCCGTCAATGTAGTTTTCCTTGTGAAGGGATTGTCCGCTACGGTTAACCCTCTCTAAAGGTGACTCACAGATGTATACCACTAGGGGACTTGGCTCCAGATTCAAGGTTTTGACACCTCTTCACTTTTAACCCAAACAAAGCAAGCAGATTAATTCGACATGCTAAGACAAAGTTTTGTTCCACCAAGGTCTGTGATATCAACTCCACGTGATCTATCAACCTCTCCGGGGAGAGAATGTATCAATCAATAAGAGAAGACACACTAACCAATTTTGATTCACCAAAGCTCATGATATCAACCCTACGTGATCTATCAACCTCTCCAGAGAGAGAATGTGTCGATCAATAAGAGAAGATGCACTAACCAAGTTGAATGTGAAACTCACTAAGTATCCTCCCTACCTACAAGGATTCTGTCGTCAAGAAAGATTTCTCTAGGAATCCAATCTCTCAAGAATCATGAATAGTGTTCATAGGGCCTAATTACTATGTGAACACAGATATATTCCCGAAAGTAAATCTACCAAAAGCATCCAAAAAGTAGAAAGAGGAACACTTAACGCTTAAAGAAAATATGAGATGAGTCCACAAGGTGGAACACTTAACACCTCACACAAGCTGAAAATGAGTCCACAACTTAGAAAACAAGTGATTTCCTAAAAGCACAAAAGGGTTGCCAAGTGGAACACTTAACGATTCTATCCTGTTGACCCCTCCCCTTTATGGCACTAAGATTGCAACCACAGGGCGGAAATGAGGGGCCGGTGGATTAGCAAGTCCAATAACCCAAGATAGCAATCAAGATCAATCACAAGTATTCTAAGACTACTTAATGAATCCTTAAGGGATCACAACCTAGTAACAAATTATGCAAGTGTGTAGAAATAGATCAAAAGCATGAAAAGATGCACACAAGCTTGACACGTGAGAGATTTATTTTAAGTCCCAAATCAAAATATTATTAGATAAAGGAGAATACCTGGGATCCTTGCAATGTGCTTAGTAGATTTTACCTAATTTTTAGCAATTCTTGTTGAGCTTTTCCATGCAAGCAAGTGACAAACTCTCCAACAAGCAAACAAGCAAACAAGATATGCAAAATATATTCAACTTATGAAAACCATAGGTTTAGCTCTAAAAATAAATTGTTAGGAGCAATAATAACCATAAATTAATCCAAATGACAACTCATATCATGCATTGAATCATATGAAAAATAAGTGCATACCCATCATAAAATTTTAATTTTTTTGCACTACATTTGACCTAGTCAACAAGATCTGATTTTTTTGATATGATTTTGGCCACAAAAATAGAAATTTAGAATAGAGACCCCTACTAAAAAATAGAGAGCTTTCCAAAAATACAAAAATTTTAGAAAAATCTCTTCATTTGTGCCCTAGAGACCCATTTTATCAAAATAGACCAGTTTTTGCAAATTGACTATTTGAGCTATTAAATTGTATCCAAATTTAAAATAAAAATAATAGACCACCTATAGAATTTGAAGAGATTTCTGAAAATATAAAAATTTTAGAAAAATATGCTGATTTGCGTCAGATATTAATTTTTTATGAAAAATTGAAAACAAATTATTAAAAATTCAAAATAATTCAAAAAATTCTGAATTTTTTTTCAAAGCTTCCTTGATATGTCTCCAACCTGAAAAAAAACTTTCAGACCAAAAATCCAAGCCATTTGGGAGATAAAATTAAATCTTTGAAACTTTAGGGTTTTAGCTCCAAGAATCAAAATCAGCATGCAAAGGTGGGTTGCCCCATGGTGGGTGCCAGAAATGTGTATGTAAAAATTGTACCTGATCTGTAGATACAACACTCAGTAAAACATTAGAGGTTAGCTATAATCAAAATCGTGCAAAATTGAAAGCTATCTAACCAAGCGATTTACTGCCTTCTAATAGGTGCGAGATTGATGTTCTCAGATTGTAATCGAGATCAGTGACCTAGACGACACCTAAATGAAGGATTTGAATACAAAAGATGGACATTAAATTGAATGCAATTAATCTATATTTTTGATATTTTTTATGTAATAAGAATGATAAAAACCGATATGAATCTATGCTAGATGAAATTGATATGCTATGAATTGATCTATCTAACAATGGTATGCAAAGCTATGAAATTCTATGCTATGATATGAAAAATATGCAATTGAAATTGATCTCACAAAGCTTTGAATTTGCAAGTTGATTCTTTCAAGCTCCAATTCTCCAGCGTGATTGTGCAAAAATATGAGATGCTTGGCTGCAAATTTGAGAGATGATTAAGAGATGAATTATGAAGAGCTGAGCATTGTTTTTATAGAAATCCAAGGCTTTGGAGGTGCATGAAAAAAAGCCATAAATCACTCAAATAACTCAGCTTGATTTTTGAGTTATCTGATAATAACAGATAATTAAGTCACAAAAACATGCAAAAGCTAAGCTTTAACTCAAAATAGAGTTTAGCTTTAATTGATAATTGATAGTTGTTTTCTTTTATGATTGTGCATGTTTTATTTATGAATTAATTTAATAATAAAGTGATTTATTTCCAACTTAACTACTTTTAAAAATAAAACAATTGATTTATGGGTTAATCAATTATTTAATCAATTTTTTATTAAAAACTATATTATTAAATAATGACAACTTGCTTTAATTAATTAAATAAAAATTTAATCAATTATTCATAGGATATTTGGATTTATTGTCAAAATTAAATAATACAATTAATAATAGATAGAATTAAATTTAATTACACAATTAAGTGGCAAGATATTAAATCTAATTAATTAAATATAAAAATATTCAATTAATCAAGCTTTAGGATAAATGTGATTTATTGCCAAATAATTATAAAATTAAAGATAATTATGATGATTAGGAATATTACTAGGAATATTCCCCGATGCAGAATTTAAGATAATCAATTATGATTCGATGATGTTTAGATGTGCCTTAGGTGAGGACTTTGATGTCAATTTCATTTGAATTGAAGATGTAGGATATTAATGAACTTATAGCCCATTTTTGGGGTATTACAACAGGAACTTAACAGGAACTTAACCACTATAGGCCGAAAGGCCCATTGACTTCAAACACCATCTGAACTTCTCAGTGCCCACTAGTTTCGTTAATGCATCTGCAACATTCTTCACAGTATCTACCTTTTCCAAATTTACCATTCCATCTTCCACCATATCTCTCACAAAGTGAAACTGCACATCAATGTGCTTCGTTCTGGCATGGAAAGTTGGATTCTTTGCAAGGCAAATAGAGCTCTGACTGTCACACAAAATAGTAATTTTTTCTACATCAACACCAACATCAGAACACAATCTCCTAAGCCAAATGGCTTCCTTACAAGCATGAGTAGCAGCCATGTACTCAGCTTCTATAGTGGACAAAGCAACCACAGGTTTTCGCTTACTCATCCAACTGACAGCACCACCAAACATAGTGAACACATAAGCACTGGTGGATCTCCTGCTATCAATATCACTTGCCCAATCTAAATCCATAAACCCATGAATACAAACTAAATGTGGAGATCCAGAAGAGTTACCATGATAACATATGGATTAATCTGATGTACCCCTCAAATATGTGAATACTCGCTTAACTACATCCCAATGTACCCGTCCAAGGTTAGCCATAAACTGACTCAGGACTCCCACTGCTTGGGCAATGTCTGGTCTAGTATAGACCATAGAATACATAAGACTACCAACTGCACTAGCATAAGGTACTCTACTCATGTCCTCCACCTCACTAGGAGATTTTGGACAATCATCTACATATAACTTTGTTCTCACAGAATAGGAACACAAAGTGGCCTACAATCTGCCATGTTGAACCTGTCCAACACAGACTTCACATACTTACTCTGACTCAACCAAAGTTTTCTATTAGACCTATCTCTACTGATTTCCATACCCAAGATGTACCTAGCTGCCCCAAGATCTTTCATCTCAAACTGTGCTGACAACTGAGATTTAAAATCAGAAATCATACCCTTACCCTTCCCAAACAACAACATATCATCAACATATAATGCAACAATAAGAAGGGATCATTTTCAACTCTGAAATTAACATAATGATCTGATTTTGATCTAACAAATCCAATTGACAACACAAAAGCATCAAACTTAAGGTACCACATCCTAGGAGATTGCTTCAAACCATATAGAGAATTCTTTAATCTGCAAACTAAGGATTCTTTATCTTTAACAATGTAGTTCTCAAGCTATGACATATAAATCTCTTCCACCAAATCACCATGAAGGAAAGCTATCTTCACATCCATCTGTTCTATCTCTAAATCATATGATGTAGAAAGAGATAATAGAAATCTAATGGATGTCAACTTTGCAATAGGAGATAATATTTACCATAATCTATTCCCTCTACCTATGAATACCCCTTTGCAACCAATCTAGCTTTGTACCTTTGAACATTGCCATCTACACAAAATTTCTTCTTGAACACCCATTTATAGGGAATAGATTTTCTTCCTCTAGGTAAAGGTACAAGGTCCCAAGTTTTGTTTTTCTCCAATGAAGCCATCTCATCATCCATAGCCTCAATCCAGGAACCTGCATCTTCCATGCCCAAAGCCTCTTTCATAGATCTAGGCTCATCAGTGTTAGTAATCAAAGCAAAAGCACAACTGGAATCTAACATAGAATAACCAAACCTTTCTAGTTTCTTTCTTTCTCTCATGGATCTCCTCAAGGGCTGAGGTTGAGGTTGTTCTTCCTCTTCTTCTGAACTATCAGAGCTACTAGAGCTCTCCTCATCATTAGGCCCAACATGGTCTCTCTGTTCAGTCTTCTCAGGGGTAGGAGGAAACTAAACAACATCTTTTTCCTTTTCTTTTACATCTGGTTGTAGCACAATAGGAGAAGATGTTAGCTCTCTAAAAATAACATTTCTACTATACAACACCTTACTAGTCACAGGATCCCAAAGCTTGTATCCTTTCACACCAACACTCTATCCGATGAAAATACATTTGATAGCTTTGTTTTTCAAATTAGATCTTTTCTCCTTTGGAACATGTGCATAAGCTTCACAACTAAAAACATGAAGATGTCTAATTGAAAGCTTCTTACCAGACCACACCTCCATGGGTATCTTACTAACAAGAGCTGATGTAGGAGATCTGTTAAGAAAATAGCAAGCAGTGGCCATAGCTTCGGCCCAAAACCTTTGTTGTAAACCAACTCCACTAAGCATACTCCTAGCCTTCTCCATCAATGTTGTGTTCATTCTCTTTGGAACTCCATTTTGCTGTGGGGTATAAGGAGTTATACCTCATTCTTTATAAAACTATTCAAACTCTGTTGAGAAAAACTCACCACCATTATCAGTTCTCACACACTTAATCTTCTTACTAGTCTGATTCTCTACAAGGGCTTTAAATTCCTTGAATTGACTAAAGACTTGTGTCTTACTTTTAAGGAAATAAATCCATGTCCTACTATAATCATCTATGAAAGATACAAAAAATACAGACTTGGAGATTGAAGGAACTTTTACAGGACCAAATACATCAGAATGAATAAGATCCAAAACATCAGAAGATTTGTGAGAACTAGAGTAAAACTAAACACAATTTTGTTTACCATAGACACAGTGTTCGCAAAAGTCAAACTTGAGATTGCAATCATTTAACCCCTCAATGAGGTTTTTATTCTTCAAGGTTCTAAGACCCTTTTCACCAATGTGGCCAAATCTCATATGCCACAACATTGTATTTTCTGCAGGAAGCTTTCCTTCCAAAGTGTTTGCATCCTTAGGTACACTTATTGCACTGCCATTGGAACCCATTGCCATAGTCTTCTTTACTACTTGTTCAGATGATGGGGATGAAGTGATAGCCACTCTCTTCTTTGAAATAGAAGAACTATTGCACTGAGAAATGCATGCTTCAAGCTAAAACAAAGTACCTCTCCTAGTACCTCTAGTGAGCACCATAGAACCTCTCATCATCTTGCATCCATCTTTTGAAAAGACAACTTGCACACCTACATCATTCAGCATACTTATAGATAATAGGTTTCATGCCAAACCTAGAATGTGCATAACTCCGTTGATTCCCTTTACTCATCCATCAGGAAATCTGATAGTGACCCTTCCGTGTCCAACTATCTTTAGGTGAGAATCATCACCCAAGTACACCTTTCCACCATCGAACTCTTCATATTTCAAGAACTAGTTCCGATGAGAGGTCATGTGAAAAAAAGCACCCGAGTCAACTAACCACACATCATTAGATGCATGGGCTTCCAAAGCTTCAATGAAAGCATCTTCATCTTCTTGAGATTTTTCAGAAGCTAAATTTGAGCCTTTCTTCTTCTTCTTCTTTGATTCTTTTCAGTCCCTCCGGAAGTGCCCAGTTTTATCACAGTTCCAACATTTCACCTTGGACTTTCTAGGAGTCTTAGAACTCCCATGAGATTTGGATCTACCCTTCTTTGACTTGTTGTCATTCTAGTTTCCTCTATCGTTGGATCTCCCATGAAGAGCAAGGGCTTTGTTAGATGAATCCGAAGTCTTTCTTCACATCTCCTTAGATAGCAGTGAAGACACCACATCATCCATATAGAATGTGACTATAGTACTTTTGAGAGCCATCACAAGATGGTCCCATGAATCCGGCAAGTAACAAAGAAGGGTCATACAATGATCCTCCTCCTCGATCTTGGCACCGGATGATGCCAACTAAGAAATCAATAAATTGAATGCGTTGAGATGATCAGTTACGGATCCACCTTCCTCCATTCTTAAACAATACATCTTCTTTCTCAGGAACAACTTATTCACCAGAGATTTGGCCTAATACATAGACCCAAGTCATTGCCACAAAGAATTTGTAGTAGTCTCATCAAGAACATTCAAAAGAACAACATCTGCTAGACAGAGTCTGATGAGACCCTTAGCCTTCTGATCCTTGATCTCCCAAACCACTTGAGATATCACTGTAGGTTTCACATTAAGTGAAGTAGCCTCCCATAGATCATGGTCTTCAAGCATGTCTTCCATCTTGAGTTTCCACAACTCAAAATTAGTGCCATTAAATTTCTCCACCTCTATTCTACTATATGAGGAACTCGCCATCTCAATCTACAAATAAGATTCAGAATGCTCTACACAAAACTCCCACTCAACTTGAGATTAGCTCAAAAAACCCTACCCAACAACTAGGATGAAAAGTTGATCAGGCTCTGATACCACTTGTAAGGAAACTCAGGTGCGGAAACAGCTTCCTACACTAATCTCTAAAGGAAAGTATTATGAAAATTATTTTTAAATCCTTACAATTTTAGATTCGTTAACTACTTTAACAAAGATATTGCAACCATATACCATGCATACAGAAAATAGATATAGAAGATTGAAACACATAAACACAAAGATATGCCAGTGGGGAAAAACCTTTCAGTAAAACAACCCCACCCCTCCAAAACTTGCACAATGTATTATCTTCAACACAATGACTACAACACACTTGCAATGCAAGTTCTTTCAAGAGATGAGAGACTAGTCTAGCAACATAATAGTATACCTATCAAACTTATGTATCTCCCATAGAAGCAACATCATATATATAGACTCCTCAGGACCCAACAAATACCCACAAAAGGAGTTTGGCATCCAACCACCAAGACCCATGCACAAAGCCACATGTACACAGCTGTTACATGCAATCCCAAGAATAGGCATCCATCCCTAGAATAGACTATGATAGCTTGTCATAGAATCCGCTAAAAATAATGGTCACAAGAGAAGTGTAAGAGAATCTATCATACCAACCCATTTTTGGCATATTCTCTTACACACACCAACCACTTCTTCTTGGGTGCCCAAATAGGCCCAAGTCATAAGATGCTCTTACACCTGTCATAGCACATTCCTTAAATAGTTCTTACACATCATAGGAATCCGTCATGACCATTTCAGTCATGATCTCCTTACACACAAGATGTTGACACATCAAGTGGAGTGACACATCAACATGCCAACTAGGCATGTACACTCACACTTAATTTCATTATTTGCAAAAAATACATTTACAAAACAAATAATAAGAATAGGAATTATCCAAGGTTGAGACACCTTATTCCTAACACCACCTATTGATGTCAGGATCCATCTCTTGACTATTTATATTTCCATGGGTTTCAAAAGTCATAAGTCCCATTCTCTTGATTTCATGAAGCTCTTCAGCAAGTTTTCTTTGATGACTCGGGCACCCTTGGGTATGTGGGTCAAGTGGGAGGGCCCCTACGTAAAATCCATCATGTAGGTTGTACTCACCACAGCCCTGGTTATTGATCTTGATGAAAGAGAGTGTGGAGGCAAGGATAGTGTAATGCCCTACCAGGGAACCTAGGAGAACTTAACCTAAACATGCGACTAAGTTTGTAGAACATTGTTTTTTTAAAAGTTAAAAATCAAAAACATCAAAGTTTCACATTGCAGGAGCAAAGCATAGCAATAAAAAACTAACATAGGTTACAACTCTCAAGGGTTCCTTGACGGGGCATTACACTTGGTATCAGAGCACCAGGTTCTACACTAGGAACTCTGGGAATTTGTGTTCCCATTAGATGTCTAGACTATTAAACTTGAAAGCCAAACATATACATATAACCCTTTTGTGTTTTGATAACCATTAAACTACATCTAAACATTTATATTCTGCAAACTTAGTCACATGTTTAGGTTAAGTTCTTCTAGGTTCCCTAGTGGGGCATTACC
Organism: Chamaecyparis obtusa; assembly: GCA_027943335.1. NCBI lineage: Eukaryota > Viridiplantae > Streptophyta > Pinopsida > Cupressales > Cupressaceae > Chamaecyparis > Chamaecyparis obtusa. Next base: position 423,204 of record BSBK01009118.1, read on the forward strand.
TAGATCATAGTGGGATCAAGATGAGTTGGCAACAGAAGTGCCAATGTTAGTTCCAGGACAGTGAGTGGAATGAGGGAATGATGCCCCCATTGCGTGGTAGTATGCAAAGGGTTGGGGATCAGCATGGATGGTAACCTTAGCACCTTGATGTGGAAATTTGATGGACTGATGGTAAGTAGATGGTACATCCTTGATGGAATGAATCCATGGTCGGCCTAAGAGGATATTGAATGGTAGGTCAAGATCAACAACATGGAAAATGGTATCTTATGTTGTTGGGCCCAGCTGAATAGGAAAAGTAATAGTACCTTTAGAGGTACACTCAAGGTTTTCATAGGCCTTTATAGTGATTACTTCATGTGATATATTGGCCTCTGTGAACCCAATCTACTGAATGAATTTTAGAGTACACAAGTTTAGGGCCGAGCCATTATCTATTAAAACCCATTTGATGGAAAAGTCCTTGACCATAATGGTGATGCAGAGAGGGAGATTGTGGTCAGGTGAAATGTCTCCTATGTTAGATGGTTTGAAGGATAAAGAACAGGATGCAGATAGATGTCCCACAAGGTTCTTAAACTAGGTGGTGTTAATGTTTGTGGGGACATGTCCTTCTTTGAGGGCTGGGTCAAGGATCTCCTAGTGGAGGGGTGAAGTGTGGAGGAGATCTAGGATGGAAATTTGGCTTGGTGTGCTCCCAAGATGTTCTATGAGGTTATATTATGCATTGTGTGCATTGTGTGCTGGTCTTGGAAGGGCACCAACAAAAGTTATCTGACCTCTGCGGGTGGTAACGACACATTGACTTTCTACTCCTCTGACATGGATGACATTAACTGTGGGCTCAACTTGGGTTATACATCTAGTAAATTTGTCATAATTGATATAGGGATTAGTGTATTCTTTGTGGTCAGTGTGATCTTCTTTTTTTCCTTTGCCTTAGTTTTGGGGATGATTGGTATTAGTTTGGTTCTTCCCAGTGTTGTGTTGTGGGAACACATTCTGATAAATTTGCAAATTGGCATTAGGTGAGGCTTGAGTAGGTGTGTCTACTTGGATCTCCTTTTGGTTAATGAGATCTTGGATGTAATTCTTGAGTTTCATACATTTCAAGGTAGTGTGTCCTTTGACACGATGATAATCACAATACTTGTGATCTTTCTACTAGTTGGACTTGGGAATGGTATCATCAACTTGCTGGATTGGTGGGTACGTAATCAAGTTGGTCTTGGCCATTCGGTGAAAGATGAAATCTAGAAGTTCACCAAGAGGTGTGAAGATATTCTTTGGATAACTCTGAGCTCTAGGTCTATTCTGATTGGGAGTAGTATTGATGGCATTAACCTATTTGTTTGGATTTTCTTGATGGGCTTGATGCACTTGTTGCTGATAGTTTTGCTGATTGTTTTAAGGCTGATATTGATGCATAGGTTGATGAAGAGTTTGAGGTGATTGCTGATAGATGGGTTCTTTCTATTGTTGGTATGTAGGAGTTGGTGCAGGACCAGCCACAACAATTTGGACATGTTTGGTATCAGTGGCTCCATCAGTAACAATGTTTTTGTTATGATTTGAATAACGGGATTTATCATTGCAGGGTTTATTTTGGGAATCATTTTTTAAATGTCAGATTGTGCCTTCATCTAGGAGGGCCTTTTCAATACCTATCCCTTTGCTCTTGATATCCTGATATGTTTGGAGACAATTCATCCTCATGAAGTGGGATAGTTTAGGATACAAATTATCAATGAAGATTTTGGTCAAATGCTTCTCAAGTGGTTGGTATGATAACCTGGTGGTAAGGTTCTACCATCGTTGTAGGTACTTTGCTAGGCTTTCTCCTTCTTTCTACTTGGAGTTGCAATCTAATAGGGTCAACTCATTCTCAACATTATGGGCATATTGGGCAATGAACTTCTTAGAGAGCTTGGCAAAAGTTGTGATGGTCCCACATGGTATCTTTTGAAACCACTCAATACCAGTTCCTCCCAAGCTTTTGGGAAATAGGCACAAAAGATAATTATCATTGTAAGCCACTTCTTGGTAGGCCATGTAGAACTATTTGATGTGATTGACTGGGTCTCCTTTTCCTCGGTATTTGTCAAATTTGGGTGTCTTGAAGTTTTTAGGAAAAGGAACAGCTATGATTGATTGGTCAAACGGGAAAGGACACACCTCTTCAAACTTGAAGGTTTTATTCTTGGTACCAGTTTGAAGCTCCTTAAGAGTGTTATTCATTGCTTCTGACTCAACATTGATTGGTGTCAGAGTAGGTACTCCTATTTGAAAAGGATCTAGCGGTGCTGGCAAATAAGGGTGATGCTGAGGTGGGTATTGTGAAGTGGGATATGGGGATTGTCCAATGGGATAAGCAGATTGGAGTGGATTTTGGAGTGATGTTTACTGGGGGGGATACTGCTTATGCAGCGCAAGGGGATATTGTGGTGGAGGATATGGGACTACTTGCTAGTGTTGTGGGATGACTGAGACTTTCTTTTGTGACTGAAAGTATGGTTGTTGTGGGGGAGGCTAGTGGAATGATGCAGCTTGCTGGTAGGATGGTCCTTATTGAACTTGGATTTACGGTTGGCTGATATAAGTTGGGTGCATTCCCGCATTTCTTAAGGGTGGAACTGATGTAGGGAAGCTAGAAGCAAAAGGTGATTGGGAAAGATAACTTGCGGAATGCGAGGAACTTGGCTGCTGAGGTGGAGGAACTTGCTGAAAAGAACTCGGTGTTGTGAATGGATAGCTTGCAAAGGATGAAGCTGGCAGAGGCTGTGATGGTTGATGTTGTGCTTCTTGTGAGAAGGTGGCTTGTTGGTTTGCAAACATGGATGTAGGAGAGTGAGTTGGTATACCAAAGGATTTCATGTCTTCTTGAGTGAGGCCCCAACGAGAACCAGTGTGCGGTGGGAATTGTGTTGTAGCAGATGTCGGGAAGGTAGATGTGATGGGAGTTTGGGACATGAATGGTGGATTTGAAACACCTATGGAAGGCATTCCTATGGTGAAGGCATTTTGTTGGGCTTGTGCTTGGGTAGATTCTTGCTAGGGGGGAAATGAAGATGCTTGTGTTCCCCATGAAAAGGGAGACATTGATGTAGAAGTTTGTTGAGTATGAAAGGGGAATGATTGCACTACCCCTAGAGTAGATGATGTAGAGGTTTGTTGGGCGAATGAGGGAAATGATTTTGTTGACCCTAGAAATGATGGTATGGATGCTGAAGCTTGTGGAGTGAAAGGAAAAGATGATTGTGTCCCTCTTGGCATGAAAGGTGTGGGTGTGGAAGCTTGTGAAGTGAAAGGGAAGGATGATTGCATCCCTCCTGGAAAGAAAGGTGTTGCTTGGCTCATGGAAGGTGGTGGAACTGTTTGTGAGACAACTTGTGTAAGAGGTGGGAGTTGATTTTGCAACAAGCATTGGATTTGAGCAAAATCTTGGGAGGCCATGGAGGATGATGGTGTACCTATGATAGGAAATGGAGCAGATGGCACTATAGCTTGTGTTATGGGACTTGCAAAAATTCCTTGCAGTAGAAGGGGAATGGTGGAGGTTTCTTGAGATGTTTGCAAGGTTGGATCATGGAATGGTTGGATGAATGGAGAGTATGCTTGTGCTGGGATTTGGATAGTGTTTATGGGAAAGAAAGGATGGAGATATGGTGGAATGGGAGTATGCCTTTGTGCAAAGTTAGTGAACATGCTCTGCTGATTTTGGGCCATGAGTGTATTGACTACCGGTAAATTCCCTAGATGATTCACAAATGTTTCTATTGCAAGAGGAGCTAAGGGGATATTGGAATCATCCCATTCATTGTCTGTTTGCTGGATCTGGGGATCATAGGATACCATTGCACTAGTAGAAGTGTTGGGATCAAATGAGCTGGTAGTTGGATAAGGATCCACGTTCCTTCATTTTCTAGATCCAAATCTTGTCTTGACAGGCATGGAGATGTAGATGCTAGATGGATGCAAGATGTTGCCTAAGGACTCTAAAGAATGATGGATGCAAGCTTAAGGAACTCTTAAGGATTATGAATTTCTAGAATGCAATGCAAGGATTGGTGAGATGCTTAGTTCTGGATCAAGGATGGTGGAAGATTGGTGGAAGATGGTGGTAGATTTGGTGAAATGCTTGGTGATGATGGAGGATTGGTGGAATTGCTCTAATTTGGTTCAAGATTAGTTGGAAAGCTGGTGGGATGCTGGTGGAAGATTACTAAGTGTCAACAATGAGCTATTGTTTTCCTGATGGAGGATTAGTGATAGGATTTGGCCAACCTAGGATAGAAAATTTATCTTCGGTCAACTAGATTCTTATCAATGCAAGCCAATCTCTTGCTCGAGATGATGAGGTTGTGCAATGACAAGTTGGATTTCCTTTAGACAATGCTCTATCAAAAAGGGGATGATTCCTGATTTAGGATAGGGGATGGAAACAACTTAAAGGTTTCAAACACTAAGTGCTTCTGGATTTGGGTCTCTAGATTTGGTGCAAACAAAATGGTGGGTTCTGATTTGGATAATGGAAGCTGGATTCGTATCAAGGATTTGGGATTCTGATTGGTGGATTTCTGATGGAATGATGGTGAAAGATGATGGAACAATACTATTTCTAAAAGGGTGATGCAGATGCAACTAGGATGGATCACCTATGATGTTTCTAGGAAGATGATGATGAATGCAACTAAGAAGGACTCTAGAATGCAACTAAGGTTTGGTGATGACACAAGGATGAAACTAGGATGAGTTTGGATGGAGGACTTTCGAGATAGATGTGGGATCTGAAGGTAGAGAGGGACATGCAACAGATCCATCTAGTCCTCTCTTTCAAGATTGACGTAGCAATGGTTCACTTGAAATCAGTAGGCAAACTATTTGACTCTTGCATTATAGCTAATATTATAAAGCTTTTCTTGATACTTTTCTTCTGCTTGGGTTTCTTGGACAAAGGACTGATGGCTTTTAAGATTTTTCTTTGCAACTTTCTTCTCTTGATAGGCTTGGGATTTGGGCAATTTAGCTTTCAGATGTTTGATCAAATTGGGCATAACTTGGAGAAGTTTTGATAAAAAAGCTTTGGGTATCTGATTCCAAGGGTTTCTTCTACCAATTTTTTTTTTAGTATCTCGAACCAAGTTTTGTAGATTAGTTGATGTTCTCCAATGGCAAAGGATAGATTTCAACAATGATTTTCAAAAAAGTAATCTCCACAAGGGACAAAGCAACCTTGTGGGATACAAACAAGATAACTGACTCTAATTCTGAAAAAGCTTGGAAAAGTGTATGCTCCAACAAGTGTTTAAACAGAGTTTATGACTGTCAAGCACTTCAAGCAGATCTACCTAAGGAAGGTGAGTATCAAAATCCTTGTCCATAGCTTGGTACCCCCTGAAAGGGGATACAAATGGTGAGTAATCTTGAGGTGATCCGGTAAACCCCTTGGATCAGTCCTTGCACAAGGATTCTGATACCTTCAAATGTGGATAGGGTAGCCTCTATTTTGTCAAGTTTGTAATTGTTCTACGGAGTCCCCCCAATCAGTTTTTATGCATGTGACTCACTTAAGAGCCTAGTTGACCATGCAGAAATAGTAGGGATTATTCACCTACCCCGAGCTACCATCAACATGCCTCGCCTGAGCTTGAGGAGATATAAGTGAGAGTTTTCTCAGTGGTTTATTTATATACTGATCAGGGAAGATACTGGTTTGAGGTCGTTCTCTGAGGAGGAAGCACTTTTCTCCACTAGACAGGCCTCGCTAAAAGTAAAACAAGTGAACTTGTTTGAGTTCAAATGTTTTACGGTTCTTACTTTAACAAGGATTTATAGAAAATGAAAGCTCCTAGATGCACACCAAAAATAGTTCTCATTTTTCCAAATTGAATTAAGTGTGTTTGAATTTGAAAAACTTCTGAAGACACAAGTGTTTATATTTGAGTTTTTCTTTCTCCAAAAAGTAAACGTTTGAGCGATTGCAAGTTCTTTCTTTGATCATTCAAGATTGAGATTGGTGTGTTTCTTTAAGAACTTTGAAGTTCTTTGTTTTGATCCTTTAAGTCATTCAAGATTTGATTGCGCGTTTGCTTGAACTGAAAAAGGAAGGAATAGAGATTTTTGTTTCTTTTAATGCATTCAAGAGTGTGTTTGTTTTTCAAAATAGTAATGATGCTTTAGGACTTAAGTTCTTTCCCTTATTTTCACTCAAGGTTTGTTTTGACTTTTGCTTTTGATTTTAAGTTCCAAAAAGACAAGTTCCTAGTTTAGCTTTGATACATGGATATTTGGAAAAGAAGACATTTAAGATATTTGCAAGAAGATGACAAAAGCTTTTAGGATTGATTTGTGCATGTTTTTAGGATTGATTTTTGAATATTTTTAAACATGAAATGCATGATTTGAAAGTTCTTTTTAAGCATAAAAAAATGATTTCCTATTTTTAGATGGATGAATTCTAAGGCTCTAGATTTTGTTTGCAAAGAGATGCTCTTTTTTAACCAAAACCTTAGAAATGTTGTTTGTGCTTTTTTAGGATTTAATGACTTTAGTTGGTTTAAGTTGTTTTTTTTTTAATTGATTGATTTTAGCTTGTAGATATTCAAAAAAAAAGTTTCATGATAAATTTTAAGCATTGAAACCAGATTTGTAGATTTTTGTTTTGTTCATTTTTAAACCAAATTTAACTGATTTTATGATGGCCCAGATGCGATCTAGGATTTACAGGATGCGATCTTCTGGTAGTACAAAATACGTGAAACGCTGATTTTTACACAAAACTTACATTTTTGGTATGAAGAATGGATTTTTTTAGAGGATTTTTTTAGAAGAATAAGGAAAGTTTTTATGAATAGAAGAAGGGTGAATAGATAGAAATAGAGGAAATGTGTTATAGATAAGAAGAATGAATCTAGCTATCTCCTCCACCTTTAAGCTCCAAATCTTCCAAAAATATGAAATTCAGTGAGATGTTGAATGAACTCGTGAAGTGGGTCCTACTGGGCGTGCCAGAATGTAGACTATGATTTTAACTTGTTATCTATTTTGAAAGGCTGAAACATTCAAACATTAGACTAATCTAGCATTTATTAGTTCAAAACATACACAAATATAAACCAAGCCACCTCAAGATTGTTGCTAAAAAAATCAAGTGCTATAGAGCACTGTTTGATTTGCTTCAATGAGAGGTATGTGGATGTGTTCTCTAAGCACAAGGAGCTTGCTCCTAAAGCATACTAAGGAAGATGGATATGATGCATAAATGCTAAGAAAAGCTGGAAAGAAACTAGTTCATTCCATTATTTCTAAGCTAAGATGAGTTAATAAAACATGAAATCTAACAATTAGTATATTTTTACCCTAAGGATCTTAGATTCTCTGATACCACTTGACGCAGAGTTCTCCCCTATTTAGGCATCTCGATAAATGGTGAGACCTTCGGTGTTACTGTGAACCCAAAGTGGGCTTAGGAGAGTCCTCTACACCATTAGAAGATCCTATAACAATTACAAAGCCACTATCCTCACTGGAGGATTCAGTGTCTTTAACTATCTTTACTCCCCAGAGCTTGACTGATGCTCGGTTGAGTCTTTGACTGGTTGGGCTCGGTTAGTGCTCGATTTCTTTGATAACCGATTGACTTGGTAACTTCACCAAGTAGATTACTGATGCTCTGTAATCCTACTGTGAAGTGTCCTAACTAGTTCAAATTTGGAATGGGAACCTTTGTGTTGGTAAAAGAGGATGGAAGGGTTCCATTTCTTTCTATATGCCTCCTATGGGAATAATTTCCACACTTACAAGTTTTGGGGAATCTAGTGCTCAGTTTAAGCCTACTGGCTTGTAGCCTTCTGAATAGGGTACTATGGACTTAGTTCAAAATTATTTCAAAGAGACTACAAAAAAAATTGTAGATTTGGATACCCTTTTTAGAGTTGAGTCTAGCCTCCAGATCACAAGCTCTCAAACAACTCAAACAATGTCAAACAACTCCTGACCCACTAGTCCTAATAGGGCTAATTGACTTGGTAACTTAAGGAAATGTTCACCAGTTGATTTTCCAAGAAAAAACAATTGTTGCACTGATACTAGTAAACCCAAGAGACAACAATCCACTATTAGATTGCATTTATCCACCCCCGAAGTGTTTTTGTCACTTCACTCTTCCATTTTCCGCACCAAGAACATAGAGATGCTTGGTCTAGAGTCTGCAAACATACTTTTCAAGGCAAACCCCTTTCTCCTACGCTCCCATAGATCTAATATACATTGACCCTACTTTCATTTCCCCACTTTATATGGGAATCCCATGAAGGAAAGGCAAGTTAGGGCATTGTTTGTTTGAAACCCTGGTTCATGAGGGTTTCCTGAAAACTCAGAACACAAAACCTTCTAACTCTCGACTCCAATGTCCAAACTAGTTTAGATCATAAGCATTGGAGTCCTAACACATGTCAGATGTCAGATTGAACAATTTCCTTCTTCGCACATCTGTACCAATCCGTACACGTATTGTTTTACAGTCCAAAACGTAGAGTAAAATAGGGATTTTATTGATTGAATGCAAAAATTACATAAGTTTCATCGCCTTCCACCATCATCCTCTTCCACCTACTTGTAAGGGATATTTGAAGAACTTCCCCAATGGATCCAACCATTTTTCAAATTTGTGACTTTTGGGAGGTGGTTTTACAATTCGGTAGCAGCTTTTCAAAGAAGTTGTCGAGCAATATTTCTTGCATTCTTGCTCCTAAAGAGCCTATAGACCTAAGCCATGGATCCTAATGATCCCAAACATTACAAAAACATAATAATAAACAAAACACCTAAAAGTTCCTTTGGACCATACTAAAAAACCCTTGGTTTATAACCACACCGAGGGTGACTAGGTCTTACAAGTTGGCTTGCTAAATAAAATTTGCAAATTCTAAAAAGTCCCTTAGGCATGAATACCCTTGGGTGAATCCTTTGAAGACCATAGAAGTGTGGATTTTGTGAAGAGTGGAGGGGGTGCTCTTGCACCAATAAGGTATGATTAATTCTAGAAATGAAACTCCAAACAGATGTAACTGGGGTAAAATCATTCTTGGAACATATTGGGTACTAAAGATGATTCATTAAGAATTTTTCCTAGGTGTCGTACACACTAGATGACCTAAATCAAAAAGGAGAACCCTACATATGGGTAAAAGAGCAAGAGAAGGTATTTGAGGAGGTAAAGTTAAGGCTAGTAGGCACACCGATTCTTGCATACCCTAATTGGGACAAATAATTCGATGTCCATGTGGACGCATCAAATTTTTCCATTAGAGAAACTCTAGCACAAATAGGAGACTAGAGGATGGATCATCTTATTTATTTTGCAAGAAGACTCTTGTCAAAAGTGTAAAAAAACTATAGCACTACATAAAGGTAAGCACTTGGTATGGTCTATGCTATACAAAAGTTTTGACATTATTTTCTACCGACTCCATTTGTCTTTTTTGTTTACCACCAGGCTCTGATGTACCTAGTCAACAAACCAATCATTCAAGAGCGGGTGAGTACATGGTTACTCTTTTTGCAATATTTCACATTTAAGATTATAGTATGGCTTGGAAAGAGCCATGTCTATGTAGATCACCTCTCTAGAATCAATTCTAGAAAAACTCTCAAAGGCAAAAATCATGACTTTCTAGATGTACACTTATTTAGAATCTCAATGTTACCAATATGATGTACCAATATCAGAGAGTACCTCTCAACAGAGCAGTTTTCATAGGAGATGCAACCAAGTGAGAGAAGGAAGTTAGTATATTAAGAAGTAAAACATTCTAGCTCATTCATGGACTATTATACAAGATGGGACCTGACCATGTCCTTTGTCAGTGTGTTATGGAGGAGGAAGTCCCAAGTGTACTACAAGAAACACATGAAGGTATTGCAGGAGGACACATGGGACAATATACGACGACACAAAAATAAATTACTCATAGGATTATGGTGGCCAATAGTTTATAATGACTTGAGGGAATGGGTTGTGAGCTGTGATACCTGTTAGAGAGAAGGAAAGCCTCTCAAGAGAGACTTCATACCTCTGGAGCCCTCCAATCCACATGAATTATTCAAATGATGGGGACTTGATTTCATGGAGCCACTCAAGGAAAGTAGATCATGATGATGTAGGTACATTTTTTTAGTAGCATAATACATAACAAAGTGGGTTGAGGCACGTTCCTTCTCGAATAACTCAACCTTGAGTATGACAAAATTTATATATGAAAAAATAATCACACGCTATAACATACCCATCCAAATTACAAGTGATCAAGGAGGCCATTTTGTCAACCACGTGATACACCTAATCATCATAGAATTTAAGATTTTCCATTCTCTCTCAAGCCCCTACTATTTGAGAGCTAATGGCCAGGTTGAAGCCACCAACAAGATACTAGTGTCGGTAATATACAAGTCATGCTGGATCAAAAAATAGGATTGGGAGGAATGCTTTCCATCCATGATGTAGACGTATCACACCACTTACAAGGTCACTATAGGACACATACCCTTCCATTTCATGTACAGACATGAGGCTGTTGTACCGACTAAATTCATGGTATCGAGTATGAGGATTGTTATTGAGAATAAGGTAGGAGATATGGAGAGTCTAAGGGAGACATTGTATAATCTCAAAAAATTAGATGAATGACATCTGATGGCATAGTGAGTGATCAAGATAGAACAACAACAATGAAAGGTGTGGCATGACAAGTATTTGAGGAGAACATGATTCGTACCTAGGCAACTAGTTTTGAAGTATAACGGATGCAACAAAATTAAGCCTAGAAAATTTAAAATAAAATGGCTGGGGCCATAGAAGGTGTGCAAAGTTGGTGATAACAGAGTGATTAAGATGTGGATGTTGGATGGAAAGGTGATAGAAGATCTTGCCAATGGCTCAAAACTAAAAATTTACTACAAAAGGGATGAACAAAGAGGAAACTTGGAGATACATAACCATTTAGGTGAAAAAAACAAAAAAAAATAGAGAACTTCATACAGTCGTACGACCATATGAAAAAAGGGAAAAGCAACACATGGTCATACAAAAAAAGGGAAAAACAACGCATGGCCATACGATATTTTGCTGTATGAAATTCAAAGGTTGTATGGTCAAGATGCCATACGACGTGGATTGAATGTGAGAAAATGAGACCTGAAAAATATTGTAGGACCTCTTATGAAATTTCACGTGCGTACGTACAACACATAGGGAAGTCTGTATAACCTAAGAAGAAAGACCGTACTATGGTAAAAGGATCATATGACAATAGGAAAAAATAACAAAACACAAACCAAGGAAAAAAAACCCTGCGATCAAAAGCATTATGTCCATATGACCATAGGAGAGTTTGGGGCCCGATGTCAAGTACCTACGATTGTACGGTACTGGGCAAGTGACATTTGTACACCTTGAGAGAGGAATAAAAATGGTTTTGTACAATCGAAGAAAAGACAACATATTGTCACTTCGTCTAACAAATCCATTTCTTATGAGATAAAAATTTAGTCTTTCATACCATCTCTCAGTGCTTGTTTTAGTCCATAGAATACTTTGTGTAGCTTACATACCATGTTCCTTTGATTAGGATCAACAAAACCTTCAAGTTGTTCCATGTATACCTCTTCGTCAAGTATCCCATTTAGAAATGCAAATTTGACATCCATTTGATATACCTTAAAAATCATTTGTAAGCACCATACACTAGTAGTATTCTTACTCCTTCAAGTCTAGCAACAGGTGCAAAGGTTTCTCCATAGTCAATTCCTCCTTCTTGTGCATAACCTTTGTAAACTAGTCTTTCTATGTTTCTTGTTACATCTCCATTCTCATTCAATTTTTTTATGAATATCTATTTGGTTCCAATCACATTTTTTTCTTTCGGTCTTGATACCATTGTCCATGTCTTTTTTTTCTGTATTTTCTCAATTTCTTCATTCATTTCCTTAATCCATTCATTATTTTTCAGTGCATCTCTAACAATTTTAGGCTCAAATTCACAAAGTAAACATGTGTTTTTTCTTAACTTATAACTTTGTGTCATCATTCCTGCTCTTTTATCTCCAATTATTTGATCTTGTGGATGGTGTCTTATCACATACTTTGCAAGTATAGGCTCAGATCTTTGTTCTTCAATGTGTTCTCCACTCAGTGCATGATCATCATTCTCATCAGTAACTATTTACTGATGCTTGGTCTATAAAGATTGTTTCTTGGTAGCATTATTTTTTTGCTCGAGTAGAGTTTTGGGTTCTTCAATATAAACAAATCTACCATATTCTTCTGATTCCTTTTTTCTTTCTTCATCATTCTTTTCTGCAAACTTATCAACTCTCACATTTTCACTTTAAATCATTTTGTTAGTAGCCTTGTTCAAATATTTATAAGCCTTTCTTTTAGTAGAATATCCTAGAAATATCCCTTCATCACCCTTTGAATCAAATTTTCTATATCTATCATCTTTCAGAATGTAACAGGGTAAGTGCAAGAAGTTGGGTACCAATTCAGCAGAAGTCTTGTAGACTCCGAGAACTACATTTTATATTACTAAATTTTTTTGAGATTGAATCTCTAAGTGCCTCAAATTTAGACATCAATTGATAGGAAATTTGAAAAAAAGGGAAAACACTTGTACTTTTTGGCCAAAAGTGGGACTCAACTTCTTTCAGCCACCCAACATCTACTTCTAAATATTTTGAAATAGCTCACATTAGGTGTGTAACCATACCATAATTCATAAGGTATCTTATTTGATTCTTTCTTCAATTGAACTCAGTTCAAAGTGTAAACAACAGTACTAACAAATAGTCTCTAGTACATTTGTGCAACATCTTTTTCAATCATTAGTGTTCTAGTAAAATCAACAATTGATCTATTCCTCCTTTTAGCAATACCATTCTGTTGTGGTGCTCTCAGTGCAGATACATGTCTCTTAATTCCATGCTCATTATAAAAATTAGTGAGCTCATCAGAAACAAATTCACTACCTCTATATAAACTTATGCATTTTAGTTCCTTAACACTTTCTCTTTCCACTTTTTTGTTGTACCATTTAAACATTTTGAAAGCTTCTAATTTTTCTTTTAAGAATATCACAGTCATCATCCTAGAGAATTCATCAACAAACAAGATAAATATATATGTCTCCATAATAACTCCAGGTTCTTAGAGGACCACATAAGTCAATATGAACTAACATCAAAATAGCATTAGATGAGCAATGTTTACTCTTGAAACTAGACTTTTTCATCTTACCCATTTGACATTGTTTGCACATTACATGGTCAGGTTTAGATAAGCTTGGTAAACCTCTAACTTTCCATTTCTTACTGATCTTAACCATGTTGTCAAAGTTCACATGACATAACCTATTGTGCCATAACCATACATCTTCATTTTTAGCTAACAAATAAGAAGTTTTAGTATTGTCTAGATAGAATAAGTTACCTTTTGATTGTTCACCAATACCGATCAACATTCTAGTCTCATCATATATTTTCACCTTTCTATTTTCAAATGTAACTCGGTGAACTGTATTATTCAGTTTTCCTAAACTCAACAAATTATAATTAATTCCGTTTACCCAATATGCATTCTCACATCTAATCTTATTATTCATCAATATAGACCCTTTTCCTTTTACTTGACAAGGTGTATCATTTTCCATTTTCATAGATCCACTATTATAATGTTCAAGATATTCAATTTTTTCTTCATTACCAGTCATATGATGTGTGCATCCACACTATCAATAGTCTGGAAGTATCATTCTTGCTAACCTTAGAAGTAAGTGTTGTTTCAGCATACCTTTCTTCTTCTTTGAAATCTTCCTTCAATGCCACAAATACCACTTCTATGTCTTCATCAGTTTTAGTCTCGGTGTCATCTTCATCTTCAACTAGGCAACATGCCTTCTTTCCTTTATCCTTGTAGTCTTGGTTGTCTTTGTTTCCACACTTTCAGTTGCCTTAGTGATATCAGTAATTTTTTCTATCATTCTTCCTTTCATTTGATCTTTCACCTATTTTCTCATCTTCTTTCCTATTAGGACATCTTGCAGCAATATGACCAATATCTTTACATTTAAAAATACCAAGGGTGGAAATATATAACACTTGATTTTTAATGTAGAAAATCTGTTAGGGGAAAAACCACCTAGGACTGGTACCCAAAATAATTTCACTCTTCTGAAGTGAGCTCGGTTAAGAGCCAACCCTATTAAAGGTTACAAAACACATTGTAAGGTGTGACCTTGTTAGAGGATTTATCACTAACAGTTCTCCGTGACAAAACATTCACTATGGGGTCAACATGAAAACAATAAACATTTATTGAAAGTCGTAATGATATAATAAAGACCGTTAAGTCCCACTTAGTTAAGAGATTTATCTATAGAAATGGTTAGAATTCAACAATAAATGATCTGATTCAAATACAACTTTCTTTGCATATTTTCAGATCTATGCTAAGCTCAAAATACCTCTAGCCATCATAATTAGTTCAATTTCCTTGTATCCTCCAACTCTGTTTAGCATTTGGTCTATTTTAGCCCATTTTGGCACTTGTATTTGATTTGATCATTGATTGAACTTGTGTCTTGTCTTCAAGTATGCTATAGCTTTATATTCTCAGTTGTAACCACCAAAATTAGAAGTCCGCTTTGGTCCATTTTGATAAGTGGCAATTGTCCATGCACTATATATAAAGTGCCAAAATCATCTATTTGGGAGAGGGTTCTTTGATTGAGTGATATGGGGGGGTGTCTTGCATGATTGTGCCTCCTTGTCTCTTGATCTTTTTTCATTTTACATCATGGGTTCTCCTAGATTTCCACTTTTAACTCCATATAACTATGCATCATGGAAAATTAAAGCATGGAGTAAGATGGTGGAAAAAGGTTTTGTTCAATATGTTGATGGAACCATTATTGCAGCAACTGATCCTAATTCTCATATAGAATGGGTCAAACAAAATGAAATAGCTCTTGGAACCTTGAGAATGTATGTAATAGAAGACCTTATATTCCATATTAAAAAATGTACCACAGTCAAGGAAGCATGGGATAAGTTTTCTAGTTTATATGGTCAAGTTGATGACCAAATGGGATGCAAGCTTGCTAATGATCTCATGAATTTGGATCCCAAGGATTTTGATACAATCCAAGATTACAACAAAGGCACATGAGCTAAGAGAAAATATCAAGGATCGTGAAATTGATAAAAAGGATGTAGAGTTAACCTATAATTTGTTGGGTAAGCTTCCATTAGAGTATGTAGCTTTTGTCTCTAGCTTCTATACCCATAAGTTGACTTCAGGTGCTTCATTATACACCATGCCTTCATTTGATTCCTTTATTGAGATGTTGATGGTAGAACAATCAAATTTGATGAGCATGGGGATTCTCAAGTCTTCATAGTCTAAGGCATTAACTTGGCTAATCAAGGGAATCAAGGTCATGAAAGTCAAAGTTCTCAAAAGAAGAAGAATCAAAAGCCTAAGTCTCAACAAGAAAGTACACAAACAACTTCCACACAACAAGACACTTCTACATCATCTCAAAAGGGTCAATTTTTAAAGAAGGAGAAGCGATTTTGTGCATATTGCAAAAAGGATAGACATGAAAAACATTTTTGTTATATGAAGGACATTGATGAATTGAAGAATCTTCTTGTAAAGAGTAAGATCAATTTGACTTCTAGGATGTCTACCTTAAATTCTTATTCACAAAATTCAATAAAAGATAAAGGAAAGGGTCATGCATTTATCACACATAAAGGATAAGCTTTATATGCTTCTTCAAGTCCTGATTTAGGTAGATGGATTTTAGATTTAGGGGCTTCACATCATGGGGCTTCACATCATATGGCTTCTTCATAATCCATGTTTTCATCATTTGAGCCTTGCAAAGGTCCACCTATTTTGATGATAAATCATACTTAAATGAGTATTGATGTTGCGGAGGGACACTTCAATGATGTGTTATTTGTTCCACACTTGACCAATAACATTCTTTCTATCTATCAAATAAAAAATGGTGCTACAAAGAAGACTATGGAATTTACACCTGATTTAGTTTTCATCAAGAACTTGGAGAGTGGACTAGTTATTTCTACCGAGATGGTGGATCACTCTTCCTGGTTGTACTCCTTTGCATATTTTGTTCCTCTTGATGACAATGATTCTTTAGCATATGATCACACTTATAGTGATGTTTGAGATTTTGAGGAGAGTTTTGGCTATTTGAACTTGGGTATTCTCACACATGATCAAGTTCTTGAGCCTTCCCTTTCATCTCCTCCTATTGAGACTTCTTCTACTCTTTCTCCTGATGATGCTTGCATTCCTACAACCATGGGTTTAGGTGATTCAGTACAAAAAAATATTCATTATCTTCCATACTCAGTTCCATAGGATGGCTACTTGACAAACATTGCAGGTTTGTTTGTGGAGTCCTACATTTTAGACTTGGGAGACACTATTGATGAAATTCATCTTCTCTTTTATGAAGATGATCCTACTTCAGTTGTTACAAGGGAACATGTTGATCATCATCTTCAGTCCCTACCTTATCATTCTTTCGAGGGTGAAATGATTGTAGATACTTTGATACAACAGTTGGAGGAGGTCATTTTATCTTCAGAGGAGACACTTGAGTCTTCAAGACATGTTCTGCATTCATCCTTAGTTGATCCTAATTTGTCTTTTTTAGCAAAGTGTCTTAGTAGACATGATTTCGAGGAGGCATTTTAGAATTGACATGGGGACACTTGAATAGGTTTCAGAGATTCTATACATCTTGAGGTTTCTTTCTACAAATTGGGGAGGGGGCTTCATACATACACCTTGGTCTTCTTTCTTCCTAAGGAGAGGAATGTTGTTCTACACTCCGATAGTAGTTTCTACATTGAGCCTGGAGCATCTACCATTGGTGTTCATTCTACATTTAGGGGGTCCTACTTGGTCTCTCATTCACTTGTTCTCTCTTATGGGGGATATTTTCCTCACATGAGGTCTTCTCTCTCATATTCTATTACTGTATTCATCTCTCTTTTTGGGGGAGGGTTTTTCCCATGAGGTTTTCCCTCTTCCTTCACTTTATGAGAGATTGCATTGTACATCTTTTGCACTTTCATATTGTATGTGAGTACCTAACATGGCCTAATAAACAAGACCCATCATGCATTTTTTTAGCCTTGTGAGCTTAATTGAATTCCCCTAAGTTGCACTTAAGGGGGGGTGTTGGTGTTAATAAGTATTTACTAATTACACTTTACTTAAGTTTACTTAGGATAATGCATCTTTCATATTAGTCATCATTGAGACACCTAAGAGTTTGCATTTCATTTTAACACATGGTTAGGAGAAATTCCACTTTAGATGGTAATAGCTTTTATCTCATACCTCTTTATATGTGAGATCCATCTTTAGTGCTCTTATCACATTATCATCCTCTCATTGTTGCACATACTTTGATTTACAATGGAGGATGATCCACCTTTGGTGGACATGTGATTCCACCTAGTGTGGTTGATAGCTTATCATCTTTTTATCATGTTATCTTATCACATTGCCTATATATTTAGGCACTCGTACATTGTATGTAATCTATTCTTTTGTTTTATATCTTTTGATCATCATTAAATCTATATTATTCATTATCATTTGATTATTGATCATTTTCAAGTTATTCATATGATCATATCATATTTGTTTCTCTTGTGCTATCAATCGAGCTTCTAGATCTTGGCATTTTCATTCTTTGCTTTAGGCAAATTCTTACATGGTATCCAAGAAAATATTTTAGTATGAAGAGATACCATCTTTCAGATCTCAATGGTATTTTTGACAACCCAAATTTTAGACCACTAGAGATTAGAGATAAGTTGCCTAAGTCTAGCAGGGCGCAAAGGCATGAATCTTCTTCAAAGCATCTGCAAAGGTTTGCAGATTTTCTTGAGGATTATGAAATAGAATATCAAGATGTGGTCTTGACACTATTTGTCAAATCTTTGAAGAATAAAGCCAAAGAGTACTTTTTAAACTTGTTACTCCATTCAATCAACTCATGGAATGAACTTATGTCATCCATCAATGAACAATTTGGTGAAAGGATTCATGAGTTTTTTGTTCTCAATGAGTTCATGGATATCCATGTCAGTAATGGTGAGTCAATCCCTAAGTTTAATCTTAAATTTATGAAGGCACTAAAAAGGTCCCTGAAAATTGTAGGTCCCATGTTGCGATGGCATTGGTTGACTATCTAGGAGCTTTTGGAAAGAAAATGAGTTACAAGCTAAGAAATGGAAATCCATCAAATGTACATGAAGCATTCTAGATCTCCATGAATATAGAGATGGTTTCCAAATATGTCATGATTAGATGTTTGAAACCCAAAAATAGGGCTCCATGTGTGAATGGAGAAGGTTCCTTTGTGATTACAAATTATCCCCATAATATATATCATCCCCAGTCTAGTGTTACCTAAAGCATATTTGTCAAACTTGTCATATGTTTACCCTAAGCCATCAATCATATAAATTAAACTTGTCATATCAAGCTATCATCATCAATCAATCCTTTATCAACCTATCATTTACCTTACACAAGGTGCAGATTACTCAAAACCATACAATATATCTTAGATGAGGCACTTCATTCTCAAGAACAAACATCATCATCATCATCATCATCATCAATCAAACTATCAAATTTGACAACAAGATTAAAATGGTTTTTGACTCGCTTGGTTTAGTGAGTCTTTTCTTTCATTGATTTATCTTCAAAAAATTATGTGATTATAAAATTAATTACTTCAATAATGTACATAATTTAATTTTATTTATTAAAAAATAATGAATTTGATAAAAAATGATTAGAAAAGTATATTGATGAATTTGTGGATTAAAAATATAATAGAACTCTAGGAGAAATACTCAAATTAAGTGTTATAAAAGAAAAAGCTATAGAAAATAAACACACAAAATCTGAAGTTAAAAAATGAAGATATAGAAATGCATGTTCAATAGATATATAAATT
The DNA here is from genome assembly GCA_027943335.1 of Chamaecyparis obtusa. Taxonomy (NCBI): domain Eukaryota; kingdom Viridiplantae; phylum Streptophyta; class Pinopsida; order Cupressales; family Cupressaceae; genus Chamaecyparis; species Chamaecyparis obtusa. The sequence continues at coordinate 442,280 of BSBK01009118.1, forward strand.
TTGAAATGATTAAACACACATTTAAGAATTCTTCCAAATTTCTTGGCAAATTTCTTTTTCATATACAATGTCATATTATTCAACTTCACATGTTTAACCATTTATCTAAGGAAAAAAATCTCCCATTTGATAGAATCTCATTATAATTTATTATGTCAAGATAAATAAGGATCTTAATTTAATGACTTCCAATAGATAATTTACCTAAAAATCATACTTCTTAATCATTTTTAAATACCAAATCTAAATACATATACTATTGATTGGACTTATAAATCTTCATAGAATGAGAGATTAATAAATGTGTATTGCCTAAAATGATTGGAAATAAATTTTATACCAATAGATAATACATTACATAAATAAATAAATAAAACACCCACCCACACAATAGATTTGAGGTGAGAAAGACAAAGTGGATCAATAAGCATATTTGAATTTAGGAGAGGCGAGTTCATAGTTATGAAGATGACCTCATGATTGTAAAAGAAAGAAAGAAAATAATTTTAGCGTCCACGAGGCTAAAGATAGTCTATGGGACAGACTATCTCACACGCAACAATTTTCATTTCTGCCCTTTTCTTGTGATGCTTGATGATGAGTGCCCCCAACTGTTCAATAACAGCTTTGCCCTTGTATAACCATGCGTGTTTGCCCTCATCTCTTGCTTTTCTAACCTTTGAAAGTTCCTCTTTTCTTTCTTCTTGTTGTTTAATAGTTAGATCTTCATCTAACACAAAGCGAGATCCCCGCAGAAGATGTTTCTTGCCTAGGGGACTTTGTTTGTCATGAATACTTGACATGACGATCTTTATGGACCTATCTCTATCATCAGCAAGCTTGCCCACCCTCCATGCTTGACAAATTTGCCCTTGCCAAAGAAGCTTTTCTTTGATGAAGCCACTTGGAAGATCAAGGGTGCATTCACCTTTCCCATATTCCTTTACTCCTTTGATAATGACGTTTGCTGCTTTGATTTGTCTTTCTTTGTTCTCTCTATCCTGAATGTTGTCTCCATGATTGTTTGTTAGTGCCTCCTTGTATTCAGGGTTAACGTCTTGTGTTCTATTTTGAGAATTTTTTGAAGGACCACCATTATATTCCTCCCTTGCTGCCCCCTCACATTTATTTGCTTGGTCAGCCACTCTCTCCGCATTCTGGCAAATTTTAAAGTATGTCATGTCTTCCATTTTCAAACCTTTCATGATCCGCCATTCTTCTTTTATGTCTTGCCATTCAGCCCTCCCTGCAGAAAGGGATTCTTGCAACATTGTCATTTTCTCCTCTAGCGTCTTGTTATTTTTTGCTAGCAGTTGATTTACAGTTGTTAAAGTGTGAATTTTATGATCTTTATCACAATCATTGATCTTTAACGCTTCTGACCTTCTCTTGGCATTTAGCAATTCTTGCGTATAGAGTTCGGATGACCAAGTGAGAGGTGTTGATGTGGGGCTATATAAGATAGAATCCTCTGTCACAATGTTTTCCTTGCTCTTATTGATTCTATATCTTTGAACAGAAGTCATGCTTGATAAGTGTTTGTTGCGGATGGCCAAAATACTTTCCCTCATAAATATTTTTTACTTTGCTTGTTCCCATTTTAATCGTGCAAGCCTTCGTTTCAGTATTCCCTGTGATTGTTTAGCATTCAACCAAACCCATTTTCCTGCTGTTACGGAAGAGACAATTTTAACTTGCCCTAAATGATTTGTTTCGAGAATCTCATTGTTTGCTTGTTCAATGCGAGTGAGAGTTGCAGGGTGAGCCCCTCTTGCCATAATGGATAAGGGGAGAGAAAATCAAAGAGAAGCACGGGAGAAAAGGTACCTGTCTGCCTATTGGAGGCAGCCAAAAGAAAAAAAGACACAACCAGGGACCCACCCGGACAAAACTGGTCCCGCTGGCTGCCACAGAACCCGCACCTCCCTTGGAAATGCAGCAAAACTAGATAGAACTACCTGTCGTCGGTCTCCTTCCTGCCCGTGAGCCCACCTGCTGACTACCATGCGTGCCCTGCTGACTGCCTGCGTGTCCTGTCTTGCTGCCTAGTTGCCCTGCCTTGCTGGTGCATGCCCTGTCTTGCTGCCTGCGTGCGTGCTTTGCCTTCGTGCGTAGTGCTGCCTGTATACTTTACCAAATGGAATAGATTGTGATAAACACAGAGCTAGGAAATTAAATTAGATCGATAATATATACATATAAAAGTGAAACATTAACAAACATAAGATCATGTGTAAATAAGGTGTGTATGACGGGCTGCGAGGCCCAGCACGGGGGCCAACATAAATTTGGGGTCTTTCTACTTCGTCGGCCATTCTCATGACTTTCCTAGTCAAAGCTTTGCAACTCACCAGCAGCTTCCTGGCGTACTTTTTTAATCAGATATTCACGCTCACATTTGTTTATTCACTCTGACGCGCCTTAGTGTCTCACTACATGTCTACATTTTTAATTCACTCTCACGCGCTTTCGTGTCCGACTACATTTCTATATTTTTAATTCACTTTCCAGGGGCTTTCACGTTACCTTCAACATGCTTTCCTCGAAGCTGCCTCCACTCTGCCACGTTTGACTGTTTAACACATTTTAAAGTAGGAGTCTCTGCATTTACTCCCTTGCCCTCTCCCCTCTTTTCAAGCTTTTTCTCCAAATCACAAGCCAATTTGCTGCAATTTCTTTCATTCTTTTCAATATGTCTTCCACAGCGTCCTCATCTTCCTCGCCTGCCGAATTCATCCATAAGATTCTCATGACAAACACAGATAGGCCAGACTTCAACCTTAGCGACTTAGTCAAGCAAATTGATGAACTTCTTGCTCATTATGGCGCTCAGCTGGTACAAACTACAACCTTTGTTGTTTTCTTCTGAGTTTTCCATATTTTATTACTGAACAACGCCTTTCATGTATTTATTTGCAGAAAAATAGGAATCCAATTCGAGAGAAATTGGGTGAGCTCCCGTCCGCATCAGAGGCTTCCAATCTAGCAGAGCAGGTGTCAACAAATGTGAAACTCATTGCCAATCAGGTACACACCGTCTTATAAATATTTCCATGTTTTCTTTAACAAATTTTGGGTGGTTGTTATTTTCAATAGTTTTGAACGAAATTTGTAAGAGGAATTTTCATGCACAGATATAAGTATGGGAGTTTCTGGGTTTTCCATCGAAGGGAAAGTTCCCTCTGAAAAGGCCATATTCATTGTAATCTTAGCATAGCATTGATGCTTGACATGCGCGATATGTAACATTAATATTTGTGTTAAAGACCGCCCCGGCCGATTATAAAGGTTTGGACGCTTTTGCTAGAGTTAGTATTTGTTTTCTCAGACTTCGGTTGTGGTTAACTTAAATTCTGAGTAGTGTTTTATAGGACTTTATTTGTCATGAATTCTAATATTTTCTTTTAACATTTAAGGGAAGTGTAGCAGTAATTGTTATAATTAATTTTACATATTTATCAAGTTTTAATTACATATTAGATTTTGACAATTTTTTTAGTTGTTTTCTTATGTGATCAATTATTTACAAACTATTTTTTACTATTAGGTAGTAACAATGTTTCTTATAGAATTTGTTAAGCATGAAGAGTCAAAAAGTGACAATTTCAAAATGTTGCTGGATACCTGACCCCTTTTGTGCCACTACTTGTTTATTTAGACTTCCAAAAAATTTGTTCAACTGATCCAATACTTTTACACAAATGCCCCTATAATCATGCAACTTTGCTTATATTGCTGCAACCTAACAAATACGAAGTCTCCTACCTCAAAAGATCTTTCAGTCCTTTTCCTATCAGCGTACAACTTCTGTTGGTTTTGTGCATGTTGTAGATTATCCTTGAGGGACCTTAATATGTCCTGGCTTTTCTTAATGAAATCACTTGCTGCGGGTACTCTTCTATCTAAAAGTACTAGATCAACAAAGGAAAGGGTATCATAACCATACAAAGCACGAAAAGGAGGCATACCAATAGACATGTGATAAGATGTATTGTAACAATACTCCCCTAGGTGCAACTATTTTGATGCAGGAGTATCTTGGGTGTAAGAGCAATCTTGCATCACCCAAAAAAATATTTATGTTTTTGTATTCAATAAGGGCTATCTTGTGCAGAGTTTCTATTTGTGGAAACTCGCTATTTTTAGTAAGTTGGTCTTACGATCTCGAAATGTCTGATTTTACATATGGAGGTTCACCTCAGTCATATCAGCCTGCCAGCAAAGTTTCATGGATAGATCAGGTGTAGTTTTGAAGATATTGAAGATTTTCGGTATTGGCAGCAGGGTACAGAAACTTTGAACTCAGTTTTGAAGGCTTTAGAAGCTCCGGATGAGGTTGAAAATTCGGGTGACGGGCGGTTTGCATTGGTCAAGCCTGTAGAGTGCTTCGTGGCATTTCCAGAATGGGGTTATAATAGCCAATCGGGTCAATGGGCGATGACTTATGGTCTTCAGAAGTTGGGTCACCTGAAATGGCAGAAAATAATTTTTCTTCAAAATTTATGTTTCGGTTTCAAAACTCATTTTGAGCTGACTTTGATGTAATAAATTGTAAAATAAAATAATTCTAAGTTTGGTCGGCCCTAAGGGCTAAATTTCTAGAACCTTCTCGGGCGGTGGAAATTGCCTATATAAAGAAGGCCCGTAGTGTTGTCTAGAGCAGTTCGGGGTAGTAGATCTGGGTATTGATTCGAGGCTTTGTCCTACAGAATATTGTAAGGGAATGCCCATGTGGCTTTGCATATTGTAATTCTGAAAGTTTGTAATTCCACATTTGTGGAGATAATAAGAAGCCAATTTTCTGTTCTTGCATATTATTGTTGTTATTTCTCTATTTCTGTTATGTGCTTGTGGTATTAAGGGGAGCACCCTTTATCATATTTCAACCAAGCATGTTGTCGATTTGAAACATAGTTCCTCAAATATTCCTCTATCCATTTATTAACTATCTCTGTTTGTCCATCTGTTTGAGGGTGATAGCTAGTACTGAGAGTGAGTTCAGTTCCTGCCAAATGAAAGAGCTCCTTCGAAAAAGAGCTAAGGAGTCTACTATCTTGATCATTGACAATGTTTCTAGGCAAGTCATGTAACCTGAAACTTTCCTTAAAGAACAATTATGCCACTTCTGATGCCTTGAAATCAGATGCGATGGGAAAGAATTGTGCATACTTAGTTAGTCTATCTACCACCACATATATACAATCCTTACCTTGAACCTTGGAAAATCTAGTGATGAAGTCCATAGAAATACTTTCCTATTTTTGTTTAGGAATAGGAAGTGGAGCCTGCAACAACCCTGCAGGAAGAATTTGCTCACTCTTGTTTTGTTGGCATACCATGCATTCCTTAATGTGTTTAAGGACATCCTCCTTCATACCCTTCCATGCAAACTGCTCTCGAAGTTGCATGTATGTCTTGAAGTATCCTTGACGACCAACCAAAGGTGTGTCATGAAAAGCTCTCAATATCCTTTCATTAGTCTTTGATCTTGGCACTAAGAACATCATGTTCTTGTAAAAAATCAGCTCATTGACAACCTTGTACCTGTTATCATCCACTAACTTATCAAAAATCTTGGCGGTAAAAGAATCTTTAGCATATTCTAAAATTATGGAGACTTTCCAATTATCAAAGATAGATGTTAAGGAACACAAGATGGGCTTCCCTGAGAGAGCATCAGCAACCACATTATTCTTTCCTTTCACATATTCAATATCAAAATCATAAGCTTGCAATTTGCTTACCCATTTTTTTTTACGATCATTCAAATCCCTTTTGTTCCAGAAGAACTTGAGGCTATTATGGTTTGTCTTTACAATGAATCTCTCACATACCAAATATTGTCTAAACTTATAAAGTGCATGCATGATTGCCAACATTTCTTTATCATAGATGGAATAACCTTTCTCTGATTGATTTAATTTTCTACTCTCAAATGCTATTGGATGTCTCTTTTGAGTTATGACAGCCCCTATACCTTCTCCAGAAGAATCACATTCAACAACAAAAGGTAAAGAGAAATCTGAAATTGCAAGCACATGGCATGACCTCATTACCTCCTTAAGCTTATCAAATGTTTTTTGTGCCTCTTCTGTCCAAATAAAGGCTCATTTCTTTGCCAAATTAGTCAAGGGGGCAGCAAGCTGAGAAAATCCCTCGACAAACCTCCTATTGTAGCTACACAACCCAAAGAAACCTCTCAAGTATGTAAGATTAGTAGGTGGAGGCCAATCCAAAATTACCTAAATTTTTTGTTGATCAACTTGTACTCCTTTAGAACTTATAATATGTCCCAAATATAGGATCTCAGTCAAACCAAACTCACACTTAGATAAGTTAGCATAGAAGGATTGCTGCTCCAAGATTCCCAAAACTGTGTCTATGTGCTCTAGATGCTCTTTCCATGTTTTACTGTAAATCAAGATATCATCAAAGAACACCAAAACAAATTTTTGAAGATGCTTGCTGAAGACCTTATTCATACAAGATTGGAACATTAATGTTGCATTAGTGAGGCCAAATGGCATAATAAAAAATTTAAAGTGCCCATAGTGACATTTGAAAGCGGTCTTTTCCACATCTTCCCTCCTCATGTGGATTTGATGGTAACCTGATCTTAAGTCAAATTTTGAGAATTATACAACACCATGTAACTCATCAACGAGTTCATCTATGTTTGGTATGGGATACTAATTTTTGATGGTCTTCTTGTTTAGAGCCTTGTAGTCTATACACATTCTCATTGTACCATCTTTTTTCATGACAAGTACCACAGATGATGCAAATGGACTAGAGCTAGGCATTATGAATCCCATATACAAGAGTCCCTTAATATTTTTTTTTCTATTTCTTCCTTTTAACCTCTTGGGTGGTGGTATGGAGTGGTTATAACTGGTTTGGCACCTTGTTCTAACTCTATAACATGCTCAAAACCTCTATCCAGTGGTAATCCTCGAGACAAATAATTGAAAACTATACTATGCTTATCAAGAATATTTTGAATTTCAAAATGAAAATTACCTTGATTCTTTAAGGAGCTTGTTGGGTGGATTATGACTCCTGCTACCCATGTTACTTGTCCTCTTCGAAAAGACCTCTCCATCCTCTTTACAGTGACCACCCTAGGTGCTCCATTAGATAAGCCTCTCAATAAGACTTCTTTCCCATTGGAATAAAATTTGAACTCCATAGTTTGATGGTTCATGTAATAGCCTCCAATAGAGTGCAACAATTGAACGCCCAATACAAGATCTATTTCCCCAATGCCAACAACATAGAAGTCATCACATAGCTCATAATCTCCTAAGGTCATCCTGAGTTGTTTCACCACCTGTGTGCAAGGCATACTGAATCCATCAACTACAGTAACATTGAATCCCTCAAAATATTCTTCTTTAAGCCCTATTTTCATGACAAATCCCTCATCAATAAAGTTGTGATTTGCCCCACTATCAAGAAGAATTGTCAACCTTTGCCCTGCTAGTACCCCTCGAATTCAAAAAGGATGGTATCTTGGGACTCCTAATAATCTTGCCAAAGTGCCATCCTTGTTGATTTCCTTTTCTTTCTCTTCTTCTTCCTCCTCCTTAGTGTCATGAAATTCCTCATGCTCATCTGAATCAGATTCTGAAGGAACCTCAATATAGTGCACTTGACCTTTCCCTAAACATCTATGTCCTACAACCCATGGCTCTCTACAAGTGAAGCAAAGATTTTTCCTTCATACTTCACTCCTAGTCTCTTCATCTACCTTCTTTTTTGATGCAATTGTCACATTCTTTGGTGGTGGTACTGGAAAAAAAATTTCTGAAAATTTCCCTTTTGTTGCCAAAGATTTGGGGGTTTTTGATTAGTGATTGGTTTCATAGGCACACAAGTTTCAAGCTGCAAACTTCTTTTGATAGATTCCTGTAAGGTTGAGGGTCAGAAAGTCTTAACCAGATGCTTAACATAATCTTCCCCATCAAGAAAAAGATAAATAATCCTCTTTTTACTCATATCAGGTACCATAACAACAAATTTTTGAAATTCTTCTACATACTCATTAACTGATTTGGTTTGTCTCAACTTTGACAATTCTTTGAAATACTCTTCATCATCCTTGAGATCAAATCTATCTATCACTCTTTGACTAAAATCATCAAATGTAGTTACATGATCATGACCTTGAGTAGTCATTCCATGATACCACCAATCATAGACTACATCTTCCACGTGTAGACTTGCGAATTGAACAACATCACTCTCCTTCATGGGGTTAAGTGTGAAGAAGGTCTATAATTTTTGTAGCCATGCTCTAGTAGAAATTTTATTTGTTCCATCAAAAGTAGGTGTGTAAACTTGCTTATTTTATTTTTGAGTTCTCTTCCGCTTATGTCCTACTCCCTCCTATACTCTTTCTTGGGCATCAAAGTATTTATCATATCCACATATTCTCTGAAAGGCACCAAACTATGAAAGTCATCATCTAAGCCATTATAAGTAGCCCTCAATGCAATCAAGTTACCTATAACCTCTTCCATAGGATTAAGGTTTGGATTTGGTACCGGTGGCTCATTTGTAGATAAGAAAATAGTTTTTGTTGATTTTGAGGGCGTGGGTTTCAAATTCCTTGGCTTCTCTTAAGTGCTCCCTCTCTCATTAGTAAATACAACTCCTTGGAGTTTTTCTTTCAATAACCACAAAGCCTCTCTAGTTTCTGCCAAACTATCCACTGTTTTCTTTTGAGTATTTTGGATGTCCTGGAAGAATTTTTTTTCCATGTCATTTGGGTCAGCCATTATTGTTCCTTCCTTAGATTTTGTACTTTGATTTCCAACTGGAGCGTTGATCAAAATTTCTTTATTCATTTCTCATTGCAAATATCTCTTTTCTCTTTCACTCGGTTGCATGCCAACTTCTACAAACCCTCAGGCTGGAAAGATCATAGCTCTGATACCACTGAAATCTCCCCTTTCTAATTTTATATCATATTTAAAGCCTCTAATCAGATTCTTAAATCAAACAATTGACACTTCAAAATATTATGCAATTTCTCAATAATACCCAAATCGGGTATGTCCGAAATAGCGCCAAAAACTTCACAACTTCGCATATTATTGATAAATTTGAAAGTAGACATTTTTAGTAAAAATTTACCAACATATCGGCCTACAAAATGAAATTTCTAGATCTGCAAAGAGTTTACACAATAGCTCCAAAATGGAGAACAAATACAACGCTCATCGGGTGCCAAGAACAACACAAAATAGCCTCGAAACACCATAAAACACTAACAATATATCATAGAACTAGAATCACAACCCAAGGCATATATTAAACTCTATTTTAACAGCAAAATGGCTGCAATATAGCAGCAACCCAAAGTAATATGAAAATCTCAACCAGAAACACCAAACTCTTACAAAAACACACCCAAAAACTCACAAATCTGTACTGTTCAGCACAAGGCTAAACTCTGCATGATCTTGTACATGGAATGGCCTCAAACTCCCATCCTTATCCTTCCTGGAAACCTGAAAACTCCCATCTTCGGGCCTCCTTCTCCACAGGTTTGACAGCCTCTAAACAACAAAGCAATGAGCAAAAATCAAGTTCAAGAATGAGCCTGAAATGTCTCCAAACCCCTTTAAAAGAGGGCATAACTCATGACCAAGACGGGTGAATAAGACATATTTTAATAATATTTAATATTTATTAATCTAGTGGTTTCCAAATATTAGCCCCTTCTTCTGAAACTTTACTTTTTGACCCCGCCAGCCTTAGCAAAAATTATTAATTTTAATTGTTTTGAAAAGGGGACATGATAAAAAAACTTCTCTCTCATTTGTTAATAGTGGTCTTATAATGAATGGTTCATAAGAAATCTACACAATTGAATCCTAATAAAATTTTGTAAAAAATACCACAATTATTGCCAATAGACGAGCTAGATAGGTTTTATAATGAATAGAAAATAAAACACATCACTTGCTTAAGGTATTTTTAGATGGGCTACCAAGTTGAATGGACTTATATTATGGAAACTCTATAACTATGCATGTTTGAGTTGGACTAGTACTAGTATGGGTAATGTCCTAGGAAGTCTTGATGCTTTATTTTCATGAATAACACCTAAATATAATGAATGTTAAAATAGACAATTTATGTTCATAAACATTGGGTAAATCATTATTTATAAAAATATTTCCATAGAGTTTCTTGACAAGGGACCAAGGGTCT